>JAASAY010000084.1:0-101638 GCA_014822085.1 Fusarium stilboides
TATTTTCCACTACCTTTGGTCGCATGTGGAAGATTCGGTGCCAGACAGCATCATATAGATGTCGCATTAGAGTGGCTTGCTTCTGTGTTACTGCTTCCACTACGAATCTCACATCTCCACCAAGATACCCACGACATGCCTCAAGCGAATAATCATTGTTTGTAGGCTAACACTAATCATCCTTGCTACTCTCCTTATTACCCCAGCCCGGAATTAGATCATTATCTGCCTCTCCCTCATCGTCACTAGCATCCCGATTCTTCCGTACTCTTCTAGCCGCTCGGCGTCCTACTATCGGGAGCTTCTCAACACCCAGATCCTTGGCGGATTGCGGTAGCAGCTTTGGGTCCAACAGTCCCGCTTGGACCAAGACACTGGCTTGATCCCAGTAGACATGTTCTTGGTAAAGTCTGCCCCCTTTGACTGCCACGATCGAGACCATGAGGATCTCAATGCGTTTGTTTGTGGCCGGAACTCCGGGAAGTATCCATTGTACTTGCTCCGTGTGCTTAAACTGCACGTGCATCTCGTCCACGACACGGTCAACTCCGATAGTGCGTGACAACAGGGTGATTTTGAGCGAAGGCGGAGTGCTGAAAGATTCGGAATAGAAGCGTTTTAGTTCAGCGGCACCAGTCGCCCCCGTCAGAGTCGGCATGTAAGTCACGTGTGGAGTTTTGTGAGTCGTGTATGTTGATAAGGCTTGACCAAGGTTCTTGGAAAAGAATTTGCCTATCGGAATATGTAAGTATCGATGTGGAGGATAAAGGATTATGTACTTACTCTGCAAGTTGTGCTCCAGGACAACCTCGAGATCGGGGTTGATACCAAAGACCTTCCTTGCCGCGGCCAAGCTACGACTCCAAGCCAGCTCAGCTGATACACCATCATACTCATCGAGATCGTGCTCAGCAAAGCCCGGCTCGGCTTGGTACGTGTAGCTGGGGTATGCAGTGTCAAGCTTGCCGCCAGTACCCATGCCACTACCAATCTTGGTACGTCTCACACGTTTCTTGCCCTGGATGCCCACCATCTGAGACTGCTTGACAACACCGACTTCTTCGCCGGCAGCGAGATGCACAAGGGCACTGATGCTATTGGGGAAACGACCATTCATATCTGGGATTCGAGTAGGGTAGTAGGCGATGAGAAGGCCAAGCTTAAACTCCGGGTTGTTGTCTAGGATGTGGAAATGTTCTAGACACACAGCAGCTGCGTCGTCATATGCTATTTCTCATTAGAACGCTTTTCAAGGTTGTCTTCACTTCTTACCACTTACCAACTATTCCAAACTTTTCGCAGGGCCCCATGTTTTCCCTGCTCAAAGACTTGATCTTCTTCAGGTATCCATCTCCGCAGCTTTCCATTGAGATATACTCGACATCGAATCCCTCATCTCGCCATTCAGCCAGAGTTATTTGGTCAAAGTCATCGCTCTCTCCTGTTATGTACAGTTTTGGGGGAGTGCGTGGAAAGTCGCCCGACAGGAAATTCTGGTCTCTGTGATTAGACCTGTTGTCTGAGAGGATCTGAACATTGCGACCTTCGGCCTCCGGGACAGCAGATTTGATGAGATTTGGTATGTTGATGTTCATTATGATGAGGGTTATTAGTGGAAGTTACGGAACAAGTTGTAGGGCTTGGATGGAAGAAGCTGATGGGTTGATATATCCTCATCCACTTCCAACTTCCAAGTTTCAAGCCGACGGTCCAATCCGGCTTGAACGTGATAATGATGTCAGACTAACAATTATGCATGCTAAGTCATCGGTTGTCGTGTTCTGATTCGGCAGATTTATTAGTAAGCCACGCACTCTCAAGCTACTTACCCTGTAGATTTGCGTCAGCGGATGCCTCTGACCTCTTAACAACTAAATCCTATAAATCTAAATATAAAGCATAGTTATTTATAATGTGGAGGGTTTTAGACTATATTAAGGCCTGCAAACGTGATTATCTGCTGGCAGCATGGTGTTGTCTGCTACGGGATTTCTATTAGCATTACAAATCAGAAGAGATAGCAATAGCCTTAGCGACAAGACAGATATCCTTGAGCGAGCTAGGTTTCAGATTGACAAGGCAAGTCCAGAAACTATTGAGGTAGACAATCTAATGTTCTGGTTTATAATCTTGTAATATGTGACGAGGGAGCAGTATCGTAATACTTGACCCTAGCAAAGATTTCGGGACATCCTCCTTCGACTAAAATGCCAATGGCTTAGAGTGTAGTGTTCCAGTCACAGCAACTTCAGTTCAGAGCCTTTACCCGTTTGATATGGTTTAATAGTTAGGACCGCGCTCGAATGATTTCCCATAACAGAACATCACCGAGAGGTCTAGACCATAATAGTGAGAGTGATGTACATAAGCATCACACACCCTAACTCGGGTTGTACATTGAGTCCGCTGATGGCTAGATTGTCGGTTGTTTGGCTCTGTTACCGCAGTAGTTCATTGGCGCCCGATAAGAATGTGCTTCGGGATCCGTGTGTAGTCTGACAGCATAAGCGATGATATAGGCTAAATTCGTGATATTGGCATATTGCTGCGATCAGGCGGTACTGGCGCGACATTAAGCCTTGTAAGGCATGCCTTATTTTTCTGCCCGTACCAGTAGAATCTCCCATAGACTGCATTAGTCTACGAAGTAAGCATCTCATCTGGGGTCAAGGATCTTGAATAACGCTATGTTCTGATTTATAAGAGACTATGTGCTAAGCACATAATTAGATTATTACAAAGCAATCAATTGTAATCGAATATCCACAACGCACCCATGGTATTCTCGATGTATCTCACGATACATCAGTCTGAAGCACAGCTGATATAGTTATCTCTGTCATTTCTATTATTTCTACTAGGTGTCTATCACAATCATTAACTGTCGAAACTTGATTGTTAACATACCATATGACTCAGGGCCAGTGCGAGTGCGACGCTCAGTAAATAGCCTAATACTCAACCCAGTCCGGATTACATGGTGTGTTGCCCAAAAGAAAACATTGATCAGTTATTTTCCAGACTACTTAAGATGCCCCGCAGCCTGACCGATTCGCCGTTTCTTGAGAATAACATTAACCGCCTATGGAAACCACAACCATGGTTGACTCCACAACGATGTCAAAAGAAGACCCAAAGTCAGTAGAATCAAGAATTCCATTTCAGAAAATTAGCTGACGATGCTTTGGAAGAAGCAATGACGAGCCACAAATAGACAAAGATGCGGGTGTAGCTACTGTGCCAACAGAAAAGTCAACAGCGCCAGACGATCTAGAGACTGGTGTTCGTCAAGACAACCCGGACAATGAAGAGATAGAGCAGGAAGTGGATGATACATATTTACATGGCCTTCCGCTAGTGCTCATGACCCTATCTTTGATGGTAGGTGTCTTGATGATTGCTCTAGACAACAGCATTATTTGTGAGTAAAGCCTGACTGACCATTTGATTCATGCTAACCACTCGAAGCCACTGCTATTCCCAAGATTACCAGCAAGTTCGACAGTCTTGGAGATGTGGGTAAGTGAATGTCCTCAATTTGTGATGCCTACTTCCTAACTCCTTGCTCATCCTAGCTTGGTACGGTTCTGCCTATCTCCTCACGCAGATGTCCTTTCAGCCGACATTTGGCAAAGCCTACACTTTCTTTAACCTTAAATGGGTTTTCCTTGGATCCACTGTGGTCTTTGAGGGCGGATCTGTTCTTTGTGCTGCAGCACCTAGCTCACCAGCCTTTATCGTCGGAAGAGCCGTAGCAGGGTTCGGAGCTGCAGGGCTTTCCTGTGGTGCCCTGATCATAACGTCCAAGATCGTCGAAATGCGGAAGCGCCCACTGCTATTAGCCATCATCACTAGCATGTATGGTATTGCTTCAGTGATTGGTCCATCATTGGGTGGTGTTTTTACTCACTCAAAGCAATTAACCTGGAGATTCTGTTTTTGGATTAATCTACGTGAGTAGCACTGCACCACAAATTTTCGCATACATGCTAACGAGCGGACTAGCACTGGGTGCTATAATGGCTCTCATCATATGCTTCTACTACCCAAATTCGCTAGGCACACCCCCAAATAGCGATAGAACGCTTAAAGAAAAGCTGACGAGTCTTGGACTGAAGAGCTCACTTGTCCTTTCAGGGACACTCGTGTGCCTGTTTCTGGCTCTTCAATGGGGTGGGTCTGTCTACCCATGGTCCGACTCGCGCGTCTGGGGCTGTCTCCTCGGCTTTGGCCTACTTTTAATTCTATTCGTTGTCATACAGATACGGCAAAAGGAAGAGCAAGTATTTATGGTCCTTATGTTAAGCTGCCACTGACAGTTTTATAGCGCTTTGATCCGTCCTAGCATCGTTTCTCGACGATCTGTTCTTCTCGGATGTATATTCTCTGTTTTCTATCAGGGTGGTATGACCACACAATCCTACCATCTGCCTTTCTACTTCCAGGCAGTAAAAGGCACGGATCCTCAGACGTCCGGAATTGATATCCTTCCTCATGGTGTTACTGTCACCGTTGCCACTCTCATCACGGGCTCCCTCATTACCTGGCTAGGATATTATGTCCCATTTATGTGGGCTGGCTCAGCCATATTCACAACTGGTGCAGCTCTGCTCCACACAATTTCTCAGAGCACCCCCATGGGCAAGTGGTTTGGCTACGAGGTTGTTGCTGGGGCTGGCTTTGGAATAGCCATTCAGATACCAGTTTTCGCCGTCCAAGTTGTGCTGGGTGCCGCGGATATTCCACTGGGAACAGTGCTGATCATCCTGTCCCAAGCTTTAGGAGGATCTGTGGGGCTTTCCATTTCCCAGAACGTGTTCCAAAACTCTCTCCATAAGAGACTGAGGTCGATTCCTGACATTGATGTTCGGGCTGTTATTGCTGCTGGCGGCACAGACTTGGAAGACATTGTCCCAAGAGAGTCTCTGGCCATTGTCAGGGATGCATTCAGGTATGGTATTTCGAACGCATTCATTGTGTCGATAGCATTTGGCGGTGCTGCCTTCCTGGCGAGTGTTGGAATGGAAAGAAAGAAGATCAAGGCTAAGAAGGAAGGAGGGCAATAACCTTCCATGCCCAGCCGTCTGATCGTTGGTCTAGACATTGATAAAGAACCACGATTATGGTGGGAAGGTATATCTCAGGTGTTGCACATAAATCAGATTGTATTGGGAAGATGATTTCGTTGTCTTTGTCATTATACAATATGCTTTGCGACTTTCAAGTAAATAAATAGACAGGATTAATGATAGCAAAGGACACATTAATTTTTTATCGATTTCGGTGGAATCAGCAGGGCCGAGGAAGAACGAGGAAGTCAAAACACATACGGTTTTGGACACACAATAGGAACACAAGGGTATTCATCACCTTTTAGCCATATATGCCAATTGGCCTTGGTCTTCAATGACGTGCATTTGTTACTCTTGAACCCCTTAAGCAAAAGCAACCCGGGCGATCATCATCTCCGCATATTGGCCCCATGTTAATTTCGTCGGATGATATGCCCTTTCGGTTAACTCAACTCCGAAAAATAATGAAGGTTTCCACATGATTGGGCAATCGACCAAACAAAATCAAGGTTTAACTCAGAGTCGCATGCGTTGATCACGGCCCGGACTCACATGACCCTATAGATCACGGAGTTATCTTACGAATTGGATACTAGATTCGCTCGGTAAAAGTTTAACACAAGCAATTAATATGGGCAAGTTGATCGATATAAACGCCCGTTTCTTCTCTTTTTGTGTGACCTTTTTCCCTTCTAATGATGCCTAAACACTGTGAAAATGGCCATCGCTAAAGCTCTTTGGGCCTTGGCCTATCTGGTGGCTGTAGGCTCAGCTGCCACCAACGAGGTCCGAGCAAACGCACCAGACGGTTATCATGCTGCGCCGTACTATCCGGCGCCTTATGGAGGATGGGTTGAGGACTGGGCAGAGAGCTACGCCAAAGCCAAGAAACTCGTCGACTCCATGACTTTGGCTGAAAAGACCAATATCACTGCTGGGACTGGTATCTACATGGGTATGACAGGTCCACACAAGACTACACATCTTAGCTAACAAGACATAGGGTATGAGGTCAAATTTGTCACTCGAATGTGTTATTACTGACAAAGAAAGTCCTTGCAATGGAAACACTGGATCGGCTGATCGTGTTGGGTTTCCTCAGCTCTGCCTCAACGATGCCGCCAATGGAGTTCGACAAGCCGACAACGTCACAGTTTTCCCTGATGGGATCACTGCCGGCGCAACATTCGACAAGAAATTGATCTACGAGCGCGGTGTGGCCATTGGAAAGGAAGCGCGTGGAAAAGGTGTCAACATCTGGCTTGGTCCTTCAGTTGGTCCTATTGGTCGGAAGCCGAAGGGTGGCCGTAATTCTGAGGGCTTTGGAGCCGATCCAGCACTGCAAGCTATCGGAGCGCGACAGACGGTCAAGGGAGTTCAAGAGCAGGGAGTCGTTTCTACTATCAAGCATCTTATAGGAAACGAGCAGGAGATGTACCGGCGACAAACGACTGACGTTGTATCTCCAGCTTACTCGTCAAATATCGGTAACTCTATTCACCTGGTCCCTTACTTTTCACATCTGCTAAACTTGAACCAGACGATCGAACACTACACGAGCTCTATCTCTGGCCATTTGCCGAGGCTGTTCGAGCCGGTGTTGGTGCAGCGATGACGGCCTACAATCGAGTTAGTTGACATTGCGCTTGTGGCCGCAACAAAAGCTAATCAAGACAACCTCTCAGGTTAACGGCACCATGTCTAGTGAGCATTCATATCTCATAAACGCTCTTTTGAAAGATGAACTTGGTTTCCAAGGTTTTGTCATGACCGACTGGCTTTCACAAATCACTGGTGTCGCGTCAGCCATTGCAGGCATGGACATGAGTATGCCTGGTGATCCAGTTATTCCTCTTCTTGGTAGATCGCTATGGATGTACGAACTGACCCGAGCGACGCTTAATGGATCGGTTCCGATGGAAAGGCTGAACGATATGGCGACTCGCATCGTGGCGACCTGGTACCAGCTTGGACAAGATAAAGACTTTCCCAGTGTCAATTTTGACACCAATACTAACGATGCTGTTGGCCCTCTATATCCAGGTGCATGGCCAAACTCCCCGAAGGGGGTGGTCAACAAGTTTGTTCCGGTCCAGGATGACCACGATAAAATTGCGCGACAAATCGCCCAAGACGCAATCACGTTACTCAAGAACGAAGACAAGCTATTGCCGCTTAACAAGGACATTCCGATCAAGGTGTTTGGTACCGGAGCTCAAACCAACCCCGATGGAGCCAACGATTGTGCCGATCGAAGCTGCAATAAAGGCACGTTAGGACAGGGCTGGGGATCTGGTACAGTCGACTATATGTACCTCGACGATCCCATCAACGCGATCAAGAACGAAGCCGAAAATGTCACGTTCTACAACACAGACAAGTTCCCCTCAGTTCCGAGCCCAACCGATAACGACGTCGCAATTGTTTTCGTCACTTCCGATTCAGGCGAAAATCAATACACCGTCGAAGGTAACCATGGCGATCGGGATGCATCGAAATTGAACCTATGGCACAATGGGGACGCACTCATCAAGGCTGCGGCAGGCAAGTACGAGAATGTTGTTGTGGTAGTACACACTGTTGGCCCTGTTTTGATGGAGCAATGGGTCGATCAGCCCTCAGTCAAGGCTGTCTTGATTGCTCACTTGCCTGGTCAGGAAGCTGGAAAGTCTCTCACGGATATCCTGTTTGGACACGCATCGCCCAGCGGACACTTGCCGTACAGCATCACCCGAGCAGAAGATGACATGCCCGAAAGTGTTACCAAGCTGATTGACTCGGGTTTCGTCGACCCACCTCAAGACACATACTCAGAGGGGCTATATATCGACTATCGCTGGCTCAATAAGGAAAAGATTCGACCTCGCTATGCCTTTGGCCACGGACTCAGCTACACCAACTTTTCGTACACCAAGGCTACTATCAAGAAGGGAACTCAATTAAGCAAGTATCCTCCTAAGCGACCAGCCAAGGGCAAAGTCTTGGACTATTCTCAGGACATTCCTGACTACAAAGAAGCGGTTAAACCGACCGGCTTTAAGACAGTCTGGCGTTATCTCTACTCTTGGCTTTCTGAGTCTGATGCGAAGGCTGCCGTTGCCAAAGCCAAGACATCAAAGTACCCTTACCCAGAAGGCTACTCCACAACCCAAAAGTCAAATGTTCCTCGCGCAGGGGGTGCTCAAGGTGGCAACCCTGCGTTGTGGGATGAAGCTTACCAAATCTCTGTACTTGTCACGAATACGGGCGCCAAATTTCCCGGCAAAGCTTCAGTTCAAGCATATATCCAGTTCCCGGAGAATACCGAGTACGATGTGCCCGTAATTCAGCTGCGCGATTTCGAAAAGACGATAGAGCTGGGGCCTGGTGAAAGTGAGACAGTACAAATCACTTTGACAAGGAAAGACTTGAGCGTTTGGGATGTAAAGGCGCAAGATTGGCTCATGCCGGAGCCAGGCGGAAAATATCGAGTTTGGCTGGGATCTGCAAGTGATGCACTGGATGTGGTTTGTTATACGGACGATTTGAGTTGCGAGGATGGTGTTGATGGACCTGTATCCTTCGATTCGTAGTTGTTACCGTACATGAATTAATCTCAGATAAATACTTTTATGAGCTTTAAACCAGATTCAATCATGCACACTGATAGAGTGACTTGAGAAGTGCCAGAATACCATGGCAGGCTTCAATTATCGCAGCCATAGGGTATGCGCTGCGCACATGATCTGACGATGGGTGCACCAGTAGCACCCTGCAATTGTCAGGCCGGAAGAAAAAAAAAAGAAAAAGCAAAATCGACAAGGGTGTGAGATGGTTAATCTTTGCTTACGAGTCACTCCGTCGGCCCTTTCCCATCACGGCCACGATGGTAATTTGATCGTGATCGCTTGGGCCTCTATTCCATACCGGTATTTTATCCTCGGCCCATTCTTATCGCTGAAACTCTGCTAGCTCTGCAGTAGAAATTTCTTCCTGAAACGCCCTGAACCGTTAAATGACCCGCTCCGCAAATACGACACCGGAGCTAAGTAATTGGTAGACTCGTATGTCTCCAAGACCTGAAGCAGCTGGGGTAAAGACGATTATAGAACAGTTACCGGGAAGATCGGAAACATCATCTGGGTTTACCCCTGTGATCATTACGCCACATGGTCCGTTATTCTCGTTAAATCGCCGTGGGGAGCAATAAAGTTGAGTAGTGCAGCATCTGGAAATTAGGTGGCGGATGGCTTTGACGGAACATGACGAGGCTGTCAAAGCTCAAAAAGTCTCTACGTCCCGAACAAAACGTCACATCGCATTTTACAATTTACCCTTGTCTGACAAGAAAGGCCAAGCAATGCCATGTCATCACAGAACCGTTGCCCTCCGTTCCGTTTTTCCGCAATCCCTCATCTTCCCCGCTGCAACCGGTATGTCGGGGTAACTGGAGAGTACGGTTCAGCAGTTGTCCCGCTTACTCCCCCCCTCGTGATAGATCTAACTCGGCGAATCACAGTGGACCTCTTGCTTAGTCTTGGCCGATCACCAGGGGTACAGTGGGTACGCCAACTTGATCGATTTCGGCGAGAACGTGCGGGTATTTGCTTGGCCAGTCTCGTTACTCAAAAAAGCATTCTTTGCGCCACCAACAGGGTATATACGAAGCCTCTTGCATTTGATCTGCAGGCCAGGATTATATTGCAGCCTTAACTTGTTGTCAGAACATAAGCGTCCCTTTGTAATGGGTAAAGGGGAGGGGGAGACCTTGGTCTAGAGCTGCAGAGCTGGTACTGTACCAAGGCAATCGGCAATGCCCCCTAGGTTTAAATCACTCAAACAGTCAGAATCTTTGCTACTCTGCAGCACGTGTACACTTACTCTTTGTCTCACGTCATCCCCTCCCATGTTCACAGCACATGTGTATACGAACCCATAATCCCGATCCTAGATTAAAGGGTAGACCGGGCCGAGCACTAACGACTCTCAACAAGTACCAAGCTTCGATGAATGACGATGTATTTACATGGTGTTGGTGGCTGCGGCCCCAGCCCGATTGTGATTGAAACGCCATGATTGGGAGACAGGTTCAGCTTACAGGGGTCCCAAGACTTTAGCCTACCGAGTAGCTCAGGTTATCCTCTATTAGGTTAAGGAGCGTTTCCAACACCAATCTCGTGGAAAAGTGAGCTGCAGACTCTTGAAACTTGGTGCACAGCCTTTACGCACCTAGCTGCTGATTGTTGAATTTCATTGCCCAAGCGAAGACGCCTCAACTGACGGCCCAATGTCACTTGCAGCCGTTTCTGCAGCCTCGGGTGCCAACGAGTACCAGTCTGCTTGTCAGCCGCTCAGAACATTTACGGGTACCATCTTTAGTAACGCCTTAGCTTAGGAGGGTGTGGGCGCTGCATTGAGCTGCATATGTAAAGTACAGTACAGCACAGCACAGCACAGCCTGACTAGCCGAAGTGCGTAAGTAGTAAATAAATCGATAAATATGCAATTACCTCCTTTGATTCTCTGCAGCTCGTAGCCCGCTCGTTCTCTCCTTATCACTCGTTTTTGTTTCTGTTCCTGTCAGCCTTGTTTGCCAAGTTGCCACCCTTGGCTTCACTTAGTACCTTCTTGTCGTTACCTTTACTTCTTTGACAAGATGAAGACCTTTTCTACCTTGGCCCTGTGCCTCGGTGCCCTCTTTGAGGCTACAATTGCACTTCCACCAGAGACCCAAGGTCAACAGCCCGGAAAATTCGCTGCAGCTCCTCCTGTGGGATCTAATCCCATTGATCGCAAGGGGTGGACAGTCAAGTGCTCCAGCCAAGCAGCAAACTACAAATGTGGCAATGCTATTGATGGTGACAAGAACACCTTCTGGCAGACTCCTTATGGCACCACGAACACTCCTCCCCCTCACACCATCACCATTGATATGAAGCAAACTCAATATGTCAGTGGTCTTCAAATAACTCCCCGCCAGGACGGCAATGAACGCAACTGGATTGGCCGTCATGAGGTCTATGTAAGCGCAGACGGCACCAACTGGGGTTCTCCAGTTGCCATCGGAACATACTGGGGTGACAAGTATCCCAAGATCACAAACTTTGAGACAAAGCCTGCTCGATATCTTCGTTTCGTTGCCCTCTCTAACGTCAACAACGACTTCCCTTGGATCAGCATCGCCGACTTTGTCGTCTACAACGCACTTAAGTACAGCCCTCCCAAGAATGGAATTGGAAAATGGGGCGTTACTCTTGACTTCCCCGTCATCCCCGTGGCTGGTGCAGTTGAGCCTCTATCAGGCAAGGTTGTTGTCTGGTCTGCCTACCGTTATGATGCTTTCCAGGGCACAACCCCTCGTGGTGGCTTCACCTTGACCTCTGTCTGGGATCCTAAGACCAACGTCATCTCTAACCGCAACGTCACCAACAACCACCACGACATGTTCTGCCCTGGCATTTCCATGGATGGAGAAGGTCAAATCGTAGTGACTGGCGGCAATGACGCCAAGAAGACTACTGTTCTCGACCCCGACGGCAACTGGGTACCCGCCGCAGACATGAACATTGCCCGAGGCTATCAATCATCTGCGACCTGCTCAGACGGCCGAGTGTTCACCATCGGTGGCTCTTGGAGTGGTCCCCGTGGCGGCAAGAACGGAGAGATCTACGACCCCAAGGCCAACAAGTGGACTTCTCTTCCCAAGTGCCTGGTTGGTCCCATGCTTACAAAGGATAAGGAGGGTGTCTACAAGGCTGACAACCACGCCTGGCTCTTCGGTTGGAAGAAGGGAAGTGTCTTCCAAGCCGGCCCCAGTACAGCCATGAACTGGTACTACACTTCGGGCCAGGGAGACACCAAGTCGGCTGCTACTCGACGAAAGAACGGCCGAGTCGACCCTGATTCCATGTGCGGTAACTCGGTCATGTTTGATGCCGTCAAGGGCAAGATCCTGACCTTCGGTGGCGCCACCAGCTACGTCGATGCCCCTGGCACAGCCCATGCCCATGTCCTCACAATTGATGAGCCCGGAGCTGTTCCTGACACTGCATTTGCTGGAACCAACGGAGATGGTATCCATGCCCGTGTCTTCCATACTTCCGTTGTGCTTCCTGATGGAAACGTTTTCATTACTGGTGGCCAGGAACACTCCAACCCCTTCACAGACACTACTGCTCAGCTCGAGCCCGAGATGTTCATCTCTTCTTCCAACTCCTTCATTAGGCAACAGCCCAACACTATCCCCCGAACCTACCACAGTATGTCGCTGCTGCTGCCAGATGCCACTGTGTTCAACGGTGGTGGTGGCCTGTGCGGTGGCTGCAAGACCAATCACTTTGATGCTCAGATCTTTACGCCAAACTATCTCTACGATGGTGCCGGCAAGCTTGCTACTCGCCCCAAGATCACTGCTGTTTCCACCACGTCCGCCAAGGTCGGCAGCACTATCACTGTCACCACAAACGGTGCTATCAAGAGCGCCTCTCTCATCCGATATGGCACTGCCACTCACACGGTCAACACCGACCAGCGCCGTATTCCTCTCGCTCTGACAGGTGCGGGTACCAACAAGTACTCCTTCAAGCTTCCTACCGACTCTGGAATTGCTCTTCCAGGCTACTGGATGCTCTTCGTCCTTAACTCGGCCGGTGTGCCTAGTGTTGCCAGCACCATCAAGGTGACAATCTAGTTTATAATTTTCACGTTTGACAGGTCGTTGGAGATTTTTTCCCTTTGTGCATATATAATAGGAGCACGAAGGATGGATACAGTATAAGCATACGATTTCTTTCTGTAAATAATTCAACAGTAATTCCTGCAATTGGATATATCAAGATAGCTGTTATAAGCACCACCTAATAGAACTATGCTTCAATCCAGCACCCCGTTTTAATACCTTTGTAGAAAAGCTCAAAGTTGTGATTGGTCTGTCAACACTAGATCTTCTGGATAAACTTTCGTAAACGGCGAAGAAACGACCCTTCAAAAAGTTAAAGTTTAGAGCCTCCATGGATGAAGGGTGCAGAGACGGGCTGCAAGACCATGACACATGACACCATGACACCCACACAAAGATCGACGGTAGCACTCGGGTTTTACAAAAATAGATTTTTTTGGTGACACGACATGTTGCTACACAGCGGCTCACCTGAGTGCCGTTCCCTCTTCGCGATTTGTTCAAGTTTGTACCAGTTGACATACCCTCATGACTAGGATCCGATGACGAAGAAAAAAAGAGTCCAACAGGGTCAGGTGGTATTGGTATCGCATCTTGAACTATCCTGGGTATCAAAGTTTGGCACTGTTTTGGATCACTGGTATGCCGTATCACTCTCTTCGATCACCACTTCTGAACTGTCTATCATGTGTACCTGATGAGTAACAATTCTCTATTCGGTGGTGACACGATGGGGCACAAGGTAGCTGTTGTCGAAAATTGATAGAACTCTCTTCGGATGACTCGGGGGGGTTGAGAAGGGCCAGTAACTATATGTACAGTGTTCGCTCGATAATGTTCTAGTAGACTTTGAATGATCTGAGTAAACTGATAAGGATTATCGAGCGCATATCTTCAAGTTAACGTATGCACCACTTTAATTCCAGAGGAGATGCAAAGTGGCTTCGTGGTTCTTATTTCAACATACAAAAGCCTATGCGGAGTACATGAATCAGTTCTTCAACTTTGCTTCCAGCATCACTGTTCGTCCATAATTAGAAGGATAGATCTTGACGAGCTCTAGACCAGCAGCTTCAAAGATTTCCTCAAAGTCGGCTGTCTTCTTCTCCTGGCCAGTCATACATAGGAGGGCAAAGTCGAGCCAGTAGAGATCCATGAATTCCTGAACCTCGACCGTGTCTGGAATCAACTGATCACAAATAATCAGGCGTGAGTCAGGACCCATGGCTGATGCAGTATTCTTGACAAATTCGATGCAAACTGGGGCATAAAAATCATGAAGAAAGCGGCGCATGAAGTAAATGCGGGCGTCTGTATTGCGAAATCGATGATTAGTCAAGTTTCTTTGTAGCAGAAAGCGTATGAACTGTTGAGCTCGATGGAAACAAGAAACGGGCATCAAGTCACTTACTCTTAACTGGCTGTGGTGTAAAAGCGTCATAAGTCATAAGTTCAAACCCTTCATATTCCTTGGGGTCCATGCTGTCAATAACACCAGGAAGATCTTGAAGGATGTACTTGGCGTCAAATGCATCACCAATCTCTTTACGAATAGCGATGCATGACTGGCCACGTCCAGCACCAATATCGACGAGGAATGGTCTCTCAGGGTCTTGCTTAACCTCTTCTTTGAGTGACGCAAATGGGAACATTCCATTAACAGGCATTAACGAGTCAACAGCAACCATGTTGGCATTCCAAAGCTCGCGACGCTCAGGGTCAGGGTCCATCTCAAGCAGCTCATAGTAAGATTTACCGAGATGCTCTTTTCCGACAGAATACACAGCGGGAGACTTGACGAGATCAAAGACATCGTCAGGCTTATGCGAGTTGAGATAATCGGGTAGATGAATCCAGGCGCGGCCAAACTCGAGTGCGATCATGAAGAACGAGCCTAGACCTCTAGGGTTAAGGATGCGTGAGAGCTCATTATGAGCATATGTGTCTGACGCCGTCTCATTGAAAACTCCGTGGTTAACGGCTACTCGATAGATGCGCTGAATCACAGTCGTAGCAACATTGGTCTTGCTGGCTAACTCGTCGGCGGTGATGGGGCTGCCATCCTCTGGCATGGCGTGATAGGCTCGGATACCCAGGATAGTGTGAAAAGCACCTCCGAAACTCAACTGCTCGAACAAATGTGACACCTTATCCATAGGGGTCTGAATGGCGGAGCGAACTCGCTCAGTCTGCTTGATGACATTTTGTTGCGTGATAGGGTCGTCCTCGTATGCTTCGAGTTGGGCTACAAGCTTCCGGGCCTCCTCAAGGGCTTTTTCGGCTTTAGGGTGAACCATGGTGAGTGACTGGAAGCACGGATGTTTGGTGGAGTATTGCAGTGTGGTTGGACAAGCTGAACACTGCCTAGTTCTTGCAGGAATCGATCTATTCCTGCACAGAACTGTTGGTTTTGGATTTGCGGAGGTGGCAGTTTTGTCTGCATGTTGCTTCAGCCATATAATTGGGTATATTCACTTAACAGAAGAACAGGCGGGGTAATTACAAGCCAAGGCGTTCTACACATGATATCAGTCGATGAATGCGGTGTTGGAATTTAGGTCCTTACTAGACGGGTTAGTCAGTGGGTATTATGCCCAGCCGAGGTTGTTTATCCATGCATAAAGCTACTTAAGTGCCTCAACGATGCAGCTCACGAACCAATCAGCACACTATATCAGCGATAAGTTGGAGTATTAATGTGGCACGGGCCCAGCGGAATCCATGGACCTGGAAAGATTGGTCCGCCAGTTATTCTAATATCGGGTATGATGGCCATGACGAATATTCATTCGGCTCGTCGATATTTCGCCCTCTTCTCCTTTCTCGGTGTCCACCTGCCTGCTCAAATGACCTTCTAATGTCTGTAGCACCCTAGTCCCAACAGTGCTGATCATGTCCTCACCTTCTACTCGCCTTCCAGAGGAGGAACCTATCCAGCCAGACAATGTAGGTGCGGTTCCAAATTGCCGGATCTCGGGCTAACCGCAGGCTTAACCTGGCAGACCCTGCAAAATATCGACCAAGATGAGGTTGGTGGACCCATGCAATACCACTTGGCCCAACAAGGTCCCCACCCACTAACCAACACGCTTCGTACCATAGGCCTATGACAACGAAAGTGAGCGGTCATCATTGACATCTCTTACATCGTCTATCTTGCATGGCAAAGTGGAAGGAGGAAGAACATATGCCGTCTATGGCAAGGAAGGTTGGACGATCCATCGCGACTCATCACGGTCGGCACTGACAATATCTACAGAGTATGGACTGCCCATGGACGAGGCCGAGCTCGATCGTATTGATATGTGCCATGCCAAATATTGTGCGTTGATTGGAAAGAATCGCTACTTGGCTCCTATCGACACTCCGCAAAGAATTCTAGATCTTGGGTGCGGCACAGGTTCGTCTCAATTGTCCAGCTTTCCACGGCGAAAGCATCATCCAGCGAGACCAAGAGCACCATACTAAAAGCACTAACTCCAGGAATATGGTCCATTGAGATGGCTGAAGAGTTTCCAGGCGCCGAGGTGAGTACCACAACTAAGCATGTTCTCGATGAATACATGCGAAGAATGCGGCATACCGCCCCTTCAATAATAGACAGAGGCTAATTGCACTTAGGTTATCGGCACTGATGTTGCCCCCACACAACCCGACTGGTAAGAACTAAATCTGAGTGGAAACACGATAGGACGGGAACTAAAATCCTCCTAGGGTGCCACCCAATTGCCACTTTGAGGTTGATGATGTTGAGAGAGAGTGGACGTGGAGAGAAAACAGCTTCGATTTCGTCTTCGGCCGTGATCTTCTACTCGCTATTCGAGATTGGCCAGCACTGGCCGACCAAACATACACGTGATTTCCCTCCTTCTTATTCATGTATGTGGAGTGGCAATTGATGGTAGCTAACATTTACTAGGCATCTCAAACCTGGAGGCTGGGTTGAGTTCCAAGCCATCGTTGGTGTTCTTGGCTGTGACGATGACTCAATTCCAGAGGAGAGTTATTTGCGCAAGTTCTCTACCATGATGGAACAAGCATCCTCAAAGTTCGGTGCCAGCCTCACAGACCCTATGAAATGGAAGGGCTGGCTCGAGGAACGCGGATATCAAAACGTTACAGAACGTGTCTTCAAGCTTCCCTTTAACCCATGGCCCAAAGACCCACGGATGAAACTCTTGGGAGCATGGGAGATGGAAAACCTGCTACATGGACTTGAGGCAATGTGTGGCAGAATGTTTCAAAAGGGTCTTGGTTGGTCAGAAGCCGAAGTGACTGTCTTCTTAGCGTACCTGAGAAAAGAGATCAAGAACCCGCAGATGCACGGGTACTGGCCTTAGTAAGTCAACGCACTTTCCCTCCATTCCTTCCTTTCACTCTTACATTGCCGTTCAACTATTCCGATGAATTCTAACATTGTGTCCAGCTATGTGGTTTACGCACAAAAGCCAGAAGCTGAAGGTTCAGTGAGATCGAAGGAATAAGTTGCAAGTATATCAAGCTTATCAAACAAACTCATATCTCGTTATGACACATAGGGGAAGCGGACGTCAGTCGAGAGAGCAACCTCAGATGGTCCATGTTCGGTTGCAAGTATGGTGTGCTTAATTAAAGTAGTAAAAGTAGTCCAAGCTTCAATTAATGTAGTTCATGTATTATTGCAAAACTACAACCCGAATTGTTGATGCCAGACGGAGTGCCTTATATTTTATCGAACAAACACTCGTTCGAAACATTTGAAATCCAGAGAACCCTGTAAGATGCCTGTCTCAATTGTGCAGCTGTCTTGTCTGTTTCATATACATCTTACAAGCATGGTGTCGAATGCCAGTGCTTCCGATATGCAGGTTAGTTAAATATTTCCTCGTTATCAACACATTTTATTGCAACCTTGAAGGGTGTGAACCTGTTACAATTCTCGAAAAATGGCTTCCACAATAAATCCGCATGACAGATTGAATATCCTTTCGTGCTTAAATTCAGCGTGGCCTGAGGGAGACATCGGTGCTTGATGATTAAATAGCATCGATGCGGCGTCTCCCCATTCATCCGACCGGAAACAACCGCTGTAGACAGTATGCAGGTAACGCAACATGAAGTTGTTTAAACTTTACATGGATTATTTCCACACCATGTCTAGAGCACGATGACTTACGTAGTAGAGATCTACGTGAGATAACGCTCGGGGCTATCTATTACGACCATATATACCCTAAACCAATAGTTATGTCTGGGGGACTTCGCAGAAACACCAAGCCACCTTGGAGTATTGCCGGTCACTAGATATCCACTAGTTGGTTGCTTTGCTTTCGCGCATCACCGTAATCCGAGTGAGAAATGAACGCGGGCCAGCACACGGGATTACATCTTGTTATTTCTGTACCAGAGTATTCTTAACTATGAAATGCCGACTACCCAGGTCTCGGGAATATTACTCAGAAATTTTATTTCTTAAAAATCCTCTGTAAATATAGACTGCAGTATTACCTTGTATTAACCGAGGCAAGTTTGCACAATACCTTTAAAAAGTCTGATTTATTCAACTTGCTTTAGAAATTGAGATGGGGCATGATTTAAGGCGCTGTTCTGTGCATTAGAAAGTAATAGGAGCTCTAATAAGAATGTTTACAACCTTTCCTTGGCGGCTGCTATCGCCCTCAAATGTGCGCTCAGTATGGATGCTACCGCAATTAAACGCGACAAGGTAGTGGAGTTACGTGACGTTGGTACAAACTGACGTACCTAAGTAAGTGCCCCATGTATTCATACCAGGCCTAAATTTTATTGTTCTATCCCTACCACCTTGAATGAGCTCCGCCTGATTCGACAATATTCTAGCTGTCTGGTCCATCATCTGCGTCCGTCATTCTCAGGCAGGGCGTACCCAAACTGAGTTGAACAAATGGTCTGATGTGATATTTATGGTGATTAGAAGAGAGGTCCAGTGCAACATACTACTACGTAATCTATCAAGAAAACTACTTTGGGACGATGATACCCCAGGGTGATATCCAGTTTGATAGATGCCAGCCGTTGGCCCTAAACCCACTCATGCAATTACCCAATCGGGAGTCTCGGGAATGTCGATCTCTGGCGGCCAACAAAGGAGTAAGCTCGTCAAACGTCGTTTTTAATTGCGATCGACTCGGCAGTTACGTTTGTTTCATTGCGCCGTTTGTTTCAACCAACCCCGCAAGGCAGGATAATGCACCGCAGGACTGCGGTATCCTTGTCCATCCGGACTAACGGTGCTTGTTCTTTCATCACAAGGTGTCAACGGTTGACTATCCAACTTTCGGTTAAGGAGCATTGTTACGTAGAACTGGACTATCCGCGTCCTCCTTACAAGGGATACCAATAAGTGTGACCTCAAGCCGTTGGCCGCTGGGCCAAGGTATATAAGACATAAGTTCAACCCACTCGAAAGCAACAGTAGTCTATCATCGCTCCAACTTAGTCTCTCATTCATTCATTCATTCGTTCAACTCAACCAAGTCACTCTTTCCATACTCCCATATTCAAGATGAAGTTCAGCCTCTTTTCTTTCGCTGCTCTGGCCGCTTCGGCCATCGCTTTCCCCGTCAACGAAGCCGCCTCTGTCAAGGCTGTCCGCGACTACGCCGTTCCCGATGCCACCGATGCCGTTAGCAACGCTGGCAAATACCCCAACGTTGGCGTTTCCAACACCGTTACCAAGACCGTCACCAAGAAGATCACTAGCGTGCAAGTGACCAACTCTGTTGGTGTCGTCAAGGTTCTCACTGTCGTCGTCGACGAGGTCAAGGTCCAGACTAGCGGTATCAGTACGTTATTTCTAACTTGACATACCCTCGTTTTCTATAAATACTAATATCTCTCGCAGAGGAGGTCATCACCAGCTTCAAGTCCGGCGCTATCACCAAGGCTGTCGCCGTCACCGATGTCGCCCGCCACTTCACCGTTCTGAACGAGCTCGTTGCAACAGTGGTTAGCCAGCTCAAGGACCTTGTCAGCATCGATATCCGAGTCCCCGACGTTAAGGTCATCCTCTCGCTCGTCATTGAGCTGGTTAAGGAGATTGTCGCCGCCGCCAAGGAAGTCATCAGCGTTTTGGGTATCGACAATGTCATCGGAAGCGTTCTCGAGCTTCTTTTCAAGACATTGGCTTCCCTGCTCCAGCTCGTCACTGCCCTTGTTGGTGACATTGTTCCTGGCCTCGTCAAGATCCTCTCCAACATTCTCGGAACGCTTGAGAGCACCGCCCTCGGCCCCGTTGTTAAGCCCGTCAGCAGCGTCTTCGAGGGTCTTACTGGCTACCTCTCTCAGGGTACCGCTTAAGACAGTCAGACTGCTCTACGAGATCTGAGACTAAGATATGTTGCATTCGATAGACCAAGCATTGGAGTTTAGACGTTAGATCTGATTCAACCATGCATAATAATTAATAATTAAAGCATGTATCTAATTCATATGACTCCAGTGCTCATCATACTGTCATCCATGCATGTTCATTCTTCCATGTCCCAACTTTGTAGCCGTGTGTAAGGGAAGTAAATGCAAAAACTTACTTGCATTCCACCTTGTAGCTGCCAAAGTGTCTCAGGGTCTCACGACACTGACCATCATCAACATTCTTCTTTCCGCGCTTACAATGATCGTCGTGGTAGAGCAGGACTATATGGAGAGTCAGTCTTGTGAGTTGCTAGTAAAGAACATATCTTAACTCACGCTTGCAGTGTTCGGTGTGTTCATACTGCTTAACAGACTTGATCTTATCGTGGAACTTGTAACACTTGCCACTGTCACTTCCGTGCAGTGTCAGTTCACCGTAGTTGAGGGTGTTGTGTTTGCCGCCGCAGTCCCTGGAGCCCCAAATGCGAGCCGAGATAACGTTGCTGTTGGGGGGAGGCTTTGAGTGAGGATCGGCGCTGGCGCCCATGGCCAGGGCAGCGATAGTAGTGAGGGCAACGGCGAAATGCATTTTGGTTGGGTTGAATAAGAGTGTAGATAACAGTTAGGATAGATATTGATCAAGTATCGATTGTAGTGCTGATGCTTGTTTCTGGATGATGAGAGAGTATGGCCAACTAAGGGAATACAAGCGACTTTATATGTCAATCTTTCCTATAACAAAATTATACAACAGTTGACTCTGCGCTAAGTTACGTAGCAATTGAAATGGCCATCGCACTACGTCACATTTGTGGCTATGGGGTTCTCGATGTTCGAAAGCCTCAAAATGAACAACTCAAAGCCCAAAGTAGATGTTGCAAATATACGAGATGTGTTGTCAGCACTAACGCATGTGCCAGCACATACTGTGAATCCACTGTCCGTAGCACGGTTCTTTCCGCGGCTACTACTGATGATCTGCAGACAGGTTGGTAGAGATCTCTTGCACTTATGTTTGACCCATTCTTTAGCTACTATATATATCATATCATGAATACTCAGTGATACTAAAGAGATTGATATGTGTGAATGCAAGATTCAATGACGATACTTCCATGCAGTACGTCCATGAATTGATGCAGGATGTCGATCCACTACGTAACGGTAATGCTGTGTACGGTTTGCAAGTGCCGGATACGAATAAACGATGCAGCTTTGGTCGTAATCTCGCGCATCTACTGTATTCATGCATGAATCAATGCGAGTTTGATGGGGAAGACTGAACACTTTTGCTGCAAAACATTCCATAAGGTCTGCCATCAGCCGCCATAAGCACTTCTAGCCATGACGCGTCCGGACGTGCCGATTAATGGCTGTCAGCCTCATTTACTAATTTTAGCCCACTTCATATATTTCCGCCCCATGATCTCGTCATTCCCCGCATTCTTAGCCGATAGTCCGAACATTCGACCGTAGTTTCGAGGCATTGCTGTCGTATTAGAACATCACGATACACCCAAGGGAACCTACATTACGGAAGTCGGCATTTTGTTCTCAGCTTTTCATTTTTCTTGTTAGAACAGCTGATGCTGGATTTATATCCGAAATCTTTTTACGCAACAATAATGGCCCATCACTGTTTCATGCTTCAACTACATCAAGGTAGACGAGTCAGTCTTAATGTTACGATGATCACGGTTCCGGTGGCCCATCTGCATGATTTGCTGATTAGCTTCCTAGGTGACAAGTCGCTCCCAAAACAACAAACACAATCTCTACCTTTTTCCTAGCATATCTTCTTATCAATAACGATGAAGCCGCGGGGGTGCCGTCCCTACAAGTCACGTAATTATCGGTTATGAACTAGCCAAGAGGGAAGGGGAAAACGTCTTTCAATTGATGAAAGCTCACACAACATTGCGTGCTTCTATAAGGCAGAAACGAAACGAAAGCCAGATGGGTCTGAAGATAGACTCCTGACCTCAGTGGAACAAACTGTTGCGATCACGTCAAGGTATGTTGTAAGGCCTAAGTCGATAGTTGCAGTCTTCAGAGGATTCGGTCGGAACATCAACAAACCCTCATACACTGAGCTTGAAGGCAATCCTTTGATGGTGAGACATTCGGGTTACTTGAATTACAAGGTCTTCAGCATAGATTATATGTTATAACAGTTAAACCCTTTAGCTTTAGCACATGAGTCACCGTTTCGCCTCTTTATTTAATTTAACATAGGCCAAACCGTTGTTTAGTGTGCTATTCGATGCTCTTACATACTATGCTGGGTATCATTGAAGTTTCAAATGCAATAACATGTTCATCCTGTTTAACAGAGAGAGAGGCCCTCTGATTCAAGTGTATGAAGGTTGTTTGTTGATTTGAAATTATCATTACGTATGGTAGGTCCTCAATCCTAATATCTCCTTGAGACACAGAGATGTTTCAAGAATATAGTAAAAGAAGGGACATACTATACATAATGATAATGTCGAATCAAGAGACAATCTCCGCACACTTGAATATGTGTGAGCCTAGGAACTGCCTCTTCAAATCAACCAGGACGTATGATTGTTGTCAATACCTCACTAACATGTCAAAACCATAGATCCACCATTAGGAACTCGCACACAGTTAGGCCCGTTGTAGTCCCCAGATATAGAATCATCCTTCTTTTCTTCCTCGAGCGCCCACTCAACTGTACGTTGTTTGTCGTTTGTCCTTGAAAGTCTCATGAATACACCGGTGTACTCCATGTTGGCATTGTGACTGAGAAGCCAATGCTCGACACCCCCAACTTTGCGATGCAGTGCCAGTCCTCCCTTTGCTCCATAGGTGGTTTGAACACCCGCAGTGAAGCTTTCTTTGAGACCGTGAAGCATGGCCAGCTTTTGCGTCCTGGGTTCCGATTGGAGAAAGGCGTTGAGTGACTTTGCGTCGGGCTGGATACCGTGGGGAGATTGGAAGATAACTTCATGAACATCCTCGTTGTCCACAGTATGGGACCAGATAATAGCGTGAACAAAATGCAGTACGCCGCTTCCAGGCAAGAGAATTGGTGTGAGCCAAGTAGGAAGAGGTTCGCCAGGATGATTGTCTGGTGTTTGCCATCGAGTCTCGGAGGGATCTAGAAGATGGATGGTTCGTATCGTTTTGAAGTGATTCCAAGGCTTGACGAGAGCAGCTGCTTCAGGTGATGCTATGACTGGTATATCGGGAGAGAACGTGTGTAAGGTTTGCGGGTGCAGATGATCGGAGAAATGGAATCCGAGCAGGATAGCATCAATAGGGCTTGGAGAATATTGCTGAACAGCTTGTTGTTGATATAACTGTGGATTGTGCACGGCGGCAGCTTGTTCAATATCTCGCACCAAATTCTCGAGGGCTTCAAAACTCGTAATCTCAGGATCTTCCACCATAGCGATGTGAACAAACCACTTGTTCAAGACATGAGCGGCTCCCTTCAGCCAAGGCTCAAAGGCGACATGGTAGTAGGCTTTCCCCGTGGCTTCTTGCTCTGATTTAGGTCGGGGAAAGGACATCAACCAGCTGTTGTCACCGTTGAGCGAGGTGAAAAAGGGCCGAAGCAGCCTGTCGGGGCTCGACAGATGTTTTTTAATAATGTCAAGCCGTGATTCAGTCATTGTATAGTTTGTAAAAGATGTCGAATTGAATTGTATTTGGGTTGTGGAGAAGAAGCTAGAGAAGTGGAGGAATCAATGACGGCACGAACGGGGAAAATGTCTCGGCTCTTTCGCAGCTAACTCGTAATAGGAAACAATGTTGAGTATCCATGGTGACACGGACACAAAGGTAACAGTAGATAACAGCCACGGGATTCTGGCGATGTCATTAATTTGCTACATCAGCATGTGTTGTCCTATCGAATAATGAGTATTGTAAGACAAACAACCTCATCAACCCTGTTACTGAAGCTACACAAAACTTCCGACTTTCAACAATTGGTCTCTTCGACGATGGAATAATGAGACTGCTACCCCTCATCGACTTAACACCGGCATATCTCGTGCGTTTGGGCTATGGAAGCTCCTGCAACAGCAAATGACGCACCAGGCAAAAACACAAGTCTAACTCTGATCCAGCGCCTCTCAGCGCCTCCAAGTATACTAAGCCATTAAACATCATGTGAATGGATTTAGGCTTTTATAAGTGCCTGGCCAACCGTTCTCAATTTCATAAGTGTTTGCAAAGACCCTGGAATTTGATCTTGTAATTGCCCTGATTGCGATCTTTTTGGGACCCCGAGTGCTTTGCATGACACCCTCATGACGATGAACCAGTCGGATGCCAGCGGGTAAACTCTGAGACTTCCTGTCACTACTGAATTGGCCTGTCATACAAGTACCATAAGTTGGTCGCACGGGCGGGTCGGATCGAAAGCACCCGAGGTCTCGAGAGACATCTGGTAGATCACAGCCACAGAAATCCTCATTCTCGTGCGGTCGATGATCCAGGGTAACCGGAGCACCATTGCATCTAATAATATTTACCTATCGACATATTATGAATATATTCCAAGAGATACTCCTGTTGGTGGTCTGAATCCTTTACACATCACCACTGACTAGATAAGAATGATATCTCGAGATACTAAATACCGCGATCAGTTGTGCGCACCAAGAATATGAGGCATGCGATATCGCTTGTTCTGGGCATTAGGACAGCAAACTAAAGTTGGCCAGTACTGCGCAGACACTGGGTGGGTGAGTACATAATAGAGACACCAGAGACTTATGACAAAAACAGACAGGCATATCCGCCGGTAATTGCCTCACGAGGTGACTTGATGTTTAGGTCACCCTTGAGCTCATGCTGCCCCAATGTCTTAGTGTCTACTGTCTACTGACCCACGGGCATGCCGTCCGGTGGGTGGCAAATCTGCATCGTCATAGACATCGCTCCCTGCAAGCTTTCGGGTATCAAGCTCATATCTACCCGGTCTACCGGTGTCGCTCGCAATAGAACCTTGCAGTTGTTCTTAAAGCGAAAAATAGTTTTCGGTCACCAGGGGGTAATGGCCTTGAAAATTGAGCTACAGCCGTAATACCACCAGTCAAATGCACCTGGGGAAATTAGATGAATTTTATGCTTAGGACAATAAGACTAAGCTAAATAAAGAACGCATGGAGACCTTAATCGAGGCTAGACACATGACTGGGTGTTCAGATTGGAGCAAAAAGGTCCGGAAATGTCTCGACTGGTCCATTCGACTTTGTTGACCCATGGTTAGACCCAAACTCAGCATCAGCATAGTGCAAACGATGAAGGAAATAAGCACGGATCAGGAGTGGGGATTAGGCTCTCGGCCGATAATGTTCTATTGCGTTCAAACGGCTTTGAAGTCCTGCCAGTGAGGAAGTGTACATTAATCAGAGCCTTCCCGGTTCACTACATACACGGTTGACGATATCCTCGAGAGCCAGCACGTGGACACCAAGATGGGTTCTCTTGTTACTGAAATGTTGATTTTGCAGTCTCCTGTTTCATGTTATTCAGTACGCAGCATTGCTTTAGTACAGTAGTCCAAGACTTTGCTTGGCCACCCACTAGCTGTAGACTTCGCTGATACTAGCCAGGGGAAAACATCAAGATGAGAGATATTACCAGCCGTCTCTTGGCAACTCAACACCAACTCGTTGGGCTTTCTTTTGGGTCCGCTGTTACGTATCCAGGGGCTTAGTCCAGGTCTATCAACACACTGTAGCATTGATGGCCGCATCTGGCTCTGTGGTGGTCTGCATGCGGTCATTAGTTCATAGTAGAGTCATTCAATCCAACCCATCTTGGTATATCAAACTATTTCTAATTGTAATCTTGGACAGCGGCGGCGTCGTTGCTAGTAGTCGTCGCCATTAGAATGGTTCGTCTTTGCGAGAGCGTCTCCTCAAATGCCAAGATCGTTTTGGTATGCTAAGGACGACCAGCGCTACGGGCACCGATGATTGTCGGACAAAAGTGGAGTCGTCAGTATCAGATGGCTGCCGTCCGCTGGAAGAAGCCACCGTTATCAGCCAACCCATCCATCATGACCACTTTTCATACTGCAGCCCACGCGGTTGTCAAAAGCTCCTACCACATGGCTGTCGTTGAAGATGATCTTTCAAGTTATTCCCAAAACTCAACGATGTGGCTCTTCCGGTGCAGTTTGTCCGACAGCATGGTACGTGGTGGGAAAATCCTGCATAAGCACTAGACACTACTGTAAGTTATCGCCTTGGCGGCGGTCCAGGCTCGATCGATTCTGAGCCCCCCCAAATGTCCTTACTCGTGCTCTACAAACCCTTTGTAAAATGCTAACGGGCGCGATCGGCTCGTCCTTTTCGATGGAGTTCACCAAGTACGACGATACTGTATTCATACTAACGTAACCGCCGGGATCGATTCCGTAGATAATTCGGTCGGACCCTAGCTTCATAAGTATTGCTAGTAGATCTACCAGTACGACCCAAAACCCCTGTCCCAGTGATAGCGCACATTTTATGATGAGGTGCCTGATTTTGTAAGAATTGCTGTGATGCATCTAATAAATACATTCAGCACTTGATCTACTTGCTTTCAATACTGTGGACAAGATTAAGTGAGAATGAAAAGGGCTCACCGCTTCACGTGTGAACAGCGAACTGCAGGTCGCCACAGCCGCTGACAGCCCTTACGATGCGATGTCGAGTTTGAGAAGTGATGTGCAGTGTCGTGGCTGGAAATTAAACCCAAAGCGATGGTTGAATGATGCTTGATGGAGATCATCAAATTGGTGTCCAATTAAATTCATCTCGCAACAAACACACAATCATTTAAAGACGTCAGCACAGTAGATGGTGGCTTGAGGGGCTTGGAGTTGTCTAATAGCTAGTACGGCAGAACGGCAGCACGGGGAAAGCGGGAACGGCGGGCAAGGCCTCGACCACCAGTTTTCCGGGATTAAGCAGTTTAGAGAATGGTTCTCAACGTGATCTAGAGCATCTTACATCTGATATTAGATGCCCAGAATGGCTGAATCGCAGATCTACAGCGCATGCATTCGTAGGCCAGCTCAGTGAGCAAAGCAACAGGCTACACCCAAGTCGCCTATCAGACATGTCTCATATTGAATTCAGGCAAAGCAAAATACAAAAGGCAGGGCAGGACAGTGTTTGGGAACGATTGCTTGGTTTACGACACCCGCTGAACCTCTGGACCCAATCCATGGTCCCGCTACTGCTCTCGAGTCATGGACCTTGAACTCAGGAGACACCCGTGAGCTTTGCTTGGTGCACAAGTCAGTAAGGTTTGCTAGGGGCGGTGCTAGTGAGACCGTTGATGATTAGCGGGTGACCTTCGCAGCGGGAACAAGAGGTCAAAACGCGGGGAATGAAGGACCAGCTCTGCCTGGTAAACCCGGCGAGTTGGTAAAAAGGGAACGACTGCTCGAAACATGACCAGTCGACTTTTTTTTCCACGGAAGCTCGAGCATCACCATCTCCACCATGGCCCTTGATGCGACCGCAACATCGGTAGAGCCCACTGGCCTTGGGCGTACGCTTCTTGCCGTTACCATCTTCTTTCTTATTCCGACGACGATTATTATTGTTTTAAGATGTTGGGTTCGACTACGGTACAAGATCTTTGGAGTGGATGATGGTCTCATGCTCATCGGCTGGGTGAGTGAACTGTCTCTCTTTGCTTTACGCGCGATAATGCTGACAGATCCGGATATTAGATGCTATACGTGGCTGTCAGCGGTATTGTCGCGCGAAGCACGTATGCTGGCCTCGGCACCAAAGACACTGATTTAAATGCCTATCTCCAGAATGATGGCCGAAAGGTATGCTATATGCCACACCAACACTGAATCAATTGACTCATGTATACATAGTTTCTCTGGTGCTTCCAAGTGACTTACTGCATCTCATTACTATTTCTCAAAAGTTCCATTTGCGTCACCCTTCTTCGCATTGCTGTCGCTAAGCCCCACCGTATCATCATGTGGGCTACGCTCACATTCGCCATGCTTTCAACGACCACTGTCATTATTGGACTTTTCCTTGTCTGCCGCCCGATATCTACCGCTTGGGGTCACGAGGGAACATGCGCGCCGACAGTAGTTATCGCGAGTCTTGGATATCTTTTGTCGGCCGGTGCAGTGGTAACTGACTGGATCTGTGCCATCTTGCCCATATTTATGTTGTATAAATCCAACATGAAGCGGGCGACCAAATTCTCAGTCGGTGTTATTCTTGGACTGGCTGCTTTGTAAGTTCTACTCGTTGATTTTGATATCTGGCATATTGAAACACACACTGACTTCTGTAACAGGGCATCACTCTGCACCATCATTCGCCTTCCCTATGTGAAATATTATACCATAATACCCAACTATTTATGTCAGTACCTTGCTGATGACATTGCACCCTCTTCCCTAGCTAATATACAAATCAGACAACGTCGCAAACATTGTCGTCTGGTCGATCGTTGAATCAGGAATTGGAATCATGGCCGGTTCACTACCCTCACTACGCAAGCTGGTCAGCAACCGATTCCACTTCGACAGTTCGTCAGGCAATTCTCCAGCTCAGATCACACCTTTTTCAGGCACGAACCGGGCTATCATTACATCCAACTCAGCATCGGCCCCACGGAGGCCCAACAAGGCTGGAGCATCCGCATTGGGCGAGGGAGAGGGCGAGTGGGAGCAGCTTGACGATGCCGCATCTAGCCAGAAGATTTATGTCAAGGTGGATCTGGAGATGCAATCCTTGGAGCGACCAACAACATCTCGGGCATCACATGGATCCAGTGATGACCTCGTGCGGTAAGGGAAGGGCAATCAGGTATGGGATCTCGCCAGTCATATCCAAATAGGTTCAACAGCACAGACATGCATGACCTCGTTGCGACAAGCAGAGAGGGTTTCCACTAGTAACAAAAGCATTAGCATATAGATCAGCTGGCAAGGCTTTTTATTAATATGTAGATTATGTATAGCCAAAATGATACAATTATAGTAATCCACTTTGGTGCCTGTTTTCTCGCCACCTCTTTGAATTCATTTAACAGCATCCTCGACAAGTTATCTTAATACACGGCTTGCTTCCCATTTACTATTTACATCCGCTCCCAGCTGAATTAATATCAGCTGCACTACTCTGTCTTTCACGGCGTTGTTCTTATCCTTACGAGCAATAGTCAGTCAGAGTCACCAAGCGTGTTGCACTTTCTACTTCTATACCTCGTTGGCATTTTGAAAGTTTTCTCAACAAAAGATACAAGGTAAAATGAAAGAATCGCGGATTGAGTACACTCCCAAGACCACATTACAGGACTTGGGCACAGAAAAAAAGACGCTCGACCACATTACTAGAACGAAAAGAATGACCAAGGAGAGCACAATGTATAATATATTTGAGACATGCGTCGGTGATTTGGAATGTGTTGAGTTCTTGCCTTACAACAAGGTATACATCTCCTACCCTAGATGTCGCTTATCGGCCCAGCTATCGATAAGAAGATAAGCAGATCTTATCTGGGCTCGGCACCTCGGGAAAACATCCGCTACGAGATAAGCGGAGCGGCATATCAATGTCCCGAGAGCGTACTAACTGTAAGAGGCATACTTAACCGCCGTGCGCATGGGCCAGATCGATAAACAGCATCACGTGATCCGGGAGTCGCTGTGCAGCTCTGAAGATAACAAGACTTTGATCAAGACAAGCACAGTACTTAAGCACACGACTCTGCTCGTTAACCTTAAAATAATATGGAGGTAAACTGAAGTGGATGTAAAGTAGATGCGTTTGTGGTCGTTGGCGTTCTTGGCCACCAGAAAAGCAGGTTAATCTACTCCTGAGTATCCAAGGTCCAAGTGGCAATTCCAATGTATAAAACATGCCATAGTATCTCGTCCGTGGGGGTCAAGAGCACGAAATTTGACCTTAATATCTATTGAAGAGATTGTCAACCGATACACCAGGGATCTGAGTGGTGGATGGGATTAGCCGGTAGACGACGGCCCGTACTAGCATGCAGTAGAATTGATCTAGCTGCATCATTACGATCTTAAGGGTTCCTAGAGTTTCATTCTAGAAAAGTGCTAAAACTGACTAGGGTGCAATCTTGGCAGGGTGAAGACCTTGAAGAACGATCCATTCAGTGGGGACATGGACGTATCCCTCGACTACCGATCAAATATAACATGGCAGTAAAAGTCGTCTTTGATACCAAGCCATTCTATTCTATTCTATTTTTTGCTCAAGGATTTGTATTTTCGCTTCTTTTTTTCCTGCCAATTGATACTTGGCATCTGCAACGTTGAGGTCTTAAACCCGTGTCTTTTCCTCCCGCATTGGCCACAACTCCTTAGTCAAAACGAGCACGACATTGGATCCGCAAATTGTGAATTGATGGCGCAAGCAACAAATTCAATGGCGTTCGACACAAAATGCAAGGGTTTTCTTGTCTTGGCTTGTATCTCCTCGGGGAAATAACGACTCTTGGTCGGGCAATTGCCTACCATTAACCTACATAGGTAAGTTTCTGTCGGTATTTCTCGCGGAGGACCACTTAGGTAGCCACCTTAAATCTACTATGCATGTTAATTTTTGTTTGATGTCCTAACACGTACATGAACCCCCGATCCAGTCTTACGGGCCCCCCGTGTGAAGGTTGTTTCAATGATCGACAGTAGTTTAAATATTCTGCAGTGACCCCGTTCTGAAGGATTTTCTAGATGCTTTTGATGCAGTAGTCTGTTGCCTTGTCAAGAAAAACAAAGGTTACGTGACTTCATCATGTCTCCTCAACAACCGACTGTCGTCCCTTCAGCGACAGGGTCCGACTCGCCCTCCGACAATGGCAGCCTCAAGACCAAAGGCAAAGTCGATACCGATGGCTATCCCGGTGATTCTGTCCCGCCTACGGCCCCAGCCTTGGCCGCTCAGCAGGGTCAGCGCATGGAAGCAGCGATGGGAGATGCCATCCTACGATTCCTTCGCATCAGAAAGCCTCGAAAGAACGATATCTACGATCTCGATGCGGTACGAAATATCGGAGCTCTATGCGGGCCATATAATATGATGGACTAGGCTGACTGGAACAAAGGTCGCTACTCAACCCAGTATCTGGGACTCGGAAGATATCGAGCGGTACAAGGAACTATATATTCATCCGGAGTGGGAGAACTGGTCCGCCTTTGACCCCAACTTCCGTTGGACGTGGCGCGAAGAGAACAAAGTGCGGCATAAGATTGACTGGAAGATCATGGTAAGGAGACTACTTGCTAAACATTCATGTCGATGCTGACCCCCACAGATCTGGGTGTGTATTATGTTTGCAGCTTTGAACATTGACAGGAACAACATCCAAAACGCCGTCTCCGACAACATGCTTGATGATCTGGGCATCACACAGGTCGACTACGTGAGTTTCCTTGCTTGGACACAAGGGGAAGGGATGTGAGGCGCAATGCTGACTGGTAGCAGAATATCGGCCAAACTATATCTCGAGTTGGCTTCCTTGTAGCCGAATTGCCGTCTCAGCTGATTTCTAAACGGTAAGACAAGTCCTAGACTCAATGGTACCGATTACACTGACTCGTGTGCAGTATTGGCCCTGATATGTGGATTCCGATCCAACTTTGCATCTTCAGTCTCATCTCGGCCATGCAATTCTTTCTCAAGGGGCGCGCCTCTTTCCTTGCGACCCGATATTTGATGTAAGTTCTATAGAACTTATTCGACGCAGCACTTTGCTGACCATTCAGTGCCACATTCCAAGGTGGTTTCATTCCGTAAGTCTTCATTTCTTGCTGGACCTTGAGTATTTGTCTAACAAGGCGTAGCGACACGATTCTTTACCTGAGCTACTGGTACACTGGTACAAGAGTAGGTTGATAGATCCCATTGCCCACTCTCATCTTTACTAACCTGCCCAGCTCCCAATCCGATTGGCCTGGTTTTGGATGTCTTCACAACTTGGTAGGTAGCTAGCTTCAGTAACGCAGGCGCATATGCTGACAAGAGTTGTAGTTGATATTGGTGTTGGCTTCGCCGCCGTTGGTTTGTTGTCCATGCGTGGAATGCTTGGCTATGAGGGCTGGCGTTGGCTCTTCCTTATTGAAGGTGCATTTACTTGTGAGTGCTCGCTTCGCTCATTGACATGGGCTGTACTAATTCTGCTGAAGTCCTCATCGGAATTGCCTCATTCTTTTTGATGCCTCAATCACCTGCGAGAACCAAGAGTTGGTGGAACCCCAAAGGCTACTTCAACGAGAAGGAAGAAAAGATCATTGTCAACTCTGGTAAGTTGTGGTCCACCGTTGATGCATGTTCATAACTGATCTTGGTTTAGTCATTCGAGATGACCCCCAGAAGGGTGGCATGTTCAACAGACAGGGCTTGTCGGTCAGACAGATCTGGGAATGCTCTAAAGACTACGACATGTGGCCCCTCTTTGCTCTTGGTCTGCTTTTCGGATTACCCAAGTACCCTGTCAACCAATACCTATCGCTCTCGTTCCGTAAACTTGGTTTCAACGTCATCGAGACAAACTTGCTATCGATCCCGTGGATTGTCGGATCTTGTATTACGATGTTGATGATTACGGCGCTGAGCGAACTTGTCAATAACCGCAGTTTTGTATCGATGGCAGAAGATGCATGGCTGCTACCATGTTTCGTGGCACTGATTACCCTGCCTGATCCCATCGGACCTTGGGTTTATTTCGCCATCTCAACAGTGCTCCTATCCTTCCCATAGTGAGTACTGACAATTTATGAAGCAAATCATTTACTGACAGTGTTTAGCACTCATCCAATTCAAGTGGCTTGGACCAGTAGAAATGCTGGATCCGTTCAGAATAGAACTGTGTCTGCCTCGTAAGACAAACTCCCGCCGGGCGCTTTTCTGTTACTGACATGACATAGGCTTTACAACATGTTTGTTCAAGTCAGTGGAATGATTGGAGCCAACAGTAAGTTTTACATACGTCTTTGGCAGTTCAGTCACTAATAATATATAGTCTACCAACCTGAAGACTCCCCACGATACTTTAAAGCAAACAAGGGCTTGCTCGTCATTTGCATATGGATGTGTGTAAGTACTACTAAGCCTCCCATGATTAAATGCGCCCAAAAACTGACACAATTCTAGTTGATTCAATATCCTGGAACCTTTTTCTACTACAGGTGGAGGAACAACCAAAAGGCCAAGAAGTGGGATGCTATGACCCCAGAGGAGCAACGCATCTATCTCACAACCACGACTGATCAGGGCAACAAACGGTAAGTACTCTGTTCTTTGGCTTTGAGTTTGACTTGCTAATTCTTCTATAGCCTCGACTTTCGTTTCGCTACTTAGATCCAATGAGCAGAGGATTCATGGGACAAAGCGCATGCTGGTCGGTGATCTGTTCAATTCAGGCAGTATGGGAGTAAAAGGTGGTCGGTCGCAAGTTGCAATGGGGTTCATAGTGAGAACGAATTGCAGTGCCTGGAAGTGTCTACGATAATCTGTACAAATTGACAATCCATTGAGAAAATTAGAGTAAGCTTGATACACACTAAGTTCATTGATTGCCACATCGGGCCCTGAGTCGTGGCTAGCAACCACTCACGGTTAAAGTGTCAGCACTTGGAGAGTTGACGTACCATTAATCAACTATCAATGAGAACTTTATTCTAGATCCAAGATCCCACAATGTAACTCGACTGCTTCCCTTGGCAACTTGTGGTGAATCAATATCATCATGTCCAATGCCATCCACAGACATGTACAGAGTGACATGCCCCCCTCAATATTGTGCCCCGGATGAATTGTTCCTCCATGACATCACTTGATCAATCTACTATGGTAGAAGCAGATCGTGCCTCGGCAAGTTGATCGATCCAACGGCCCAAGACGAATAGTCAACAACTGAGCCGAGGGTTGACGCGGGGTTGATGCACCCAAAAGAGAAAAGATTGGTCTTTTACCCCACACTTTTTGCTTGACCCTGGCTGTTTGCTTGTCGGTCTACCCCAGATTTTTCGCTCAGCTCGCTTCTTCGCATTCCGAGGGTGGAAGCGTTAAATAGCTCGCCTCGATCTATATTCCCGGCTGAACAATTCTTTCTTCCTTCTTTCAGATCGAGTTTTCTATCTGATTGTGTGGCTTTCACCGTCAGTCTTAATCACAAAGCTCACCCAATTCAACCCCTCAGCCCAACATGGCCCTCAGATCACGATGGTCGGAGCCTATTCCGAACTGCTCCCTTCAGCAATGGATCTTTGGTTCTTCTTCCGGGCCCATGGAAGATCACGATAAACCCATTCTCATCGATGCGGATCGTCCAGACACTCATTTCCTCACCAAGGGCCAGTTCCGATTACTCTCAAAACAAGTTGCCTTGGGTCTTATCAACGCGGGCATACGCCCTGGAGATAGAGTCCTTGTGTTTTCATCCAACAATATCTATTTCCCAAGCATCTTTCTTGGCATCTTGATGAGCGGTGGTATCTTTACTGGCGCAAATCCAGCTTTCACACCCCGTGAGCTTTCATACCAGCTTGAAAACTCGGGCAGCACATTCATGTTTGCCGCAAAACTCCAATTACCTACGGCCTTGAAGGCCGCCGAGGCTGTTGGTCTACCGAAGGACAACATATTTGTTCTTGACCCTTCCATACTCCCACCTGTTGACCCTACAACGACAGTCTCGTCCCAGACTCTTCAAGAAGATGGTGTCCGCCCGTGGACGGATTTGCTAGTGGGCAATCAAGAGCAAGCAAAGACGTGGCAATGGATTGAGCCAACAACTCCAGAGACAACCGGCTGCTGCCTGAACTACAGCAGTGGCACAACAGGTGTACCCAAAGGAGTCGAGATTACTCATGCCTCGTACGTTGCAAATGGCGTTGGCGTTGTAATGCTGGCAGACTTGGAGCCCGATGTCAATTTCCGAAAGATGTCAAAAGGCCTTGGCTTTCTCCCCATGTACCACGCTTATGCGCAAACTTACTACGTCTCGATCTATCCCCACACCGGTATCCCGGCCTACATTATGCCAAGCTTCGACTTTGAGAAGATGCTACAGCACATCCAGCGTTTCCGCATATCCAGCCTGTTATGTGTCCCTCCCATCCTCGTCTACCTGTCCAAACACCCATTGGTCAAGAAATACGATATCAGCAGCGTCACGCGCGTCAGCTCTGGCGCAGCCCCTCTCAGCCGCGAGGTTGCCCAAGGTGTTGAGAGACTTTGGGAAGACCAAAGTGTCAACGTGAAGCAGGGCTGGGGAATGACTGAAGTGACATGCACCTGTATGACTTGGGACCCTCGCGTCCGTTGCGATCCTGCTGCAGTAGGAGAACTGGCGCCTAACTGTTCGGGAAAAATCATGCACTTAGATGGCGAAACTGCTGTACAGAAGCCAGGAGAGCGTGGCGAGCTGTGGGTTACGGGACCAACCCTGATGAAGGGATATTGGAAAAACCCCAGCGCAACAGAATCTACCATTCATGTTGATCAGGACGGCACAAGATGGCTGAAGACAGGCGATATTGCATACGTCGAGTCTTTTGACACTGGAGCAATCTTCCACATTGTGGACAGAATCAAGGAGCTGATCAAGGTCAAAGGAAACCAAGTTGCGCCAGCTGAATTGGAAGCAGTGCTCCTAGATCATCCTGAGATAGCAGATGTTGCTGTCGTTGGCGTTCCATACGAAGGGGATGAAGTTCCTCGCGCATACATCGTCAAGACTCCAGGGTCCCAGGTTACTGAGAAACAAGTGGTGGACTGGATGGAGGCTAGAGTGGCTAGGTACAAGCGGCTTAAGGGTGGGGCTGTCTTCGTGGATATGATCCCAAAGAATCCGGTAAGTAAACCTTCTATTTACTAGCAAGCTGCTCTAACAATATGCGTGCCATCAGTCCGGGAAGATCCTTAGACGGGCGCTTCGAGAAAAGGCAAAGGCAGACCTCAATCCCGATCGAGCACCTGTGTCACGCCTGTAGGTAGGACAGTCTCCTTCTTCTTGCTGTAATGTCTATAGAAGACAAGCCTCCCAGCAAGGCTTCTGAAAACAGCCAATGAATTAACGGACAGGCTTGGCGCAATCCGTTCATATAGCGACAAATGAGCGTTGGTCTATAAGTGTTCTAGCAGTATAGTCATAGGCATGCTTATATGTGTTCAATTTGGAGAGCTATTTGCTTGAACGTTGTGCATTGCTCTCTCACACCAGATGCTTCACGCTGAGACATTCTATCAGATAGTACCTTTGCTCCATTTCATGCACAGACAGTAGGATAATTTAACAAGGGCGACTTGAACATTTTCTACATATCTCAACCTTACAAGCTATTCTCCGGATGGATCCCATTCCCGCACGTGCTGTGTTCCTTGTTGTGAAATCTTGTCCATAACAGCCATCGGAAGGAATCACAGGTCAGAGCGCAGCCATAGACAAAACATCTAGAGACCCAAAGACTCTGTCCCGCTGCTGGTAGCACGCCACTCAACAAGGCGTAATCTCTCCATCTACAATTCGTTGTTGCATAATCATTCGTAGCAATAACGCTCTCCAGTAGCATCCTCATTCCCATTTCCAACATGTCAACACGACCATGTTCGCCGTGATTCACTCTCCCAACACCACAGGTAATACCAGCATGATTTATATACTTGGCGCATTTGATGACTGCGAGTCACCAACCTCCGAACTCAAAGGGTTTGGATTCTGTAGGATCCTGTTGGCTAGGTCCTTGAGCGACACATCCTTGGTCTGGAGCAAGTTTTCGAGGGTAGCAATTGCACCGGGGCCAGTTTTGACCAAGAGCCGGAGAAAGTCAACACGCATCATATGCTTGGCGAGCTTCCCAGCAGTCACCTTGATCTCGTCAAGTCGAGGCTTTGCTTGGTTCATCAAAAGCAGCGCAGGACGAGCGGCATTTTCGGCATCCTCAAGGGCGGACCTGGTGGAGTCGAGCTGTGATTCGGCGTCTTTGAGAGCGCTGAGGTTGGCAGACATCTGAGCTCGGTGGTCTTGTACGAGGGCCGCAAACTTCTCCTGGGAGACCTGTATCCATACATCTTTGGCATCGTCGAGGGTCTTTTGACAGTTGGTCAATCTCTGGTTCTCGTCCTTCAGGTTGCTGAGCTTCGTCTCGGCTGCCAAGAAGTTGGCCTGTGCAGCACGATGGCATGCGAGGTGTTGCTGATGAGCTTCAATTCGCTGGTGGACAGATTGCTGCAAGTGGGTGAGTTGCTTGGTCTTCTCTTCGTGTTGTTTGCCCATAACTCGAACGTGGTCGAAGAGGCGTTGGTGAAAGATTTGAGCGGCCTGATGCAGATCGGAATTGTCATCATACTAATGTCTCATTAGACTCTGTCATCAAGACGTTGCACGGGAACTTACGCGGTCGAAGGCAGGGGAAGCTGAGTCTCGTGTGTTTTCAGTCGCTTCTTGGCGAGACGACGTGTCGTTACCACGAATGCGCTTGTTGGGTTGGTTAAGGCTGACGGGCGTGACAGAGCGCTCTCGTTTGTGAAGTGCAGAAACTGGAGAAGAAGCTGTTGTTACGTTTGAGTCGCTCGCGGCTGCACTGTCTGTGGCAGCCTCGGCGTTGGCGGTGAGATTAAAGGGTCTCTTCGACTTGATCGCTACCAGAAACTTGGATGAGGTAGATCTTTTGGCAGGGCGTTGATGCATAGCATTGTTTGCAAGCTCATCTTCATCGTCGGTTGCTTGAACTTCGTCCGCGGTCGGCTTTGCTCGCTGCAAGTCGGCCTGTGCAGAGGTGTTGCTGTCTTCAACGATGGATTCGGCTTCTTGATCATCTCCGTCGTCGTGATGGGCTGTTGAGATTCTCGGACCACTTCGGCTTTTGCGCGTCGGCTTGAACTTAGGATCCACAAACTTCTTCTTTGCGGCGCTGACGTCGCTCAAGCGCAGAGCGAAGGGCTCATCTTCGCCGACTTCAGCTGCGCGAGAGGCAACAGCTTGGTGGAGAAATTCCTTGACATCGTTTATGTTGACTTCGGGATTCACGTTGGCGTGCTCCACAATCATGGCCAGAGACCCCAGCAAAGTGCATCCCTAGTGCTTTGGGGGGAACTCGGCCAACCATTCCCAAGGCTTCATACCGACGGCAGTTTCGATGCGCTCGACTGAGCGAACTTGGCGGTTAGAGACATCGCAGTTGTTAGGCCATCCGCTAAGATCGGGCTCAGTGGCAGCGACAGTAGGAGGAGGAGTGGTTGTAGAGGAGGGTGCTGGGACCACGGGCGCAGGCGCGGGCGCCTCCTCAGGCTGGGGAAGTCGAGGCTTAGCGGGAGGTTTGGTCATGATGTCAAAACGCTTCAGAGGAAATGCTTTCTGTCGAGTCTCTGGATGTAGTGATTGACGGAACAAGATGAAAGCGCGAAAGACGCGTGTGGAAGAACTGTGATGGCATCACAACAAGCAAACACTGAGATGAGTGAATGTGGCGGGTGGTGTAAACAGCACGTGACTGTGGCTCACACTACGCCCAGCCACACCACCAAGATCAAACACCTGCCGAGGGACGAATATGGTATGTATTGCATCATTCTTCTTTACACTGCCTTACTATCATGATTACTCATGGTGATCTAAGTGTAGTTGACTTGAATGTTCTCACGTTCTCCATCGATTTTGCACCTCGAAAACTTATGGCTCCCCAACTAAACCCTAATTGCAAGATGTCAATCTCTTCTGATTACTGCTGTACACGTGTGGATTAGTGACTCAAGTTAGGGTTGGTGATGCGGATAATATCCCCGGGATCTAGACTATCCTAAGCTGTCTTGAGTTGAGAGCCGCGGTCAGTGTAGGAAAAGATGGGAGGCGGCCAATTCGTCGAGTACAGAACCATAAATGAAGTCAGGAAGTTTGCCCAGGAACCCATGATGAATGACTTTGACAAATCGGCTGATGGGATTAGGGACTTTCACTTAGATGGGTCTTGTATTTTCCATCAGTAAACTGTTGTACAGCTCGAGCTAGGAAATCTTTGACACCTGATGGTGCATACAAGCGCCGACTCAAATATGAGTATGTCTCGTGAAGTTCAGATCAAGTGTGCAAACTTACGGGCATCAAAACACAATACAACAACATGTATGACCCTGTCACGACGGTAAAATAAATAAACACCAAGATCAACGACTAACCAACAAAACACCAGACGCAGCCATTCTTGAGGCCTCAGATAGCCCACGAGCTATCGTCGACTTTTGAATTCCAAGATGCTGATCAGCATGGTTATGAGAGAAATTCGGAGTCTCTATGGTCTACAGGTATAAATTCTCAAGTACATTTTCCGGCGCCTCAGTATCGTTGATGGGGTATGGAGATGTCGATTGACTAGACGACATAATTTGGAATAGAAGAGATAGACTGTTCAGCTCCAGTGCCAGCTTCATACCTAGGTGTGTCGACTTTATAATAACTCCAGATTATCCTCAATATGTGCCTATAGTCACAAGCTGGCTTGAGGCGAGTTCACCTTTCTTAAATAATCATTCAAACAAACTTCATTTCCGAGCTGATACATTAAGAAACGTAGGCGAGCTTGATACGCCCTGGCTCCTATCATTTCTGATAGCGCATTCCCATTGACCATGGCATAACTCTTCAAGGCAATGGCTTTCTCACGTCGCACACAAGCTGTCTGGCAGAGACATTAGGGAAGACGAACTTCTCTTTTCAATTATCCGGCGTCCTCGAGACATAATACATCAAAGTCAAATCGGCCTTTCCGCATCTGACCCAAACGAATATTAATTATTCCTTGACCAAACTCGAGTAAATGGAAACCTGTTCGGCGAGTCATTCCCTCCATGCCTGGCCGGTTCTTACTTAGGCCAAGAAGACCATAAACATCATCGAGAGCCACGCCAGCCCGATAGATACCACACCGGCGCCATAAGCGCTGAGCATTCCTGCACCTGCAGTTGGGACAACGGGAGAAGGCGTTGCAGGCACAGGGGCAGGCGCAGGCGCGGTTGGGGTGGCCGCGGGGGGCTGAGAGGGAACCTGAGGGTGCTCCAGTCAGTGTATGACTCTCTGGGACATAAATATAAACTTACAACTGGCGGTGGAGGTACCACGGGTGCAGAAGAAGGCGGCGCAGGGGGTTGGTACGTGGACGCCGATCCGGCGGCTGTTGCACTGGGTAGTCCAGAGACCGACCCAATGGTCACACCGGCCGCAGTACAAAGCTGAATGCCGGCAGAAATCGCAGCTATTTCATGTCAGACGGTGAAGATTTCTTGAGATAATGGAGAGCAATACCAGCCGCGTCGGTTGGGTTACAGCCGGAATTGACACAGCTAACGTATGCCTCAGCAAATCCGGGGGTCTTGCAAACGCAAGCAGGGTCAGTAGAACCGCATTTGCTGTTCTGAATGGCCTTGAGAGCACATGGTTGCTACAACATGAGTTAGCAAAGACTTCAGAGGTCCAGCCCAGTTGTCATATCTCTACTTACTGCGCAAGTGGGCAAGACCTGTCCACCTCCCTGCCCACCGCTCGCGGCACTGCTCTGCGCCAGAACGGAGGTGGAAAGAAGGGTGGTAGCAATTAAGAAGAAGGACTTCATTTTTGAATCAAATCGGCTGTGTTGTGAATAGGCTTATGTTATTGCTGGTGTGCTGGGATTGTTATGGGACAGTCCGTAGATAGTGGCAAGTATGATCGTATGAGAGCAAGGAATGGCTTGGATAACGACTGTGATTTGCCTGCCCTGGAAGAAGCAGATAAAAACTTGGACCAGCGCGGCCATTTATGCAAAGGGCCTCGTAGTACAGTTTAATGGATTGTAAAGGGTGTGATGGGTAGCATTGCAATTCAGACTGAGTCAGCACGCAAGGTACGTCGTTTGAGGATATGGAAAGATGCATACCTGCAGCAGTGGTTCATGGTTTCTAGTCGCTTACAATTCTAGCTCAAGCTCAAGGTTCAATGGTAGCAGTGTCTCACATGGCGGCCTCTTTCGTAGACACGGAGCTTACCAGTCGACTCGAAGCCACCAAATGCTTAATCAAAGGATAGATCCGGGCGCACAAGTAGGATACATGTCCAGCATCGTTTGAGAAGATCACAGGCTGGGAAGTTTCGATACATGGAGGAATTGAAGACGAAGTTTTCTCACTGTCTTGTCTATCGCATTCCTTCAAACACTCGAATTCTGGAAACCTGGATTGCCAAGGAGAGTCGAAACAGGATAACATCGTACGGTAGTCATCCAACACAATCTCCATTGGTCAATTTCATTTAGATGGGTGCATCGTATTCTCCGACGCCTTGGCGTTATAGTTTGGACATGAAGCAAGGACGGTGATTGCTCACTAAATTACTGTCAGCCTTATCACTTGGAAATCTTCAATTCACCTGCATAAACGGCAAAGAGGGTTCGATACTTTACCATAATCACGTACTTCTACCAACGATATGAGCGTATCGGCTTTGGCGCCATACCTGTCTTTGCCTCTTTTTTCCGTATATGCAGCAGCAGAGTCCATTAACAGTAGTGCAAACTCAATTGGCATTTTGGCGACTCCCGTCAGATTACAACACTCATCATGACTTCATTCTGGAGAGGGGTAAGCATCGATCGGCAGGGCGAGCTACGGGTGGCTTGCTGAGCTTTGGATTTAGCTTCCGCTAGTTAATGGGGATCCCGACGGAGGATAGTTTCCGACGTTGTGATCAGATAAAGTGTTGATTCTGAAGCGGTCTAAAACGTCGGCTTCTGGACGTTGTGATAGATCATATAGAAGTGATTTAAACTAAACTTCCTCTAAATAGTTCTAATGTCGTCTATCAGGCTTGGCTTCGGGCGATGCAGTCTTTTAATCTTGCATGAGCGACCATTGGCCATACGAGTCGCAATTACCTGATTTGTGATAACCGAAAAAGCTTACTTTGTACTTTGGATGTTCAGCTACGTACTCAGCTAGGCTGTAGCTGAAACATGCATCGTGGTTGCATTTATCTGGCCAGACTCTTAACAGCGGCTGGCGGGAGGTGCAACGCGCGTCGCCTCTCAGGTAGTCGGACCAGTCGGTCAACGCAATGCTGAAGCTACTGAACTAGTAGAGCCCTTTTTACGATTGGTATTAAGCACCAAGATGCTTAAGTTAAAGTTGTTCAATACGGATATCCCGGACATGAACCTCTTTTCCAAGGATCCGATACGCTGGAAATTGGATGAGCTTCAACCGCCACCATATAATGACGCACATATTTCAAGAATAGTACGGCAGCAATTTCAAGGAATCTCCGTTATCGAAGGTACGGTACACGTAATTAGTATTCTCCTGACTCCTGCGTGCCTCAATATGCACCATGCGATGAGTTTACACAACATCTCATGAAGGCGTCGGCCCGATCTCGAGTATGGACCGGGACTGAAGAACACATCTGTAGTTGGGCTCGTTGCTTCTAGAGCAAATAGTTTCGCGATGACCACTAGATTGGTTAACGAATGACTACAGACTCATCGTGTCACGAGCCATTAGAGTCCGGAAATAATATGACAAAACATTGAACAAAACATTAAACTCACTTACGCAAGGTCTCCTAGCCAATTCCTCGTTCTTCTCACGGTAACATCGTATGTTTTCCGCTTGAAGATAATGACGCGAAGTTTGAGAATGCCAGATGCCTCTTGTTTCCAAGGTTTACGCCATGTGCCGACCAATGCTAGAGGTCAGCGAGTGGAGAGTAAGACGAGCCACTGCCAATGACAAGCAAACCAAGTCTTTGTACGGTAGGCTGAGGGATCTGCATGCCGAGATCCGAATGGCGGCTTTTCTGCTTTTCTATTCGAGAGTCAGCCTAGAATGTTCTTACCTTGTTGCCGGCGGATATTGTAACATGGGAGTTGGTATGACATCGGTCGTGGGTTGTCGAGCAGTGAGACTGGCATAAGACTCCGTCTGTATTGGCTGATAATACCAGATAGAACACGGTTGTGCTTCTTATGTGACCCCAACGCACTCGGGGGTTTTCACTCATGTCTCATTTAGTAATGCGTTATCGCCGTTATGCCGACGTATTACAAGTTCTGCCAAACAGCGCCTGAATCGCTCGAAGGATAGTCAATCTCGACACTATCCTGCTTGTAGCCGTCCTCATGCAGCAAATGTCGCTCTCGCTTCGCATAAAGCATATGTCCCGATCTGATTAATATCCTTCTTAAGAAGGAATTTGGGGCAAAGTAAAATTTACTGGAATGAGATTTTAGAGAACAAGTAGTTCGCTTTTTGTGCCCACGTGGCAAGTTCCTCCATGATCTGGTGTTAATCATACATCCAGATTGGGTGCCGGGCATGTCTATCGCACTGATCACTGGATGCTGGCTCTTGTTGTCTGAGATAAGAAAGTCTCTAGCTCCATGAATCGTGTTCAAGTAAGATTGGAAAGGTGGATGTTGTTTATATAGGGCTGAGCTGGATGTGCTTATAAATAATGTGGTCGTTACTACGTACGAAAAAGAAGGGTGGACTCTTCCATACTAACCTAAACTGATGAACATGCTATAATATCCGACCAGTAAGGCTTGTACCAATCGCTTCATCGTATAATGACTCATCACAGGAGCTCGATGTGTGGGAAGAATGCCAGGAAGTACGCAAAAGGAACACTACCCTAAAATACCAAAATGGCAATAATATACATAAAAGAATATATGTCTAGACAAACAAAGTAAACAGGGCAGTCAACTCAAGAATCAGAAACAGATAAATTGACTGAGTGTCAACGCAGACGAGCAAAAATGATCATTGCGGTTTATGTGGATCGAACACATGACCTTCAGATATCAATTCCCGAAGTTTAACTTCAGTCTGACGCTCTCCCAACTGAGCTAAACCCGCCAACCAATTGAACGCTTGTCACTGCTTCCTGTGTGAGAATCTCAAGTAGTAAGTACATCAGCTGATCCAAGACAACCCGCAGTCGAGAAAAGTCTATGCATACTCACAGTCAAAAAGAACAAAAGGTACAACAATCTTTAACTTATACACAAGACGATTGGTAAATCTCTTAGTCAGTGAATGCTGAATTAGAAAGGCATAAGGCGACCAAGAAACCAGGCAAGCTTGTACTTCTCTGGTAGACTTCTGCCATCTCGATCTTGCAGCTGATGACTGATGAGAAGCCAATCTTATTTGGCAACCCTTGTCGCTTGGAATCCACTAACACCTGAGATTTGCTCTTGGCTGATGGCATGATGAAATGACAAGGCTGACCTTTGACATGGGTTCATGGAGGACGAATCTGTCATATTGGCTTGTTAACTGAACATGCAGAGCGTGTTTAGGCTATAACCAACAGCCGCCTCGTTTGTAATTTCACGCTGTCTTTTTTTCCCTGCTGAAGACATCATCATAACCTATCGGATTTGAACGCGAAGAAATCAGCACTAAGATCCTTTGTTTCAAAAGAAGCATCCAACCAACAACAGCGGGGCTGCATGATTCACATTGATTCGCCTTGCAAGGGGTTTAATTACGCTCCTTCGGCCCCACACCAAGCGAAATAATTTATATCAACATGTGAGCATCTACTCTCAACCCTTCTCGATAATCGTCTCATCTTGCATTGCAACAACGTTTCATCATGGCCTACAAAGCTTTTGCCTTGTTCTGTCTTTCCACCTTGGTAGTGGGAAAGACTACCCTCCAACTACCTGCCAGGGAGCCTGTCCTGAACGACTTCACTTCACAAGGATGCTGGAGTTCTCTTCCAGCAGAGGTTGAGGAGGGCGCCTCAGGGAGCTTCGTAAGCTCGGGAAGTTGTGCAAATGCTTGCAAGAAAAAGAAGTCTCCTGTCGCCATACTTCACCAGGCCAAGTGTTACTGCGCTGACACTTACCCGCCTAAAGACTCGTTAGTGAAGGACGACGAATGCGATTGGCCTTGTCCTGGCTTTTCAATGGAAGCTTGTGGAGGAAAGGATGCCTACAGCGTCTTCAATCTAGGCCTAGAACTTGCGCCTGGCAACGGCGACGAGCCTTCTGCAACTTCTTCTGGCTCTTCGTCTGACTCGACTTCCACCACTTCGGTCATTTCCGAGTCAACCATTGCAACTACCGCAGCCTCTACTGTCTCTACAGCCCATCCTGAAAAGGCCTCTGCTGCCCATTCTGAGGGCCCCTCTACAGTTGCGGACTCGACGAGCGACAGCACTCCCACATCAACACCTGGACCTTCCTCCTCGACTGTCCCAAACAACGCCTCGGGCAGGCTTACTAGCCCAGTTGGCAACCTTGTCAGGATGCTGCGAAAACTGCTATAAGGATATACTAAGCGACAGACAGAGTAAAGATGGCTGTATTGAGAAATTCTGTCTGTTTCTGGATCGAGAATGGGTCTTGCGAAGTAATTTTGCTTATTGAGGCGTAAAACCGCCGTGTATAATAGACCAAAGACCAGTGGTATGCCGTATCTCTCAATTCTTTTGGTTCTCAAGTTAGCTATTAGCGTAGATTAGCGCATGTGTCGTTTCTTTCAATTAAACTTGAAAATCATGTTATCTGTAGCAAGGGAAGCCCTGTTGCGCAGATCATTCTGTCAGGCAACAGGCTGTGTTTCGGTGCCTACGCGACAACAGCCGAGCGTGAAGTTGATCTATTACCTTATCGCCTCAGGCAAGGACTAGTACGATCTTTAAGTGCCGGAGTTTAAGCAATGTAGGGGACTACGGGGAACTGTACTAACAGAGCACGTGATGAGGAATGTACTGCTCCCACCTGCAATCATCACTGCGCAGTGGCACAAGATTTAAGAGATACTGCATTTTATTGTATTACCTACTGTTCGTTGACTTGAATTACTGCTCATGTCCTATCTTGGCCTTTTCACGCCATTACTGAGCCTGATTGAGCATCTTCGCGTACTCAAAAGCCCTCATGTTTGGCTTGCATCGCGTACCAACTTTTGGTAAAATGCCTTTCTCGAAGTAAGCAGTGATGGCGTCCAGCGTGCAGTTAGATGGGTGCGAAGTTACTCCATGCTATCAAAGAACTGTCAGACCTAGAACATGATATGTGGTATCACTTGCGAGAGGAGACTTACACCAATGCCCTCGTGTACCAACATTCGGCTTCCTCTAAATCGAGAAGAGACTTGCCATGCGTGGCTAAGTGACGTGACAGGATCGTAGGCACTGTTGATAACCAGAATCGGAAAGCTCGTGTTGACATTCCGAAACTTGTTCGTATCGATACCCTCCGCGGCCTCAAATTTCCAAGCACCGCATGCTACATAATCAGCAGCTATGGCGTCTCCGAATGAACTCTCAGCGAGGTGTGTTTGGTAGAGTGAGTACAGCTCCTCAGGTGTTTCGACCCGAAACGAAGACTCAGAGCAAGCAATTCCCTGCATCGAGTTTGTACCGAGATTCCACTCAGACTCTTCTTCTCGGTAGAAGCTGAGAGCCTTCTTGTAGTCACCATCAAGAGCAAACGACAGGATCTCCACAACATATGGGTATGTTGAAGGGCTTGAGAGATAATTGAGGATGGCGTACTTCAACCGCTTCAAAATCGAATTGCCCGCGTAGGGGAAATCGATGGGTGACAGGGCGTCTGGAAGGTCTGTCATCATAGTCAACTTCTGGAATAGATCGTCCGTTGCATCTCTCAGATCCTGCACGGTCGTGCTATTTCCGGAGTAGTTGGCAAGTCGACATGTTTCTGTACCGACCTCAACGCACTCAGAGAATAAGTGCACCAAGGATTTCTCAGCATCGCGAGGGCCTCCAATACCAGTCGATGTGAAGTACGCATCTGCTAGTGAGTTCGAGTCAAGGAGGATTCTGCTGATTCGATCTGGAAACATGGACGCTACGACCTGTCCTAGAATAGTGCCGTAGGATATGCCCCAGTACCTCAGCATTCCGTCTTCGCTGAGGGCATCCACGATTCTCATCAGATCTCTCGCAGTGAATGCCGTACTGAGATAGCGACCGTATTCTTGCTGAGTTTTGTAACAGGACTCGGCAACGTGTTGCATAGAATGCCATCCCTCATTCATTACGTATTGCCATAAATCCGCTTGGGGTACGCCGTCTTGACTCTGACGGACATGGAGATCAGACGTGCTATTTGTACCGCACGCGAAGGGTATGGTTCTGCCAGTACCTCTATTTGGTATTAGTATAATAGCATGTATAAAAGTCTTTTAAACTTACCGGGGATCAAACGAAATGATGTGATGGTGTCCGCCTAGAATGCTTGAAGCCTCTTGTCAATTTTGATCCTTGATTGTGAGTAAGCTATACTCACTCGCGAAAGTCCGGCCCAAGTAAGGCAAGTGTCTCAATGCCGGATATTCCTGGGCCGCCTGGATTCCAAAGGACGCTTCCCTTGAACGGTTCTTTGGTAGCGTTGAATCGGACCAATTGAAGTTGAACAGTCCTGTCTGAGTCTGAATTGGTGTAGTCCAAAGGGACCTCGAGTGATGCGCAGTCGCCAGCCCTTAACTTCTCCTTGGCATCACTGGGAAGATCCAGGTCACAAGGAGTCCAGGTCAATGAAGCCGACCCATAGTCGTTGAGAGATGAGATGCGGTCAGTTGGCGGGGCTAAAATCCGAGTCAATCCCAGACATAACGGCCCGAAAAGGTCACACAGCGGCTTGATCTTGACACCAGCGCGAGAAAGACCCAATTTTGCTTCTTTGAGAAGGGATTCGCGTGAGAAGTTCATGGTCTTCTTTCCATTGAATGCTGCAGTCCCCCTGTAGATGTCAACGCAGCGTTGCGATTTCGGCGAAGAACGAGCCGGAGCGTCAGCAAGATGTGGGGGTTGCAGGGGTGCAGTAATGCCAAGCTTCGTGACTTGTGGCACCTGTGGCTACCAAGAACATAGCATTCTTCCGTCAGGTAGTATGTTACGAGATGGATCATTCTGTAGCAATAGGTGTATAGCCATTTCCGTTGAGTTGGTACCATTGAAATACCGTGCCTTTGTTCCGTTCAATCGTCTACTAGCGTAATCGTGGTAGGTTTTACGTCCGGAAGGACTGTGAGTTAAGACAATACCATCTACTTGGCCTGTTTCGCTCAGATGATCAACTTAGGTGCCATCACATGGCATAGTTAACGCACCAAGCACAATGAAGATTCAAGGGAGAACTACCATTTCACGTTGCAGTGGCTTCAAGGTCACGAGGAAATTCTGGACAAGGCGAGCGAAAACCCAGACACCCACTTGTACGAAAGTCATGGAAGGAAAAATTGGAATTGATTGTGACAGTAATCGTCTCAAGGCGAAATAACTTGAATAAGCGAGGTTGTTGAAAGAAAGAAGAGAAGAGAAGAGAAGAAGACCAAAGGAAACAAAATAAAAGAGAAGGATGCGCAGATTGAGATAAGAACCTCTTCTCTATGCGTTACAAGGGAAATTAGCGGTGATCTTCGGGCTATTACCGTACACACGGTAGTAGTTCTCCAGAGCCTCCTCCAGTGGGCAGATGGGAATATTCCATACTCCGGGGGACTCGATGCTATTATCAAGGAAACTCTGAAGTGTATCCTTGGATGGAGCCTCGACGTTGGGTAGGTAGCCACCATTCTTGCCGCCATTAGCTTTCTTGGTTTTGACTGACCTGTGTCAGATGTGTTAGCAAAGGATGTGAGTTGAAGGAAGGTAATTTTGCATACCCTGCTATAACGGTCTCAAGAGAGATGCCAGAAAACTTGCCGCTTCGCAGATCCTTGATTCCAGGAGCCACATCGAACTCTCCACACCAGGAGTCGCCTGACTTGCTGTCGCACTGCTTGCTGACATCGCGTCCTCCAAATAGCCAGTAGGGTTTGCCGTCGTAGCAGTGCTTGGCCCCTTCGAGAGCCGAATCCTTGACGGCGTAGTTGTATTGGTTGAAGAAGTCACCTTTGTTCCAGCCTGGATTCTCATCACATGCTACGTCGGCCGTTGCAATGAAGGGATAAACACCGTCGGGGGACATAGACCAAGCCAAAGGGATAAGGAAAGAATTGATGGCTCGCTTGACGTCTCTCTCGTACTCATCACGGTCGACGAGCCACCCCTCGCCCAACACGGAACCATCAGAGATGATGTTGCCAAGTTGGAGATTTCCCTCGACGGAGCCACCAAAGATCCATGAGTTAAACTGGACAGCACTCTGTTTCCAAGCATCCGCCAGAGCTTGCATCTGAGCCTGAAGACCATTCTGGATCCCCAATTCTGTCTTGCTGTTCAGAGGCAAGAGTCAGCAAAATCTTCTACCTAGAAATCATTGCATATGTTGGAAGGAAGACGTACGCTCTGCTGGCAATGACATCTTTCGTAAGCGTCAAAGAGTTCTTAACAATGTCATTCGTAGTGTCCTTGACTGTGCCAGCGTCGGAGCCTTGTGAGAACTTGGGTCCAATGGCTAATTTCCAGTTAGTTAAAGTCGTGCACAAGATTAGAATTCTTACCCTTGTTCCAGGCTGGGCCCATCACAATGCCCCATCCCATCAATGCAAAATCGATGATCATCGCAGTAGTGATCCCTTTTTCTTTGGGAACTTCGCCAAAGCTTTTAGCAATACCACCAATGTCATTGTTGTCGACAGCCGCAGTGATAGCATTGTACATGTTGGAAGTACTCTGGATGACTTGTGTTAGCATTCCTCCAGACAGGTAGACGAGACACTCACAGTGTAAAGGTTCGACAAGGACATGATGATAAAATATCCAGCAGGATAGTTGACATCCTTACATCCAACATCTGCGTCCTTGCAATGATTGCCGTCTTCAACGAAAGACTCGCAGAACATGTCCTGATGCCAGTTGAAGAAGTTGGAAACCTGAATGGTCATTAGCAATGTCCCTCAAAATCTAACGGATAAGAAACTTACGTTGTTTGAGAAGTCCTTCATCTCTTGACCAATCGTGAGGTTATGCTGCCATCCCTCGAGAACTGCTAACCAGGCCCCTTCAGTATCGATATCTCTCCAACGTTGAGGCTGGTATAGTATGTGATTCTTGATCGCTGGGTTCGAGCAGTTGATGGACCTCCAGTCGGTTTCATCATTGCCACCCTCTCCCTCTCCTGGCTGGATTGGAAGTTTGGGATCGACGACACCACCATCATCGTCTCCCTCGTGATCGGTCAAGGCGCAGCTGGGGTTGAGCCAAGCGTAAGCAATGTTGGTCCAAGTACTCTGAACGCCGAGCATGTCGGCACGCCCGTTGCCGTCGAGGTCGGGGAAGAACATGCAACTTCCTGCTTGACTACCCTGGTAGACTGCCTTGTCTACCTTTCTCCATCGGAAAGAAGAGCCTGAAGTCTCGGATGGCTTCGATCGGTTCTCGTTGTACCTTGATAGCAACGGTTAGAGATATAGCTCATCATCGTTTGTGCCTCATAACTCACCAAACGCTGCCGTCGCCGTTAAACTTGTCAACCCAGATCATATCATCACGTCCATCGCCATTGACGTCTGCCCAGCGCAGGTTGGCTCGATCTTTACCTTCAGCATACTTGATCTGTCCAACGTCTTCCCAGCCGCCATCGTTCTTGTGGACAAAACCGGTGACACGGCCATCTTTCTCAAGACAAAGGTAGTCAGCTCGGCCATTGCCAGTGAGGTCGGCGAAGCGAATGGTCACTGTACTTGTCAGTTTGGGTCATACGCGAACAGATCCACATGTACTTACAGTCATCCAGTCCAATGCCCTTCTTCTGGTTACACTTGAGAGCAGGCGCTGGGTTGGCCTTATGCGTCCACTCCCACTTCTTTCTCGCGGGGTACTCGTTGATCTAGACGTCTTCAACTTTGCCGTTTTCTGGGTTGACGTAAATGATATCGCAGTCACCGTCGTCGTCCCAATCGGTCAAGTGCAGGTCTTTGCGGTGCATGTTGTGAGGAGGCTTCCAGATGACACCAGGAGAAGGGTCCCAAAAGCCACCACCGTCAGAGTCTTGGATTGTTTTCTTGCCCCGGTTGATGTAAAGCGTCATGTCACCTGTCAAGTGTTTCCAGACGTAGTCTTCCATGCCATTCTGATGGCCGACCATGTTGCAGTATTTGTTTCCATCGGGGAGGACTTTGCTGCCTCCAGCTCCGAGGTTCTTCTCGACACGTACTCGGAATCGATGCTTTCCACCCTTCTTGTCGTGCTGAAGATACACGTAATCCTGCTTGGGGTGGTTGCCAAAGACGGGCCTTTCGCCCGTAGATACGGGCAAAATGGCATCTGTCACGTACTTCTTCGTCGTCCTCTTCCATGAAGTCACTCCAACCAAAGTGCGTCCAGACTGTTCCTGAAGAGTACCAATCTGCCTTTGCTTGGCGCCAGGCGACGTTGAGACCATCTCCAGACTTTCCTTTCTTGCAGCTGCGGGTGTTGGTGTAAACGTAGGTGTGACCATCGTATCGTAGCCATAACCAATCATCTCGGCCCTGTTCTCTGGTTAGCTAAAAGCACGAGAAGTTAGAAGTTTGGGTAACTTGCATCTCCGTTGATATCTTCAAATCTTACTCCTCTGATGTCACCCTTGCCTTTGGCCTCAAATCGCTTGCCCAACGGCTGCCAATACTCGGTCTTGTCCTTGGCCCAGCCGTTACGCCAGAAGAGAACGTTACCTCCGTCGTCGATAACTCCATAGTCGCCACGGCCATCGCCGTCAATATCTGCCAGGCGGACACGATCTTGTTTGTACCCCTTGTTATTCTTGATCTTGCCGATATCCTTGAAAGATAGGGGCTTTCCAGCACCACGGTTACCGTCGCCGTTGTTGATGGCAAGAGAAAGGTCACCATTAGGAGCAATACAGACGATGTCATCAAGACCGTCAGCGTTCATATCAATAAAATGTAGGCCTCGCGGGATGCAGTAGAAGTTCGGGTGCATATCGTCAATCTTGGTGAATTCTGCTTTACCATCGCCCGAGTTCTTCCTGTCATGTAGTCAGCCTCAGCTAATTCAGCAAAGTTGATGCAACGGAAGAAAACTTGCCAAACTGCGTAGAAATGTTCACCAGGGTTGATCTCAAACCACCCCACGAAGTCGTCGTATAGGGGGTCGAACAGCCTGGCAAAGCGCCATTGGTTACGGTCGTAATCGCTTTCCACAGTGAAGATGACCTAAGCACTCTTGTCAGCCACATCACTCCTTCACCTTGAAATCTTCGTACTTACTCCCATGTCTTCTCTGACGTGTACAAAAGTTCCATCGTGCTCACCAGATCCTCTTTGAACCTTGCCACCAACAGCAAGACCAGTACCGAACCTCTTGTCACAAGTGGGTTCAGAGGAGTCGAAGTCCCCGGATGGCTTCTTGATCCTGCCACCATCGGCTGCTGCGTTGATGGCCTTGTAAAAGACATAGGCCATCTTACGGTGACCTTGATCCTGTTCCGATATCGTCAGCGGCGTATTAGATATAATTCAGGGCGTGACTCACATTGGGATGCGTTCTGGTTGCCTCGGCAGGGTCGTAATCGTCCCAAGTGATCCAACCAGCACCACCACCAGTGGGCGGATCCATGTCGGCAAGGTAGACACACTTGCCTTCACCAGAGCGCTTCTTGACAAGTTCTCGATACATGTGATTGATCGTAATACGGGTGGCCTTTCCGGTCTGGTGAGTAGTGTCGAGGATGGTAGATAGCATCACGCAAGTATCACCCATTCCACTAGCTCCCCAAATATCGTCGAGAAGTGAGTTCATGCGATCGCCAGCTCCGTCAGGGTCGATATTACGGGAAGCATCATTGGTGCCTGCATTGATGATGACAATGTTGGGCTAAGATGCAGTTAGCTTGCTATCTCATACCAGTCAAGTCGTACCACGTACCTTGTAGCCGATAGAGTTCTTGAGCCGATCGTGGACTTGGTTAATGATATCTCCCGACACTGCTTCGTGGTCCTATAAGAGTTAGCGTTAAGACTTGCCGGTTTTGTAATACCGCACGTACGTTATCCTTCATAGGCCCTGCTTCCAGGCTTCCAACCATGTTTACTTCCCATCCGTCGAATCGAAGTGCATCTCTCAACGGTTTCCGAAGTCTATCGAATGTCAGGAGAAGGCAAACGGTTTGGTGAAGTACACATACCCATTGTGATTGCTAGATCCCACACCACTCATGATAGACGCACCGAGCGGCAGTATGCGCAGTGGAACCTTGTCTGCTCGTTTGTTAACGGCGGGACCAAAGTCACGAAACACATGCCCCGATTCGATAAGGCCCTCATCGTCAAGGAAGTTCAACGCTGTCAGAGCGGTTACATGACCTGACAAGCCGGCCAAGACCACCCCTGCAAAGAGGAGCTTATTGCACCAAGGACTCATAATAAAAGATGAGTTGAACTTGCATCAGCAGTGATGAATTAACTCAAACGATGTGGTGTTGATCTAACTATATAAAGGGCACCCCCTTTACCATGCATCGTCACGAAACCACCTAGCCATCAATGTAATCTCAGAAACTTCACCGAGGGTTACTTTGGTATGAAGGATTCTTTGCCAAGACGCCGTTCTGATGAACATCAGGGTCGATTAGAATCATGGGACAAGGGATGCTTCCTCGCTTAAGGCTATGTTATCTGCCGATTATCGCCAAGCTTATCACTATATCCCCAATGAGTTTCCATATCTGCCACATCTCCCGAATCCAGTCTGTTGGAACCTTGCATGGCGCGATAATCCTTCACAGCCCCCCCCCAATCCTATATCGCTTGCCACGTTCAATAGCCGCGCGGGAGGTTGATCAGTCAGCTAAGACCATTTGCAGTAAGGAGCGGATGAACAATCCTTCTCTTCGACATGTCTTCAAATCCTTCTTTCGCCCCCATCGGGTTAAGTAGGACCGATTAGGAACCTTAGACTTAAGAACAAGCATAAGTGTTGTGTCAGCCAATTATATGCTTGTTTCTGAGCACGATGCAGTAAGGGCTCTCAGCGATTGTGAGCAGGGGTACTGTTCTGTTTCCTTTCCTGGCAGCACGTGCTCGTTCTTTCATCCCTTCCTTTATGCTCAGCCCCTGCCTAGAGATTGAGTTGATGTTCTAGATTCTGAGGCAATTAGGTTACTAATTAAATTCATCCGTCCGACACATCTGGTCGCACGCGAGGTACAGCCTTACCAGGCGTCAGTGCCAAGAACCCTAACCTATGTCAATGTATCAACGTTCCTCTAGGATCTGGGATTTTATTATGCCACCATTCGGCTACGCCGATGGACAAGAATAGACGGATCTGAATTTCATGTGTTGCATGGAGGACAGCGTATTGAGAAAAACGTCGAGAATGCTGTATCCACTAGAAGTCGTTTATAGACCAGTGTTGCCGAGTCTTTATGTAGTAGAATGATTCCAGACACTTCTCTTGGGATGGTCACAACCAGGCGTTAAACAGCTGTGCTAATTGTTAGCTGGAGTCGAGGCGGGAAAATACATAGAGCTTTTAGGTACGCTTCTTGACGTCGAGAAAGAAGAAGCAACATGCCTCTTGTCAATTCCAGGTAGGTCTTATGCCCAAGATAATTGTGCGTAGAAGATCTTATTTTAAAAGCTTGGGTAAGCTCCAGAGTCTCTCAATTCAAGAGTTTAAGGTGGGTTCCATATACGCATAAAGCAGCAATTAGAAGTGGGTGCACAGCATAAGTATAATAGAAGATAAAAAGGTCAAGATGCAGTAGCTTGTAGAACGTTCTCATAACCCAAAAAGAAACGCAAGTTTGTTTGAGTAAACAAGTAGTAGTCGAAATTGCAAAAAGAACATGCTTGCGGCTTGTGTGGATCGAACACACGACCTTCAGATATCGAATGATAGTGATCGAAGTTTGACTTCAGTCTGACGCTCTCCCAACTGAGCTAAACCCGCTGACTAATAAGTAGTTTCAGATGCTGATATACATATTGAATACGTGTTAATAGCGTGACAGAGTGGGACAGATTATTTATCTTTAACAGCCTCGAGCTATAAAAATAGGCAGACAAAATGAGGTAAATTGCTCCATATTCTCTTCCAGCTTGATTTGTAATAAGTAATAGACCAAGTTTTACTACTTTGTCAAACCCATTTCACAATCGCCTGTGTTCTTTCCGACTATCCATGACCAAGAAAATAACTACACGGCGCATTCAATCCGTGAAACGTAATCCAGTGCTGAAAGATTACATCCCAGCTTATATGTAAAAGGATCATATGTGGTTTGTATTTGTGGATTCAATCCATGAGTCGAGTATCGGCGTTAAACAGCCCAGGAGTCAATACATAGACGATGAAGTGAAGATAACCACTCTGGAAGCTGATCGACGTTCACCAACCCTACACCTCAAAATACAAATCGTAATGCTTGCTACACCCTGGGTTGAACCCAGCACCACATCCAGGACAGACGTTCCGGCTCTCTAGGTACTCTGCTATTGTAAGCTCTTGAAAGCAATTGCCACACAAGACTGCTCGCTCGTGTTGCTCTGATCTAGGCCATACTTGAGCGGCGTGACCCGCGAGTTCTTCATGACAGCTTATACAGGCATAATATTGCTTGCAGCATTTATGTCGGATAGCAACGATGTCAAGGTCTGAGTGCCAATGAGCACATTGAAACTTTGAACTGGTCTTCACTCCGTGAACTATCGGCGAGCCTGGTGAGGGCGATTTCGAAAGGTGAGCGTGTTGCGGCATTTATCTTCGGTGCCGTCCTTAAAGGTCTGATTGGGAGGGATACAGCGATTGCGTCGAAGAAAAAAAAAGCCTAGAGATTGTCGCGGATTCCAATCTAAGACCCTAGGTTTTAGATGAAGTTTTAAATGATGATGGCAGAAAAGTGGTGGTTGCACGAAATAGAATCTTGTGGAACATTAAACAATGGCCTCCGCTGTTGGAGTGGATATCTGTTAGTGCAGCGTTAGTAATCATGATTAGCTTCACAGAATTTAGACCGACGTCGTTAACAAAACTTATCTGTGCTCTAACAGTCAGGGTTGAACTGGAAATGGAGGACACACGACATGATCGAGGACACCGAAAATGCCAAGAATAGTTACCTTTACAAGAGCTGGAATGTATTAATTAACTGCAGATAAGAGAAACTACACAGTTAGCCAGTACCGTCGTACCGAAGCCATTGTCGAGCTTTGTTGTACACGGAAGGCCTCAATCAAGGCCTTGCTTAAACGCTTTAGAGAAAGAGAACACAAATTTTGAACAGCTTAGATTTAGAATCTGTTGATATATGGCTCACTTTGAGAGAACAAGTGGTTTCTTTTAAGACTCAATTGTTCATAGAAACAGAAGAAACGACACATGAAAAACCCCAGACGAACTCCCTCTTGGTCCATCTCAAGAATCATACCGTGGCTCTTGCATCAGATGTATTCGGCCACCGATTCAACGTTTCCATGTATGGGCGCTAACTCTCAGTATCATTCAAAAGGATGTAGAGAGTATCCTAGATGAGCTATAAGATCAGAGAGTATCGAGGAACCTTGGACTCAATCTACATCCCAGTCAACGTTATATCAAACCTCGAAAAGGCCAATCATAGGTTGGGGAATCTGTTAGCTGTGAGCTGTATTTAGTGGTAGTGTCTGACAAGATCCATGCATTCCTACGAGGAATTGAGGAGAAACCTATCAGTCACTTGTACCCTGACGAATACGAGTACAAAGGGTGGTTGAATATGATTTATCGCTTTTTTATCCACCCGAAACATCATGAGTTAGTTGCACGCAGCCCAGATCTACTCAATCTTCTCCAGAAACTACAAGAACCCCGTAAGCGGCTTTGGAACGAAACAAGTTATACACTTCGAAGAGGTCTTGACAAGATCATCCACGGTTCTTGCTACCCCTCAGTCCAACTGGAGAGACATGCACGGGAAGCCAAAACCTTTGATTGCCCAACCCTGGAACTGTTCCAAAAACCAGCCCTTTCTGCTTATTTACTCTGTCAAAAGAGCCGAAATGATGTCCAACCTCTTCAAGACCTACTTGATTTAATAGGCGTCGAGATAGCAGTTGTTGGAACAGCAATGCGAAACGTGAATGGCCTACTTGTAGACATCGAGAAGAATAAGGCCATGTCAGACACACAAATCGACATTCACGAAGGTGAACTGATGCTTATCGGACGCGCCACCATGGAAATGCTTGACGGCTATATTGCTTTGCCAAAGGTGACCTGAATATGAAACTAATATATTACGCACATCCCAGTTTTGACATATCATTAAAAAAAAAAAGAAATAAGAAATTGGATCGACAGGTCAGTTAGAGTGAAGAATGAGTTTATATATGGAACTCGTCGCATTACACCAGTTGTTCTCACAGTGGAACTATTCCGCCGTCAATCACCAGTAACCAAAAGCAATATACCAGGGGAAGCGGATAACGATTTCCGCAGGAAACCAGTATTTTACCACGTTGAAGTCGCCTTAGATGCTGTTCATCTCGGCCTGCCTCTTTTGCCGCCGCATTCATAGCCAAGAAACGATTGAGGCCTGCCATTTAAACGGCCACCATTGCGAGTATGCATGTGATTTGATAAGACACATACATCATTGGGTATCGATAAAGAGTTGTGGTGCGGGTATCGAAATGCAGGCTGTGTACTGATCATGTCTATTTGAGATGTGGCTGGTCCAATTGCGTGGGGGTTGATGTGCGCCAAGGGCCGACGATGGAAATAATGCAGCCGCAGCCAAGCTAAGCACTCAGCTCCCGATGCAAGATCACCAACTAGATATTGTCATTTTTCACGTTGGGCGGCTAGGCCGCTTCTAAACCTGCCTAGTCGCTACTGCATCCCCCTCGAAAAAGTAAACAACATCTGCATGTAAGAAATGAAACCCCATCTTGCCAGCCAGTAGCCATCCTCAACATATAGTAGGGGTTATCTCATCTCGCCACCAATTTGTTAATCTCTACGGGCTTGGGCAAGGCAACCATGCATAAAAGACGTTCTGGGCAGCATATGAACCCCGCATTGATACGCAATAGGGCTTCGTGTTGAAGCCATTCGTTGCCCTTTCGTGAGCAAAAGAAATTTTATATGTTGCGCCTGTGTGTAGAAGCTGCGGAGCGCTACGTAACTCATAGTTTATCTGAGACTTTGTAAGCACCGACTAACAAAGCAATCAAGTTGACGTGCGTATCAAATTTGATGAGGAATCAGTAAATATCAACAATTGCCATGTCCAAACCAGAGCACTCATCTGATCTATGCATGTCTCACATTTCTGCTGTCGCTGACCAGCTTTGGTGAAACTCGCATCATGTATGTTTACTTCTTATATGCAGTCCAGATCACAAAACCTGATCAGTGCCAAGATCGTCAACAGAGGGGGACGCCACAATCTCAAGCATTATAGAAACCTCAAGTGTTTATATTCAGGCGTGCCTCAATCGTTTGGAGTTCTTTTCTCATATGTAAAGTCAAACGTTACTGTTACCGAACAGCTTCACCGTCAGTATGAGTCTTTCAACCTATCATGGCCTAATCCTGGTTGCTGTAGTTGTAAGTTGATCAAACCATCATGTCGTAACACTCTCATGCTAACATCTGTCGGTTCCCAGCTAGCCTCCTGGACTGTTTATACGATCATTTACAGGCTGTACTTCCATCCTCTAGCTAAGTTTCCAGGCCCAAGACTTGCAGCATGCAGCCAGGTATACTTAACCAAATCGATCCCTCAACCATCGCTCCGATGCTAATCCCTACAATTCTAGCTCTGGTTCGTCCGCGCCTGGTCTAGCGGTCGGTATCCTTTCTTGATGCGCCAGCTGCACGACAAGTACGGCGACGTCGTGAGAATTTCTCACAACGAACTCAGCTTCAGATCGGCAACCGCTTTCAGAGACATCTACAACCACGTCTCCAAGGAAAGAAATTTGTTTTTGAAAAGCGACTTCTTCTATATTCTGGATCCGTCAGGGTCACGTCCCAATATTGTCTTTGCTAAAGAGCCTCAAGATCATCGACAGCAGCGAAGATCTCTCTCCCATGCATTTAGCTCCAAGGCTCTAAGAGATAACGAGGACTCTGTCAAATACCACGACGGTCTGTTTATCAAAGGACTGGGTGAGCATGCTGGGCCCGAGACTGAGGGGGTGAACATGTCGGAAATTTATAATTGGTTGACTTTCGACATTATCGGTAAGTTGCGTTAGTATGAAACCTCTCAAGGACCGACTAATGCCCTAAGGTGATTTGACGTTTGGTAAATCTTTCGATGCCGTCTCCCAGTGGAAGCCAAGTCTCTGGGTCACGCTTCTCCTGGACTTTATTTCTCAACTTGACCACCTCCCCATCATCAATCGTTTGCCCATTCCGACTTCCATCCTTGTCCTCTTCATGCCAAAAGATCTTAAGGACGGCTTGGAATCTCACAACCAACACACCCAGAGCTTGGTAAGTGATCGGGTCGAGCTAGGCAACTCGCGGGATCGCGAGGACTTTTTCGCCCACATTCTTCGGAAGGGAAAAGACAATCTCGACCTGGATCATCTAAGAGAACAGGCCAAGATATTGATGTTGGCAGGGTCGGAGACCACAGCAACATTCCTGTCTGGTGTTACTTTCTATTTGCTTAAGAACCCTGATACACTAGCGAAGCTACAAGCTGAGATGCGCTCTACGTTCTCGTCAGAAGACGAGATTACTGGAGATTCGACCAACAATCTGGCTTATTTGAATGCTGTCGTTGAGGAAGGTCTTCGAATGTTTCCACCAGTTCCGTTTGGTCTTCCACGTGTCTGCAGTGGAGGCATGATTGATGGAGCGTATGTGCCCAATGGCACAGTTGTGTCGGTTGATTGCTGGACTGCCTCTCATGATTCGCGTAATTTTCATCGCCCTGACGAGTTTTTACCAGAGCGATGGATTGGTCATGGCTTTGGTGATCAGAAAGACGCCAGTCGTCCGTTTTCTCTTGGGCCTCGGGGATGTCTAGGTATCAATCTCGCTTACCTTGAGGTCAGGATGACGCTCGCCTCGATGGCATATGCGTATGATTGGGAACTGGTTAACAAAGAACTTGATTGGCTCGCAGATGTTCGGTTTCGGACTGGCTGGGTGAGACCAGAGCTGATGGTTCGGTTTCATCTACGCAATGAGTCTGCGGATCCCCAGGCTGGCAGGACAGCATGCGGATGATGTGCTTTACTCTTTTGTACGGACGTTCTTTTCCAAGAAGGAGCTATTAGGTTGTCTCGGGGCAGGATTCTGCGACCCTACGCACCTTTTGGGGGCGCTCGTCTTTGTTTTCCCTTTCTTTTGATTTCTTTTGTTTTGCTTCCCTCTTTTCCCTCACCACGCCAAACCCCTGTACTATTGAGCTATCAACCACGCCTGTATATTTTCTTGTTTTCAGTATATGTGTTCATTCCAATAGCTAGCTAGCTAGGTCAATCTCTGCGAACATCACACTTCGCTTTTCATGGCGATAAAGCGTTAAGCACAGGAGAAGAAATTGTGCCAATTCATAACTCTGTGGGATGCATAAAGTATTTGTAAAGACGCATTGCCCGGAATGAAACATCCGAAAGCACAAATTTTAGATCTCAAAGCCAGTCCAAATGGCGCATCGCGTTAGCAACGATACGGTACCAGTGACACGGGGCCTGAACTAACGCTAAAATAGCCCGAGATCACAATCGTCATAGGCGTTCTAGAGTCCGCTCGGACCGTCAGGGGGTGGCGCTGAAGAATTCCTTGGTAAAAGCTTAGCATTGTGCAAGACTTTTAGTAGTATCATTGTAGTATCACACTCGACGCGGCAAAGTACACCAAAATGAACTGATAATAGTAGATTAACATTAAATGATAGTTGGTATCTTGAACAAACAGTATAAAAATATTCACAGCACTTGCTTATCAGCCTTAAGCCTCGCAATTAACTTTGCCTTGTCCACGTCCTGGATCTTAACACCCTGATCAATAGCAAGACAGGCTGCGGTCGCGGCACTTTGGCCAAGGACCATGTAAGTAGGCTCCATGCGAATAGCCGAGTAGGCAATGTGAGTGGCACTTAATGTGACGGGGTTGAGGAAGTTGGTCGCTTCACTTGCTTTGGGGAGAATAGCCTCAAGAGGGACGTTGAAGGGGCCTGATGTAGGCACATGCACTTTGCCCTCGTCGCGAATCTTGCCGTTGACAACCACACGCTCGACCTGGTGCACATCAAGGGTGTATGCGCCCTTGCCAATGCTGTTGTTTGGTCGTGAAGGAGGAGACTGAATGTCACTCTGTTTCATGGTATAGATGCCGTTCATACGACGTCCCTCACGGATGTAGATCTCGTAAGGCCAATTACCGTTGTTGACCCACTCGTCCTTAGCATATCCCCAAGTACTGAACCTATTGCGAAGAGATTTAGGAACTCGAGGGTGGTTGGCCATTGTCCAGAAGAAGCCCTTTGTATAAGACTTGTGCAGTTCATAGACTTCCTTGCGCTTCTGGTACGAGTACAATGCATAGTTGGACGAGTCATCGTAGTTGCCGCCAATGAGATCAGTACTGACCTGGCCCGCGGCGTTGGTGTCTGTCTTGATGTTGGGCATGAGCTGGGTGGTGATAAAGGAGCTGGTATATCCGGACTCGATGTAGCGCAATAGAATTTCGTATCGAGACTCAACATAATCGGAAGGCTTGGTGAAAGGAATTTGGTTGCCAGTTTGTTGTGTGAGACTGAGTCGGAAGTTGTAAGATTGGAGGCGGAAGGGGTCAGCCTGGCCGTCGATGGCTGCAGGGTTCTTCACAATTCGTTGGATGCCTGCGATCAAGCCGCTACTTGGGTCTCCCTTCTTCTTGTATGGATCGACCTTGGAGAGTTGCTCCTCAGGACCAAGGCGGAAACCAGCGGCTGACTCATTGTAGTCGTCTGTACTCTCACGTCCGGTACGAGAGGAGACAGCTGCTGCCTCCATCAGGTCACCCTCGTAGCTGGCATCGATGAACATTTTTGCCTGGTAGACATCTCCCGACAGTGTCTTGAAAGATGTGATCTGGCCATTCTTCTTGACCACACTGCCCTTAGATCTGTCGATAGCCCGGTTACGGAAGATAGGAATCTTTCCATCCTTCATCCACTTTTCGAAAATAGACTCGGCTACCTTGGGCTCAAAGGTCCACTGGACCTTCTTACCCTCATCGATGGCAGGACCTGGCTGGGCACCAATCTTCCTCCCAAGGTATCCTGCCCGTGTCTCTTGCGTCCATGCAGAGTTTGGTTGATAGTATGTGTAAACCTTGCTGTAGAACTCCCTGGCAATGCCACCAATGGCGTTTCCGTTCTTGGAGTCTGTCCAACCCAGGCCCGACGTCGTGAGGCCACCCAGCGTGTCGCCAGGGAAGACTATAGCCACAGTCTTCTTCATGCGTTGGGTTTGGATAGCAGCAGCCAGCGCGGCGACTGTGTTACCATAGATGACCACATCATACTTGGCCGGGCCAGGTGCTCGCTCAGCTGGGGCAGCTGAAGCAGAGATGACGAGGTAGGATACCATATAAATGGTAAAGATGAGGATAAGGAGCCGGTTTCTTAATAGAGCTGCCATGGTTGTTAACATTGTGCGGTGACCTGGCCGCGGGATCGAAAAAGGAAACAGAAAAAGGGAAGGTAGATAAGAAGACGAGGTAAATGAGTGGCGTATAAGTTGGGCAGCCTTCAGGAAAGCCCACGGACAAGCAATGCCAATAAACAGACGACAGTGGCTTTATGAGCAGGCTACGGATAAGCAGACATGTGCCGGGTAGCGGAACGGAGTAATTACTGATAGTCGAAATTGCTTGTACTTTAAGTGCAAGATCTCGTATTTGAATGGAAATTTCCCCAGAGCAATTTGGGGTGAGCGGGATGAAGCCAACCCTGGTCTAGAACGTGAAAATCTGACGGTCGCATTTTGACCGAGGACGTTCTGCAGCAGCACGGCACTATGGCATGGCGTGGCATACCATACGACAGGCGTAATTGATCTTCAAGCTTGGCTGTTGTAACAAGGGCAAGAATTGGCTGTGCAAGGCAGATCGTTTTCCACCTTCTCAACAACAGCTCAGACCATTGAAAGCGCCACTGATAAAACTATTGAGAAACAAAACTTACAATTCGTGAAGAGTCTGACCGGGGATGTCCAATGGACCAAGGGTCTGTGTGTCTGCGCTTCTAAATCGAGTTCGTACCTGGTAAATTGGCCAACACGCAGACTTCGTATAAAGGCCAGAATAGGCGACGTGCTCATGGTGTGGCTGTCAGAAGTGCCAACACCTTGGCTCGGAAAGGCAAGGTCTGGGTCAGGGCCTGGACCGGGCGTTTCGTCTGCGATACGATGCGGGACAACTAAAGAACAAGCGAACGTTGAAGATTTCGGCCCTTGCGAGAAATGGACTAGAGGCAGAAGTAGAGGAGATGCCCTTGATTAGCGTTACCAGGGGGAAACGGAGCCGGACTATCAACTGTTGCGTGTCACCGTACGGAGTCCGCTTTGACATTTTATCCCTGCAGCCTTACTGTTCCAGCGCAGCAAATCTGAACTTTAAAAGCGATTTGTGCAAGGTACCGACCGCTGCGTTCCAGCATGTGGTCGCTTCCTGTACGTATCTTGTCTCCCAACAACCCTCGTAAACAATTCCCTCAATTATTGTTGGCCAACTTAACTCTAAGTTGAGAAGCTCGAAAAACATCACCAAGTAGCCTCCTTTTACCAGCGTTCCCTTTCTACCCCTTTGCTAGCGAGTACATACTACGTCGTTAGGTTTAATTAGTGCCACTGATCGACTTGTGATGAATTCTTGCTCACTCAGTCAACCCCATTTCTTCGCAGTCGTCGTCTAACGTCAATTCCTTACTTACAGACGTCACAAGGGATCAATCGATCGTGTTTTCAACCGTCGCTCGAGTTCTCGTCAGCTTACAGAGCCTACCCATCACAGCATCCTTGATGTCATAGTCATACCCAGGAAAGTGGAAATGTGCCTGATGAAATGACAATTCTGTCTAAGAAGCCAGCACGGCCTGATCCTTTTTTTGGCCAATTGAGAAGCACACAGCGGCAGATCGTGCCTTTTTAGTACAGTGAGGCCATGAAAAGGTTCCACTAGGGCGTAGCCTAGTGCGGCAGGTACATCCGGATTAGCGATCAGGATGATGATGTTAGGGGCTGATTACGGTAAAGGTCATATCATGAAAGGGTCAAGCAAGACTTGTCTTACCAACACCAAGAAGCCATTCCTACCTATTCTTTGAAGTCCATAAGGCAAGCGACGTGGGTTAAAACAGATAAAGAACTACCAACGTGGTACCGGCAACATTCTCGCAGTGAACCGCACAAAATAAGCTTGCGGTGAATCCCAGCATTTATCTGGCCGCTGGCCTACCTACCAGTGGCCAATTACCCAAGGCCAAATTACAACACTTATCGTGCAGCCTGCACTCATGCACGTTGATAGGTCAAGTGACCACTTGCACCAATATTGTCCATCAAGGCGTCCAATGGGGGTGGTCATCACAATTTACCCAGGGCCAGACCTTTGACCAGACAGGGAGGCCTGGGAGGGCAATGTCTGCCAGCTGTCAGCCTGCAGCAAACCCTTTGCTGCTTCTCTGAGTTCGGTTAGAGCTCATTAAATGGGCCCGTCGCGAATCTGCACCTGCAGGGCACAGTTCGGAGCCTCGGGTCAACTCCTTGAAACCCTGGTCTCGCTGATGATGCTAAGCACCACCGGGTAAGCAGCTTATGTGACGGACAAGCTGATGGGTATTGGTCGACCTGCAAGCAAGACTGATCAAAATACGAGCCTGGCTCTTGGCATTATTAAAGTTGAAGATCTTCGTCACGCACCATTTATTTCGAGCCGCCGGTATCGCAAAATTGATCCGGCACTACAAGATAACCTATAGTCTAATGCAGCCTGCTTTGCACTATTTGACTCCTGATGGTGTGCTGTATGCAGCTCTACGCGGGCTACAGGGGATTCAGGCCAGGCTTGACACGGCTATCGTTCTGCTTCTTGCCACTCCGCCGGACTAAATAGCGCAGCCTTAATCAAGTCGGGGCCCAGTTCAAGACAAGAGGTTCTAGTCATCCGGCGACATGCAGTAGGTAAGTAAGCAGAAATACGACTCAGTTCGTAGATAAAGGGCTGATAATTATCCCCCAATAACGTACGGTTGGTTCTCTCTAACTGTGGCTATGTAAAATACACGAAGTCTCACTTGCAAGGATAGCCAGGATTATGTTGCTGTCGTTTTCACCTGTGGTCAATGGCAAGGCACGATGCATGTTGCGATGAGAGCCCAATCTTACCACGAGCAGTACTTGATGCCTGGACTCACCATATCGAGGCAGCGCTGACTGTTCGACTGACGATCGAGTCTGCAATGACGAAAGGTCTCTCTCGACCCTCGAGCAATAGCTTGCAGGGATAGAAGCGATAGCCCGTCGTGTCCGTTCCGTAGTGTACATTCATTACCTTGCACCTGACCGAGTCGCTGATCATCTTACAGCCCTAAAAGATGATTTCAGCTACACCTGGTCATATCATCTGGAAATGGCAAGGGTACCCAGTAGCCCAATGACAGCCCAGAAGAGAAATAGACGATCGATCAGTGCAGATCCCGGACACTAGCATTGTCTGTATGGCAAACTGTGAAATCTCATTGACGTCAATCACTCGGAGATCGGGAACATAAGTGCGGTGAGTCCATCACCTCATTCACGTGATGGCAAAGTATGGAAGATCCCTGAATATCGCCATGGATAGCATAGTACCGAATCCCGAACGAAAGCTGCAAGGAATCGGATCCACCTAGAATAATACCCAATCGATTACAGATGCGACGTTACTTTTCTTTACCAAACATGTGACCGTGGATGAATTAACTTCAAGAGCCTTCAGTCGTTGTTTATTCCGCGTAAATCTCCCTGCAGTACGGAAGGGACATATATCCGACTACGTGAGCCGTGGCCGACTGGCGTATTTAACTCTACTCTCAACAAGAATAGACTGTGAATCGGTCTTGATTTCTTTTCGGACGACGAAGAGGTTTTCACTACATGTCCTACGTAACGATTCCCGTCACTCAAGGCAAGTGGCAGGTTATATTTAACAAAAATGAAAGTTAAGTTGAGGGGCTAGAAAGTGATAAGGATGTTCAGGAGACTATACTGTCGCCGTCTGGACTAACATCCACATTTTATAGCTATAAAGCCAAACCATTTTCGCCTAACTTACAATAATAATCCCATCGCCAAACATACGAAAACCTCTAGTGAAAAATGATACTCATCGTGATGAGCTGAAAACCACAGGAATGACCCTTCGAACCACTTAATGATCAAAAGTAGTGATGTCGTCACCAGAAACCGGCCAATACGGCTCCCCTGGTTTCAAATCAGCAATAAAACGAATCTGCCCGCCGGGTCTTAGGCACTGTTTGAGCACAGAGATCATACCTGGCTTATAGTCGCTTGAAAAGATAGCAGGGTCTGGATCAGGGATGCAGTAATTCTGATCTTCAAGTTTGGTAACCCAGGCTTCCTCTCCTAGATCGTTGAACTTAGCTAGACACGGGACCCCCAGCAGGATCAACGTTTTGAGATTGAGATGCTGCCCCATCTGAACAAACTTGGGCCTGAGCTCCTCAAAGTCTAACACTACCTCCAGAGAGGTCAAGTCCAAGCAGAGAGTATCGAGATTCTGCAAGAGTGCCCACTCGAGGTCAAGCATGCCCAACATAGCAAGCTCCTGGTTCAGGTATAGAGACTACATGATCCTGTAAGCGTCCACGCTTAAGTGCCCGATTTGATTCAGGAGTGCGTTACCAATTACAATGAAATCATCACCGGTTTTAGGCGTAGCTCGAAGCATGAGATGGCGGATCTTCTGACACACAAGATGAGAGTCATTTTGACGCAGTCGATGAGTGTAGGCTCCGGAGTTGACAGTTCCCGAGCCCTCAGCATGGTCTGGGTCCGAAGTAATCGGAATCGTGTCAAGAATGCCTTGGTTAAGAAAGAAGTACTTGTAATCTGGCTCTCGGATCAGCTCGCTCATAGTTAGTATTGGGCATTCGCGAAGCTGTCGCTCGAGACGTACTAGTTCCCCCACGACATCGTCCTTGAGTCCGAAGTCAAAGACAAGATCAGGCTTCGTGACATGCCATCCCTTGAGCTCGACGGAAAAGCTGTCAGAAAGGTTGTGAGGAAGTGCAGAATGGCTTTGAAAAGTTCCAAGAACACATCGGTGGTGCAATAGGAGGGCTTCTATTGATCCACGAGTGAAAGTTCCATCTCCGTTAGGGACACCACGAGTGTAGATGACAGTGGTCCAGTCTTGAAATCCTTCGCATTTGAGTTTGTCCTTCGTTAACATGTGAATCAAGCAGCAGCAGAACTCTTCGGTCTCGGCCACAATGCGGATCAGAATTTCTAGTGGAAGATAAGGAACACGTTGGGGCTCCGCAAAAGAATTGTAGGGATCCATGACTGTTTAAATGGTCCCGGGGCCAATTTTGGTCGTCGTGATTGCTTACGCAAAAGCTTGGTTGTATTGGTCTAATGAGTTAAAGATTGCTTCCTTGGCTCGATTGCGATGAGAAAATGAGGGAGTTTTCTTGACGAACCAAAGGTTGCTTGTATAGGCCAGACTCATTAGCGATCTCATAATGAGGGTTGCCAAACTGCGAACACCGGTGCGGAATCTTCTGATACTAAGATTATCAACCTTGAACACGCCGGTGAACAAGGCATTGCAGTCTGAATTCACAAGTCGAAATAATGCTTCCTGGCTTTGTTCGCTTGTTCAGCTGTCTTAAGCATGCAGCACAGGTAACAGTTTTTGGCTGGGTATAAGTTTGAACAAATGCAGTCAAGTGTTGTTCAATCATGACGAGCCCACAACAACGTCGTTCCTAGCTTCGACCAAACATATGCTCAACTGGCGGCCATCTCAACCACATACGACCGTACCCACTGTTGAAAATTCGGGATCCCGTCCGCTCTCCCATAGACAAGCCAGTGAGGGGCGGATCAGTAGTTGGGTCGGTGATGACCAGCGAATACCCGCTGTTGTATGTATTTTTGCCTTTTCCTATAATGACTAGTATCCTTTAAAAGAACACACAAGCTCTACGCGGAGATACAACCAGTATGTATTGTATCGAATAAAGCCTGGTTTATTACACGCGTATCAATGCTCTCATTTGGCGAACATGCTAAGCTATCCTTTTTCCATGCCATTTCGATGCTTGGAAGGAGTGCGCGTCGAGTTTTAAATAAATAAGTGCATGACAACCAGCTAGACTAGCTAGTTGACTTCTACCAAAACAAGACAAAGGATTGCGGGAAAAAAGCTTGGGGTGACTTCATCAGCAAATGTGAAAAGCTTGCTACCTCGTCAGAGGTTATATAGCTTCGATTTGAGTTACCACAGCAGGCAAAAATGGAACCCTATGGGTAGGTGACTCCACAGTCGTTTTGCGAACATCATTAGGCAGACGACAGGTGTGGGAAATAGCACACAAAATGCAAAAATTGAGGTATAACAGCGGAATCTAACCGCCAACAATGGACGAACAGGGAATCGAACCCTGGACCACTCCCAGATTATTCGAATGAATTATGCTAAGGGAGTATTATACCACTAAACCATTCGCCCGAGGGATGAGAAAAGCCTCTGTCATTGAGGATCAAGTTGGCTTCTCTCACTGACGATTGATTTCCTGTACTCTTGTATCACCGTTTGCAGCTGTTAGCATGCATCACATTAAGCTAAGATTTTACCGATCAGCTTAGATAAACTCAAGAATCTGAGTGGAACACAAGTAATTCAGCCCAGCTTGATGTTTGATTTCGACATTCGTGTACGACTGGCTATCAGTAGCGACTAACTATATACACAAAATTGTTGCATGCAGGAACATGGCCTAATCTAAGTAATGACAGCAAAATGAATTTACAAATCATCCTGCTACCACCGTTGAGTAATCAACGCACTTGTAGTGATAGGAGTTCCATTTTTGTCCCAATCGGCTACGTTTAAGAGCACTCCTTCTTGGATCCGTCGGTGTAAAAGTAGTCCTTGGAGATGACAATGGAGTCAGCTTTCCAAGTCTTGCCACCATCGGAAGTCTTGATTCCGGTAGAGTCACCACCGTTGACGTTGAGGGTGTCGCCAAAGGCAGGGTCGGCCTCGGTGAGTTCGACAACGAGGTTGTCCCAGGCTGCTTTAGGTCAGCGATGATTCACATTGTATGTAGATAAGCTCAACGTACTGTACTCCTGAATGGTACCGCAGGCACCAAGGTAGCACTCGTTGCTAGAGTAAATCCAGGTAGGTTCACCAGAGCCGGAGTTTTCTAATGCCCGTGTTAGAGGGGTGTCAAAGATCAAGGTATTAGCATTAGCACTCACTATCGGTTTGCTTAGAGACGACCTTTCCGTTGATAGTGACAACCTGGCTCACAGCGCTACCATCGTAGGTGACTGTATTGCGTTAGTTTGTGGCTCTTTGTCAGAAGCGGTAGTCTCAAGCCCTATACTCACTTTCAAAATCAACCGGCGAACCCTTGGGGATCTCGACATAGGGCTGAGCAATCTGGCTACCAGCTGCACCTGGCGTTAGCGAGTGATAAATGTTCTAGGCAACCTTGTCTTACAGTCGAAAGTGCTAGCAGCGACGCACCAGGCGTCGTTAGGGGCAGGGCAACCCCTAGAATCGCGTCAGCTAAGTCATATACATTTTTTTTGTCAGCCTGGGGAGGACCTACTCTTGTTCGTTGTTGGGAGCCCAGTTAAGAAGAGGCTGGAACAGACCCGCGCCCTGATCGCTCATAGACTGCGAAATGCCAACCCAGATGGACATCCAAGGCTGATGCGAAGGGTCGTCAACTTGAGTTCCGCAAGGAATGGGAGGGGGGGTCAGAGTGTAAGTCGCCTTCTTAATGGCGCTCTTGGCGGGACCAATCATGAAGAGGTTACCAAACTTCCAGTCATCATATTGAGCCGCGACACCTTGCGCAGCAAGGATAGCGACAGCAGCGAGAGGAGAGAAAGATCGCATGTTGAGCTGATTGGGAGTTTTGTCTTGAAAAGAGGGTGCAAAGATTAGATAACGAACGGAAATAACGAAAAGAACGGTTGAACTGAAGTGAATGGATAGCAACAAGAGCCAAGAGCCAGTAGTCTCAGATAGGTATTTGTATCTTTGACAATTTATCCCCTGCTGTTTCAAATAAAGGTCTGGGTGCTACCTACGAGCCTGTTTGGGTAATAGAGCCAGCAGAATCAAGAGTGGCTCCACAAAGAACCCTGTAGCGAGGCCCCTAATAGTCATTGAAATGACCAAGTCAGCTCATGGCAATTGGAGGCGTGCGCACTGGTCAATATGACCCCGGTCTTTGCCATTGAGGCTCTGGAGACGGAATATCTTGTTCGTTTCACAATTTCGTCTCAGACCCATCCAACATAGATGGCCGCCCCGGACCCTGGCCTTAGGTGATTGACGGATGATCTAGGCTCCAGTTTTACCGTCTATCAACTTCGCGATAAAATATTGCTCGTATATATACGCGCAAAGCTCGCATTGCTCGTCCTCACATCACTACCCGAGTTTTCCAGATACACCGTTGTGTTACATTGTGACTAAAAAGTCAAACTGTCAAACCCCCGAACTGGCATCTTACTAGGTTCGTTTGTGGTACTTTTGCTTCAGGAATAACTGAAAGTCAATAAGCGAGCTCACTTCAATTCGCCGTTGTTAGGACTCACTGATCTTCAGTCTGATTGTGATTAGCAATGGAGAAGAGGCCAATCCAATGGCCTACCAAAGAAATCACGTGATTTACAGACAAGACTTTCGTTGGTTACTGGCTCAAAACGTGTCGTCAAATGCCTCGTCGCCAATCGCTTCATCCAACTTCTCTCTGGGAATACTTCCGCCAAAGCTCTTCAGACAGAATTAACCACGCATTTGAGTCCGAATAGAATGGTTAACTACGGGGTCTCTCGGGGATGCGACACATGCAAAGAGCGCCGCAAAAAGGTAGGACTTTCCTACCCGCTCACCTCTACGGTGGATAGCTAAGCCAATTCAACATAGTGTGATGAAACTCGTCCAGTTAGTCACGCATATAAGATGGAGGATGGCAACAGATCATAGTACTAACCTTGAAGTGGAAAAGGCATGTAATCGCTGTGTAAAATCTCGTCGGCCATGTCCTGGTTATAAAAACAGCTCTGCGTTACTTTTTCGCTATCATCAGCCTACCAACACCCCTTTGGCTCCAACTCTAGAACGATGGTCACCTAACCCAGATACTATGCTTGAAACCACCGCGCTTGATGTCTTTCTCGGCAGTTTGGTTGTTCAATCGCAGGACCGACAGCAGTCTCGAGGCTTCCTCGATGGCATGCACTGTCTCTTTGCCACCTTTGCTCCAACATCTACTCTGCTTTCGGCGGCCAAGATTGTGATTCTCGCATCGCTTGCTAACCGCTACCGGCGAGTTTCCCTCCTGAGGATTTCCCAAAGGCAATATGGCCAAGTATTAGTTGACTACGCTGCAACTTTGTCACGAACGGCTAGAAGTTTGTCGATAGAGCAGTTCTTTACTGCTATTCTTCTGGGTCTATACGAGGTTTCAATTAACTAATTCAGCCTTGGTGGACTATTATTGATCGCTGACAGATGGTCGTGAGTAACGACGCTTCCCCTGCAAAATACCTTGTACATGTGCGAGGCCTTGCCTCCATTCTCGGGAGAGGTATCATGCATATACCCCCAGCAGTGGGTGCCCGAGTTTACGCCCCCGGGACTCACTTGGTTACCAAGGGTGCAGTGGTAAGCAATGCATCAACTCAAACAATGCGCCCCTGACTTACACGGTGGCATACCAGACTCATCAGCAAGGTGCCGGGGTCTTGTGCCCTCCACTTGATGGCACCTACCGTCGGTCTCTGGACCAGATCATCATCAAGATGTCTCCTCTTACCAGCCGCGCAGAACAGCTACTGACACATCCTTCTCCCCCAAGACAGGCACTTGTTGAGCTCCAGCAAGAATTGCTAGCCCTCTATGATGAGATCGTTTGTTGGGCCGATGATCGCCCGCCTTCATGGATCCCAACGCTTGTTGGTCATGTCTGGCGTGACGCACACGGAACTGGTGGACATTCATACTGTTGCCCAGGTCCTGTGGAAGAGTACTTTGATGGTGAGATAGTGCCGATTCCTTTTAGCCAGCGATTTCTAACTACTTCTATCATAGTGTATGTTGCAGCGGCGTGGAACTCATGGCGCTCAGTCCATGTAATATACCTTGATCTTCTTATACGTGTTGCAAAAGGTCTTGGTCAAGAGCAACACATCCCATCCTACATGCAGAGGGTTGGCAGCCTTGCCGCAGGAATTAAAGCATCCGTTCCTTACCACCTTTCACGAAACGTTGAAGAGTATATTCAGCAGGCCAACTCTGGACTGGCTCTTGAACATTCAGACCATCTTGTTAGGGGCCTTTTGTTACTCCATCCTTTGTATGCTGCCGCAAGGTGTACCGTCATGGACACGTCGAACAGGGAGTATATAACCCGCACTTTACGATGGATCGGAACAAAGATGGGAATTAATCAGGCAAATATCTTGGCACATGACTTAGAATCAGGTAAGCAGGGAAGCTCTGCGTTGCAGGACTCTGGAGTATCATTCATAGATATACTCGATGGACATTTTCTGATAACCGCGAGCATGATGTTGGAACCTCTTCAGACACGTATCATGTAAGAAGCGATATACTCAAGTGGTTTATTGCCTTGACGAATAACGAGACACGAGAAACAGGCTAGTGTAGGTCAGGAAATGACAACATAAAATCATTGGTTGTCTATCTATCTACTTGCAGTGGGTTACAGAATGGATGATAATCGGAGCATCCCTCTACTTGCCACATGATCATGCCCATCGCGATCCGTGCTTAGACTCAGATCCTCCCAGCTGTTGGCGAGCTCAAGCTGCTCTCTGCACTTCTGCTCTATAAGACGCAATGCATCACTTCCCAGAATAACCCTGACTGGCTCTGGTCTTCCGGCGCTGATGCCTTCCACTTTCACACAGTCTACAATACGCTCCGACAGTTTGTTGATATCTCCTGGAACATTAGGTACAATATCTGAGGCGAATATGCCCATCATTTCCTCGAATGCAGGGTTGTAGGCCTCAATGGCTGGTTTATACTGCCCAAACCCCTCTACTGATCCCTCACGGGGTAGTCCAAGTTGGGACGGGAAACCACCAGGTTCAAAAATGACGCAGCGAATGTTGAATCGTCTCACTTCTTTGGCTAAGCCCTCAACAAAAGCCCCAAGGGCAGCTTTGGAGGCGGCATAATGAGACAGAAAGGGCAGAGGACCCCAGCCAACGCCGGCACCAACAAATGCGACAGTGCCACTCTGTTGAGCCCTGAAGTATGGCAAGATGGACTGGGTGACATGGAGTGTACCAAAGAGGTTCACGTCGAAGATGTTGCGGACGAAATCATCACTATGAATAGGTCAGTATTTATCACACCGAGTTAAGTTCGATAACTTACTCGGCCTCCTCGATGCTTTTAGGCGCCGAGATACCCGCATTGTTCAAGAGAACATCAACGTGTCCCCATACTTCCCAAGCTTTCTTGACTTGCTCATCAATCTGAGCTCGAGGCGCTGTAACATCGAGGTCAAGGAGGAATACGTTCTCTGATTGCAATTCTGTGAGACGTTCCGTTGCCCCACGGCCTGTCGCAATCACACGATCACCTCTTGCGACGAGGTTCTTTACCAAGGCAGCACCAAGGCCGGAGGTAGTGGCCGTCACTAGCCAGACGAACTGAGGCATAGTGTCTGATCTCGGTGTATTGTCAAAGGGGAAAAAAGAGTCGGAGAAAACATAGAGAGGACGGCACTTCTTATACTTGGGCACAACAAAACTTTAAGATTGTAGCTACCCTTACATCCTCTTAAGTCCGTGTAACACAAATTATGCCCTCTTTCAGGCAGGTCTGTCTGCATGAAATGTATCTTGCCCCTGGGCTACATGACCCATAGCGTTCTTTGATTGGATGTGTTACGGCGACTACATGAACCGCGCAAAGCTAGCTTGTTTGGGATGTAACGAGTCTTTATCTACTGGCGCTATTATCTGACAAGCATCTGACAAGCAAACGTGGCAATTCCAATCAAGACTATGGTTGGTGGACGGGATGATAACAGTCCCTTTGTGCTGCTCAAATTGCCAAAGCTACACTCACTTAAACAAGCCGCATAATACAGTCTCAATATAGAACTGTGACTGGCGTGCACCAAAACTCCGGGTTTGTTCGGTCAGTTTTGAACTTCAAAGGCGTGATGCTGCCCTATTATGAGACCAGAGAATCTTGACCAATACAGCTCATTGGCCATTATCGCGTCGAGGGCGTAGTCTCTGACTCTGTGCTATGGACTCCACAATATCACGAATGGTGTACTCTTTCGGCCGAATGGAGGGCCAAGTCCTTTGATAAGCATAAATTTGTTCTGGATAGTTGCTCCGACTTGTTATATCTGCCAGGATGATTGATCACAAAATTCCATGCCTTGTGGGGCAATTGTTGAATCGCTATTAGGCATCAAACTGACCATTGTCTTGATGTAATGGGCATGTGTTGATCAACACCCCATGTCGATGGGCAGCCTTAGCAATAAAAGAATATATTTAATTATGTATCAAATGTAGGTCGTCATTCATACAGTCCAGAAGATAAAAACTTTATTCCCATCTGTGAGGGCTGCCCATTGAATCAAGGGCGATCAAATAACTTTAGCACGAAATATTCAAGGTTGGATCGTTGACGTCAACACCTCTGACTAGTTTTGTTTTGCCTTGCCCTGAAATTCCATCCAAAGTTCCTCCCACGCATAAATATCTCGACTTCGCATCAAAGCAATGCGATTACTTCGAAATTCTGCGCTCTTAAACTCCCTTATCCGAACTCCAATGACCGTCACTACAGTCCCTTCAACGCATCCTCTTGCAAATCGAGGCCCGCTATCACAAAACAACAAGTCGAATATACACGATTCGAGTAGCCTTCAATACCAACGGCGCGAGGGTCACAGTCCCAAAGTGTCAAACCAAGAGGAACAGCTCTACATCCTCACACTTTTGACAGACAACCGCCATCATGAGGCAATGACGGCATTGCGGAAGCAGTGGTTCCCCTCACGGATACTCAAGGTCGATGCTCATGTCACGCTATTTCACGCTCTTCCGGAATCCAAATTATCTGAAATAAAACAAGACATTGCGGACATCTCTGGACGAACAGAAAAGTTCGAGATTGAGGTTGGAAACAAAAACGTTTTCGAGATGGGCAAGGGAGTGGGCATCAATGTCTCAAATCACGACAACGGACAGAAAAAAGCAGCAAACATACGGTCTGAGCTTAGGACCAAGTGGGAACCTTTTCTAAGCGACCAAGATAAGCGTGAGAAGTGGAAAGGCCATTATACGATCATGAACAAGGAGGATGATAAGGAGAGGGTGCAGAAGTGCTTGGCCTATCTGAAGGATGGGCATGCAGAAAGTACCGGAACTGTGGAAGGCTTGAGTCTGTGGCTGTACCATAAAGGTTGGTGGAAAGAAGCCGAAGTCTTCAGGTTCTCGAGATAAATGTGCAGATTGATATCAGTACGCATAGAGATAGATCATAGATAGACTCATTTAAGTGGAATTTGCTGCTGAGCTGGCAGCATCCGAGCCTGAGTTAAAGAATAACAACGCTGAATTAGAAAGTTTATTGAAACAAAACTACTTGTTGATCCAACAGCTATTTATTTCAAATGGGGTACAATGCTTTCTAATGTCTCGAAAGCCTGTGAGTACGCCCAAATGCGCAAATCTTAAGCGGGAGGCTAGGATGCGACCTACAACATTGATCTGCTCGAAAATCATGCGAAGGGGGTGCGACATTATGTCAAATAAACTAGACACAATATTAAACCATGGGAATTAGAGCTGAGAATCGCAAAAAAGAGATCGTCACCTGCAGGATTCGAACCTACGCGTGCGAACACAATGCCTGTCAAGCTTTCCGGAGATAGCAGGGCATCGCCTTAACCACTCGGCCAAAGTGACTAGTTGATCTGATTGGTTCTGAAAGTCAGGACGAAGCATTATGTTTTACGCAAATCTCCGAATTAGCATTACATAGCAAAACAATTATATTCAACCGTTCATGCGGACATCAGATCATTCAAGGGAACTATGCCTATCAGCTCCGGTTAGATTAAGCTCTTATCTATAAAGAAGGAACATAGTAACATCCTGAATAGTTACACCCTCTTAGTTAACATAAAGGCGGAGCTGACTTTGTCAACCAAAGAAAAATAAGTATTAAAGGTAGCATTTCAACTTGAAAACAAACCCCCAAGACAAACCAAAATAGCTCACGCTTTACAAGAGAACAAGAAAAAACAACTACTGCAAATACACATTTCTTTAACTATCTAATTTCTTATCTAAACGCTGCTATTTTATATAAGCTGAGACCGAGAGCCATAAATGCAGGGTAGGTATGCAGCAAGTGTGGGCTGTGTAGGTATCGCCCTATCAGATAAGCGCAAAGAATGGCAAGACTTAGCCCCTCATCTGTTAGCAATGGACAGGAAAAGCCTACCATCAGTGCTCAGCGCCGGCGGCGAATGGCTCTGCGGATCAAACACCAGAATGATATAACAAAACGAAAGACAAACCACTGGCAACCAATGATCAATGTATGTCCAGGCGCAAAGAAACCTCCGAAAGCAAAAAAAGTAATCCTGCGTGTGGCAGGTGGCTGGAACTCTCCCGCCGGGAATTGAACCCGGGTCTCAAGCGTGACAAGCTTGCATACTGACCACTATACTACGGAAGATGGATGGTTGTGAGCAACCATTGTAGCGGAGTTCGATGTCACGTGGAGACAGTGGTAGGTATATGTAGGTAGCCTTTCAAGATCAATCCGTCCGTACGCTTGAGTGAGACACATCAACTCTGACCCGGATGGGTTTGACTGAGTGGTGAGTGTTCATGACCCCCAATCATATGAGTGTACTGCGGAAAGAATTATAGAATACAATACTCCCATTGATCCTGTAAAGTATAGTGAAATGAGCCCAGCTGAGATTTCCCCTCGCAGCATTAGAGCGTCTTGGTGATATTGATTGATGTTGTCATTGCAGTGGCAGTGTTTTGTATTGATGGCTGACATGGGGCATCTAGACTAATTACTCCAGCCATCAAATTCCGATAGCTGTCTGCCCAGATTATGCGGGACCATCCTTGTTTCATGTGCATGCAGATCAACATTGGTTCAACAAGCTCACTTCTAAGCTTACTTGGAGTACTAGTCCTTAATCAAATTGGCGGCATTGATCAATAATTTGTGTGCATGCATGTGTACCAAGAGGCTGGCTGTCGTGTGTTGTCAAAGACCCTAAAAATGGCCATGTTTTCGTACGTTTAGTGCATAACGCAGACCAACCCAACCACCAGACCGACCGACCGACCGACCGACTGTTGCTACGGCGAGTTTTGGGGCCTGTGATGCGCTGTTACTGCATAGGTAGTACAAATTACAGTGAGGTGCCGGAGTACGCATAAACACAAACAACCTGTAAGCTCCGCCCGCAGCTGATCCCCCTCATCCAGCCACAGACTTGTGAGCACCGCGATTCGCTGACTTGCTTTCGATCCCTGCTTGTGCGATGCCAAGACACGAGTGTTTGGCACAGATCAGCAAAACTTACATACACGAGCTCCACGAGTACAAGGTTCTAGGGCTGAGGTCTTGACTCTTGGGATTGGACTCGTACGCTGATGATCGTCATCTCAAAGAGGCTGGGGCTTTTTCACTAAAATACCGTTAATACTTAAAAATACCATTCGGCCCGCCTCTTTATGCTTTCACAACTCGACCACCAGTTCAACTTTATCTGATCCTTTTTTGACCTCAGTCTCCTGCAACAATGCCTTCATTCACACACGTCTTCACTACGCTGGCCTGCCTGCTAGCCGTTACCAGTGCTGCACCCACTGTAGCCCCTCGCGCTAGCGGCAAATGCCCTACCACTGGAAAAACCACTCGTCATGAGCCATCAGCCTTGTACAACGTCTTCCCCGGCGCTCCCGATCTGAGCAAAACTTCCATCGGCTTTCACGTCGAGACTTATAAAAATGCTTCTCAAGTCGAGCAGCTTCTCGTCTTCAAGGACATTCCTTCCAATGCTAAGGAGTGCTCCGTTGGCTGGAAGCAGGGCAACCGAACCGACCGTGTCTTTATCGCCAAGGGCGGAGATGCCTTGACCGAGGTGAGGCAGCTTTCAGGCTTCCCCGACAAGTCCGCGACGTACAAGACGGTCAAGGAGTTCGATACTGCGACCGAGGCCGTCGGTGCTGCCGATTTCACCAACTGGGATGACCTGGAGCCTCAGAGTCACATCATCGGAGGCATTGACTGCAAGAGTACCATCTATCTCAAGGCCGCCCTCAGGAACCCCGACGGAAACACCAAGGTGTTCCTCGAACAGAACAGCCAAAACGGCCTCCACATCGAGTACAGTTGCTAGATGGCTTCTTGGATCACGATTATGAACTTTTCACTTCTGTGTAATAAATTAGGGGCATGGATTTAATTGAAGGGGAGTTTGGGAATTGGATATGTGGCTGGTTGGAAACAATAGAGGATGGACTCACCAAAGCCTATGACTGACATGAAGTACATTGAGATAGAATTCATTAATTAATTGATACGTTACTTTTTGTTCACAACTTGAGTGTGACGCTCCAATTATTTATAGTGAATATTCACAACAGGTACCTGTATTCGCGGAAAGCATGAGCTAGCACATTCATTGATGATATCATGGTGGATTGGCCAGATTCGACATGACTCTCTGTCCTCTGCCTGTGGCTTCTGACTCGCGGGCCATTGTGGCTTGGTTTGTTGCTGGAAGGGTTGCCATGCACGCCAAGCCGTTTCCAACTCTCAATCTTCATTTGAATAGGACCTTGGGCTTTATATCAATACATTTTACCTGGAATTCCACATAACTTTACTAAGAGACATCGGCTTTCGCTATACTCAAGTGTCACAGTTTGCCACCCTTGTTCACCACCACGTTGGGTATGTATCAAGTAACTCCGTACTCCGTAGTAACAGTGGAATCGTACGACATCCTGCCAAGCGTGCAAATTTTTGAGACCACATGCTTTTTAGTCATAACAAATTATACAAAGCAATTCTTATGCTGTTTATTCCAGGCAGAAGACAACCCCGCGATATCCAAGTTCACAGCTGGTGTCAGCAACCTTCCAGCATTTCCCGGTTCACCGCTCTACCTCGCGTTAACATTCGATTCGCGTACCCTCTGGCGAAGTAGCCAATCACACGTCCCCTTAATCAGCGTTATACCCGGAAATACACGACATTGTGGCTACATCCGAGATTGCCAAGAAGTCAACAGTGGGTCAAGGGAGACAACGCCGAGATGCTGACCCACTGATTCTCCTTCTTTCAATGTTGCTATTGGCTGTGAAACTTTTTTTCCCTTCGCGATTAGGGGTATCGTCGTGTCCTCCCGATTTTACTCAGGGTCTCACACAAACATCTACGGTACAGGTACAGAGCTGGACCCTGAATCTAGATAACAGGTGTTCTATAACTGGTATTCCCTTTTGTTTACCACCCCTCGCGCTCTTTTTTCTACGCCCGAGACTAAATCTCAATTGCGCGCACTCCACGGCTTGTCGTGAGCCCACACACCAAAACCATGGCGGAACACATCGTCTTCCACCCGCAGCTCACAAAAGCCGATGCGCTGATCCTCGAGAGCCTGCGCCAAGACATTAAGGAATATTCACCCCAGAAGCAAGCAGACGCCAATGCGACTGCTCGCGATGGCCGTCCTTCAGACCTTCAGGCCACAGCCAATGGCAAAGCCTCGTCAGACCTGAATGGTGCGTACAACACAACACATCTCACGTTTGTCTCATGCAGCATAATTAACGAGGCGTTCTCTCCTTTGACAGCCAGCCAAACCCGCGATGAGGATTTGCTGCGCCATCTTCAGGCTCTAAACAACCCCAAAGATGCTCACTTTGAACCAACCGTCACCACGAACTGGGATCTTGATAAGATCAAGCTGCCTCTATTTCTCGAGAAATTTCTCTTGCGTCCGTATATTCGGATTGCACGATCTGTTGTCCGCGTGGACACCGACGTGGTTATGCTCACCCATCTGCTCCTGTACTTTTCCACTTCTGTGCCCAGTGCCATCTTTCTCTTCAATAATTTCTCGTGGATCCACGGCATCCTCCACGCTGCTATGCAGTTCTCGTACATGGGTGCGTACACGTTAATGATGCATCAACACATCCATATGAGAGGTATTCTCAATAAGCGTCTTGCTCTTTTTGACCACGTCTTCCCCTATATCACTGATCCTCTTATGGGCCACACATGGAACTCGTACTTTTACCATCACGTCAAGCATCACCATGTTGAAGGAAACGGCCCCAACGACCTCTCGTCAACCATCCGATACCAGCGAGACAGCCTCTTGCATTTCGCTCACTACGTCGGCCGATTCTTCTTCTTGGTCTGGGCCGATCTTCCGTTCTACTTTCTCCGCAATGGAAAGGTCTCGACAGGCCTCAAGGCAGCGTTCTGGGAGTTCTCCACCTACGGCATGCTCATTTCTATGTTATGCCTTAACAAAAACGCTACCATTTGCGTGTTTCTCATGCCATTGTTTCTCATGCGGCTTGGCTTGATGGCGGGCAACTGGGGCCAGCACGCTTTCGTCGATGAGGACGAGCCAGATTCTGATTACAGATCAAGTATCACGTTAATTGATGTTGCGGTAGGTTTTGATACTCACAAAAGTCGTGTCTAGAACATATACTGACGGCTGACAGAGCAACCGCTTCTGCTATAACGATGGCTATCACACCTCTCACCATCTCAACCCTCTTCGTCATTGGCGCGAACACCCAGTCTCCTTCCACAAGACGAAGCACATCTACGCAGCACAGCACGCTCTAGTCTTTCACGACATCGACTACTTGATGGTGACAGTGAGACTGATGATGAAGGACTACAAGACGCTAGCCAAATGCTTGGTGCCTATGGGAGATCAGATTGCATTGTCGATGGATGAGCGAGCTGAAATGTTGCGGAGACATACACGGCCTTTCTCAGAGGAAGAGATCCAGAGAAAGTTCAAGAAGCAATAGATTGACGTGAGAACGGAGGAAAAACCCGCACCCGCACCAGCGGAGGTCAAGGTTTGTCAACTGTTGTTGTGATGGAGCGCTGCATCGAATGGAGTTGGCGGTTTACCATCTTGTTAGCTGCTGTGGGAAGTGTTTGACAAAGTTTCACCCATTTTGACGAGCTACTCGCTAGGCAGATCAATGATAAGTGTGACAGCAGGGATATTTTTGACCAGCGTATGATGAAGATGAAGAGGGGTTAATAGGAATCCCGACATGATTGATTCGGTTTAAAATAATTTGAGGATTAAGCCAACAATGTCATGTGAGCTTGATGATCTGATAGCATGCTAATATCAACGAAAGAGGAGCTTATGCATAGATCTTAATATGAGGCATACTGTGTTCAAAAGAAATGTGTCAATAACTTTCCATATTACTTACTGACTTTTTTACCCCTCGTTAAGACTGCATATTTCCCCGAAACCTTCAACAGGTTAGCTTATTCCAGTCAGATTAAGCTTTTTTCAACCATGACACAACCACCAAGTCCCTCTTTGGCCTCATTAGTCGGTCTGCAGCAGCTTCTCCTTTTCACTGCCTCAGGGATAGCTGAGATTGGCGGAGCGGCTATTTTCACTTGCCGTGCTTGTTGTTGTTGAGCTGGATGGTTTAAAAAAGAATTCCTTGCAAAGTTTGAAGCCAGGCCCTCAGACCTTATTTGAGGTTCCAATCGCAACCATACAAATATCACACATACTTTTACCGTCTCAATTTCATTGTCACAACAAGAATATGTGAAAGTAATATCGAGCGCTGCTCTACATGTGCTTTTTAAGACACTTCTGGCTTTTGAGCCCACACGACGTTGGCGCGGTAATAAGAGTGATGCTGATTGCTTCGCAGCTCCTTACGTAGGTGAGCAGCATACGATGCAATCTCATCCGGCGACCAACCAATCTGCGTCGCCATAAACCCAACTGCACCTTCGATATCGTTCTCAATAGCAGCTCTGGTAAACTGGCCAATCCTTTTCAGGTCGGGGTCTCGAGGCCAGCCTGATGTCGGAAGCTGAAACCATCAATATCTGCACTAGCCTCACGAGACATATCGGCTCACCTTAATATGTTTTTCCTCAATGCTCACAAACCCTGCTGCTTCCATCCCTTGCCTTTGCAACTTATCATGTACTACAGCAAATGACGTCGTAGACCCGAGCTTCTTGGCGCCCTCTCGGAATATCATACCCCATTGGGCAAGAGCAGATTCATCAGGGAGAGTGTTATCATCAGATTCAAAGTAGCCATTTAACTCGAATGACTCGAGCCAGGCACCGGGCTTGAGTGCCTTGTAGGCTTGCTTGAAGAGCGCAGTCCAATCGATCACGGAACCGATGAGCCACCGTGTGTGGACAAAGTCAAGCGAATTGTTCTTGAACGTCCAGTCTCGAGCAAAGTCGTCAATCTCACTGGATAGTATTAGTCAATATCCTGATGAGTATGAGGACATCATACAAGTGCACGTTGGGAGGAGACCAACTCGGTTAAATGGGAGACAAGTCCGTTCCAACAACTTCAGTACTTGGGTATTGTTCTCCGAAGTCTCTGTGAAACGTGAGTCTGTGGGTAGGTATAATAAAGGTCCGGGTAGAAAGATATACATTGCCCATACTCCAGTACCAGTTCCGATATCGACCACCTTCTCTATCTTGTCAGACAAGGGCGCGAAGTGTAGCTTGCCGCCCATAGAAAGAGTGAACACATGGTGTCTTGAGGTTTGTTAACATTAGCCACGCCAAAGTTGGTAAGTCAGCCTGCAGTCTTACTGAATATCTAATGTCTCGTTTTGTTGTTCGTCATTAGGGCCCCTTGTGCTCCTCAGTTGATGTTTAAACCAGCCCGAGAGTGCTACCTACCAATATTGGTTTCCCCCACGGTCACTATGATATGTTCGCCCGTTGATAGTCCGATACTTGAGAATGCTGGATGAGATTGAGGCTGTAGAACTGGCGGCGTCGTCGCCAAAGTCTGCGTCATTGTCGACCTAAGCAAAGGATGCGTATCAGCGATCGACCTGAATTAAGAATTGTATAACTCACATTTGGAAGACCCTGCTGAGTTCAGTGACCGCCGGGTTGAAGCTTACCCTCTCCAGGTTGGTGAGCCATGGGAAATGATGTATCGCCCTCAAGGCTTGTGGTTTTGACACTTGGCTCTGTCATGTTGGTGATGAGGTCTATCTTATAACTACAACCCAAACAGACAGTGAAGCTAGTCAAAGAGTAAAGAGCAAAAGAAAGGCGAAAACATACCTCACCACAAATGATGCGATGCCAGCTGGCGCGGGGCAAAGGCTAATGGTAGGTACCATTGCATACAAACCCCTGTTGGGTGATTCGCCAACCCGATCTGACGATGCGAAATGTTTGGGCTCAACTACAACACTCGGCTTCAAGTTGTTGGATATTATCTCGGCCTCCTATGCAGAATTATTGCTAATCTAAGGTCTCGATAAATTGAAATTGAACGCGAGTACGCATTATGCAGGTGTGCCTGCGACTTTTCTACTGTTCATGTCAAGCATTCGTCTGAATTCTCCCCTATGCTAGTGCGTGGTATGATGGTGCTTGCATGTAAAATATTTACGAAGAACTTCGGAAAAAGACACAGCCTTTAGAGTTCTCACTATAACTACTGCTTACCTAACGACAGAATTGCTGTTGTATAGTGGCGGGTAGGCCTCAATGTTGTCAGCTATCGCTCAACACCACGTTATCGCAACATCACGACTTCACTTCATCTATGAGGTCCAAGTATCTTTAGTCTTGCTCCTTCAGACTATGAAGCATGGAATCTACACAATACATCAAACGAAGCTCAGAAACCACCCGTGATATCGCCAGCGATGTCATACGACTTCTCAAACAAGGGCAAGAAACCGTTGGCGTCGCTGAGCCGCTGACGGGTGGGAGCATCATGGCCGCACTCACTTCAGTCGACGGCGCAAGCTCTGTTTTCCGTGGAGGCATAGTCTCGTACACTGCTGGTCTCAAGCAGAATGTCCTCAATGTGGACAAGGCTCTTGTTTCGAAACACGGTGTTATTCATAGCGATGTTGCACAGCAAATGGCTATGGGCGCTCGTACTACAACTGGACTTGGTACGTATACGACTTGGGGCCTTAGTACCACAGGCGTTGCAGGACCAGAGTCTCAAGATGGGAAGCCAGTTGGGACAGTCTTTATTGGGATCTCGTCAGCTGATCGAACCCGCGCGTTGGGGCCTTTCCACTTCCTAGGTGATCGGGATGGCATCCGACAAGCGACTATCATAGAAGCTCTGTCGCATTTACGAGATACCCTTGCTGCTCGCGAAAATTGAAGTGACTAAGGAAGGGCATGTTTAAGGTACAAACATGTTGGGATGCTGAGATAAAGGGCGACGCCCGCTTCACGCCTTGTTTAAGGCGACGAAGATGGCATATAGATCGAGGTAAAACCCCGATGAACAAGGATCTTTTCACATATCTTTTCAAAAATCTTTTCTCTAGTTATTGCAGAGTACTATTTTTTCGTCAACGACTCAGTGGCACCTCCAGGACTATTCTACGTGGTCTATTGGACAAACTATCTGTGGCGATTGTCTCCATGCCGGCCACCGAGCTGTTATTTGTGTATTAGCTTTCTCTTCGTGTACAATATTTCTGAAAGGATCAAACGAATAGAGGTAGATTAAAGAGCTTGGCTTACTCATGGTTGTTGCTGTGAGTGGTCGGCCATAAGCTTACCGCCGGACTTTGGAAAATGAGAATTGTCCGATGCTAACATTGTGGACTTAGCAGCACTTAAAAGCGCGCTTACACATACATTACCCTTGGTAATTTAGCGAGGAAGCATTCCTTCCCTATTTCGCGTCATGATTCTTCTGTCTAGCGTATTCCTTTTCTGGGGTAGGGCATAGAATGCGGACATAAGCTTCTCCATGGTCTTCCTCTTAATCTCTTGGTCCTCTCACAAGATGGACGTATCGGAGTTAGACAGACTATGGCTTATCATTATAAATTCTGGATTTGAAGAATTATTAATCAGTCGCTAACTGAATCTGACGGCATTAAGAGCATGGCTCACGTTATTGTATATAACTCTAGAGCTTCAATATCATTATTCGATTCCGAAAACAGCCACATCCCATCGACCATCGAAGGATACTCATCGACATGAATCTCAAGTTTCTTGCACTCTTGTGCACTGCAGCTCTAGTAGCATCGCGGGCAACTAAAAAGCACCATGGTACTTCAGTAACCGTCAACACCAGTTCTGGCGTCTATGCACCATACTTTGCCGACGAACAGCCAAACGTCGCAGCATTTCTCGACATTCCGTTTGCCGAAAAGCCAGTTGGGAATCTTCGATTTGCTCCACCTGTCGCGAAAAGGTACCCAGGAGATAAAGTCATCAAAGCAACCAATCTACCATTAGGATGCATCCAATACGTGCCGCTCTTACTTAGAGGCTCTGTTGTTGATGGACCCGTTACTGCTGGTAATTTTCAGCGTGGTGACTTCGCAAACACGACCGAAGATTGCTTGAGACTCTCTTTGTTTGCTCCGCAGGGGGCTGTCTCTAAGAAGTCTGAAGCAAGCTCTGAGCCCCTACCTGTTATCATCTGGATTCACGGCGGTGGCTATGCGATTGGAGGCACAAATGTTCCCTACCAGCTTTCCCAAAACTGGGTTCAGCGAAGCCAGAAGCACATTGTCGTACAGATCCAGTACCGCCTCAACCTCCTCGGTCTACCAAACTCGGCAGGCTTGGCAGATAGCGGGCAAAATCTGAACCTTGCTCTTCTTGATCAGCGTCTCGCTGTGGAATGGGTACGGGATAACATCGCTCGCTTCGGTGGTGATCCCAATCGTATTGCCCTCTGGGGTGAGAGTGCAGGGGCCTATGTCACCGACGGCTACCTCTTTGCTTGGCCTGAAGACCCTATAGTCAAGGGTGTCATTGCCGACTCTGGCAATGCGCTGGCTATTGAAGGTGGGTTGGCCGATGCCAAGAATCACAGCACTTTCTCTGTTGCGGCGAGTCATCTTGGATGCGGAAAATTATCCCCCAGCGAGGAACTCAAGTGCATGCGCCAAGTGCCCGAGTACAAACTCAGGAAGTACTTGCAAGCAGACGTCGGGCAAGGAGGTGCTGCTGATGACGGCCTCGCCTTTTCACTTATCGCTGACAACAAAACCGCATTTGCCAACTACACCGAACGAATCAAGAAGGGCTCATCAGAATATCCGACTGACATTCCCCTCTTGATCGGAACCAACGCAGACGAAGGAACTGCCGTTATTCCGTACAATTTTCCAGGATATGAAACCGCCACAGAAATACCGAGCAACCTTACTGCTCTCGCACAAGGGTTCGCCCTCAATTTGCAATGCACTACCCTCAAAGACATTCATCTACGATCCGAAGCTGGTGCCAAAACATATCAGTATTTATATGCAGGCAACTTCACCAACGTTTCACCTTTCGCTTGGCTAGGCGCGTATCACACTGCCGAGCTACCACTAATCTTTGGTACACACGAACTTGAGGGCCCATCAACAAGATTTGAACGAAAGGTTAGCGAGAGGATGCAGGATCTTTATCTCAAGTTCGCCAGTGACCCGGTCCATGGGCTTGAGGAAGCTGGGTGGCCGGCAGCAGACGCGCGGCTGGGCAGGTCCAAAGTCACCGAATGGGCTAAGGATGGTAAAGTTGAACAGATCATTAATGCTAAGAACTTGGTGGGCGAATGTGTGAAGAACGGATTCGCCATTTAGAGCTTCATTCTGTGGTCTCTAGCTTAGACTACATTAGACAGTAGCAAGATACCACTTTTTCGGTGGCTGAGTTGAGGATAGTTAATTAATACTCGACCTGAACTCAGGCAAATGTCTATTAAAATCAGCATATAATATTAGCAATGCAGACTTGGATGTTTGTCACTATACAGCTACAGGTCGGACCCCATTGCAGATCCTTATCGCATGTGTGATCGAGCGTTTACCGCCAACTTTTCTGATTTTGGATGAGCCGAAACATGAAACATGCTATGCTAGAGGAAGATTCAATGCTGCGTTGTTCCACCAATGGCTGGATGCCAAGCCGCTATGTCCTTCACGCGTTTCAATTAATTACTCCGTTCTTTAAGAGTAGCCCATCTATCAGCTTGGTACTTACTGGCCGGCGCTATCGCCTTCTAACTTTGGCAAGGTTTGGCATACAGGGTCTTCTGGGCTATTTGCAACGTCTCCGAGTTCGGGTAATGGCTGCATTACTCTGTACACGCTCTCACAGTTAGTGGTTTACAATCCATATTTAAGTAAACTCGGCAACTGATTATTAAGGAAAAAGGTCAACATAGCTTAATTTCATGGCTTACGTACCATGCACACGGTTTACTTAACTCGAGCTGAGAATAAACATAACAACACTTGCGGTTGCGGTGTGGCCTCTGAGAAACCTAGCACTCAGCGGGCATGGATGAACCCAAGCAACTACTGGGGTCGATGGACCTGGCGCAATGACTCTAAAACAACCAATCGGAGGCTGTGTTCCTGTTTTAAGGGTGCATTCGGACACAAATACTCCGTGATGTTTTAAGAATATGGCCATTTGAGCTGGCAGACGAAACGTGGAAATGAATAAGGGTCGCCATGATCGGCAGAGACAAAGCAGATCCTGGCATGCACATATTGTTAGTATTATACAGGCAAAGCCTGCTACGGAAGTATATTAAGCTTAAAAAACCCACCACACCATTACCTTCCTCAACCACTCATCGACACATCGTAGAACTTCAAGCATCTCCATAATGCGTTTCTCACTCATCGCTGCCCTTGTGGCCTACGTTTCCACCACTTCAGCCGCCATCACCTGGACCCTAGAGAAGTCTGCCAGCCCATCCGCAGACGAATCTGACGCCTACGGTCGGATCGAAGAGGCCATGCGTCTCGCTGTCGAGCGATACGGACGATTCTCAGATGCCAGCAAAGACATTAAAGTCACTTATGTCCCTGGTGTCCCAACTGCCGACGCAAACTACAACGGAAGCCTTCGCTTTGGCTCGGACAGAGCCTACATGAACGAGCGCACGGCCATGCATGAGATCTCTCACACACTTGGTATTGGCCAGACGGCTGCTTTTGACACAAAGTGTGCCGCTAATGATTGGGCGACTGCGACACCGCTTCTTCAGTCTTGGGATGGAGCTGACGCTCGCATCAACTGCGGTGGTGGACACATCTGGCCCTACGGCCTTAACTACGATAACGAGTGGAGCGAGACCAACGCCGACCGACACGTTCAGCTTATCGACGCTATGTTGGCCGATGGACTATGATGGATGTATGAGCGATGATTATGTTGTTAATTTCACCGTAATGATATTTTTCAGGGTCAAAACTGCTACCCTCAACCTTTGACATCTATTGCTATTGTTACTTGTGTCTTGACAATATAGTGATTCTGCAATTGTGGAATAGGCTTTGCACTAATTAGGGCCTGCATCACATGGCATCAAGAACTGGGTGCCAGGTTCACAAAGATTATGACAAAGTTGCGACACAATCCGATTCACAATTCAGTCCGCTTGACTTGTTAGAACAACATGGCTATCTACTCAACTGCCTCTACTTGACCTGTGTACATCATCTGAGTAACCGCAACGATTTAATGATACGATAACGTTGAAAAAGAAAATAGGTTGAGCCGCATGGGAGATAATGTTAATAAGGGTAGGTTCCCAGCCTGGAGACATCTCGAAGTTGTGAATTGGATATGTACAAGTTCAATCAACGAATCAAGTTATAGTGACCAAAGAGTCAAATTACCTCAATTCTCGATTCCTCGGTACGCGCGTGTTTGACGTGTTACTTTTGCTTTCCATGTGCATAAAAACGCCAGTGGCACTTTGACTTCGAAAACATACCAAAGTTTATATTTTCAATGTTGGATGCCTGAATTTAAAAATGAGACTATATAACTAGAGAAACTTGTCCGTCTAAAAACTGTGCCCGTCTGCTATCCATGCCGCTTCATACGATGGTCTCACCACTGGCTAATCAGGGGCCCGACAACGATCGTTGCATAGCAATAGACAACAGCAAAAAGGCCACAGAAATACTTTCATATTCTTTAGACAAGGTCAGAAATGAACAATTACTATTGAATTTCCCAGAAACAATGGGAACAACATCCGATAAAGAGCTCGTTGCCCGGCTCCTTTCCTTGGAACCAGTTTGCAAAGTTTCACTACACTCTCAACCCAATTACGACATCAACGTGCCGCTGGACTCGCCCCAAGAAGTAAACTATCGCAAAATCGGATTCGGACAGTGTGGTCTGATATTCAGCAAGCCCGGACAAGACACTATTGTTAAAGTGGCCAGGCCGTTCTTCCACCATGCCCTTCATGCGGATTACCTTGCACATATCGCGGTTCATAACGCCTTTGTGCGACAAAGACAAGCACCTGAGTGTCGGATACCTCAAGTTTACGACCACTTCCACGCAACAAGCACCTGGTGGAACGACAATGAATCATTGCTGGCTGAGCAACATTCCGATTTTCCGCTACCCTCAACAGCCCTGATTTCGGAACACATCCCACCGCTGCCTAAGGTAGTTCGTGAACTATTCATCAAGAGATACTGTCCAGAACACATGCAACAGATTGCGCTGGATAATCCTCTTAACCGCGACTGTTTGGCTAGAGTGTACCTCGGCCGGCGACGAGCCCCCAACCAGCCACTGCAAGCCAATTTTTCACTAAGAAACTTTAACCTTCACCTCGATCAGATGATTGAAATGAACCTGCCCGCGGAGACTTATGCTAGAGTCATTGGCCAAGCGTTAGCGATAATACATTGGGTTGCTAATGTCGACGGCTATGATATTGAATTCGTTCTCGGCAGTGAGACTTCAGATAGTACAGGGCTTGCCATACGGATGTGGGTTCTCGACTTCAATCTTTGCTCTCAGTTCGATAGTAGCACCGCCACCCTACACCCTGACACGATTGTCGATCAGTTGGTTATCGCCTTCTTCGAAAATGACCCATATTACCCACGACCATGCGTGGATAGCGAGCCCGAAGAACAACTTTGGAATGCTTTCAAGACTGCCTATATATTGAAAGCCGAGGAAATACTCGAACCTCTGGCCCATACTTTGCTGAGAGCCCTTCCGCAAAGATTCATTGACGCTTGCGTGGAAAGAGCAAGATTACAGTGAACAGATAAAAGCAGCCAGCTCAGACTCTCCGAAAAACCTCCCAGAGTTTAGATGAGATCATTTTTACCTCAGTAAGAAGCTCGTGATTGTCTAAGCTTCACCTGACTCCGAGAGATATCGAGTCTGACCACGAGTAATTTAAGATATACCCCTTCTAGCTTACCGCTACATTGTCTGTAGATCTTATTTGATTGCTATTTTAATGCTTAAAATTTTGTCACGACCAGCTTTCTGTCTAAAAGCAGTCCTCACGTACTTTTGATAGCATCGTTTAGCGGCATCTTCCATCAGAGCACACATCGAAAAACAGTCCACTGTCCACGCTCACGACAGACGAAAGGGATTTTTGAGCCAGTTTCCGTACAATTTAATCAAGGTGTCGCATCTGAAGCTCGAGGCTGGTTGATGAATCAAGAAAATGAAACCATTCTAATGTATCGATCCACTCAGGGCTAATCCCCACTGAGGAGCTGTGACTCACGCACAACCTGACAGTATCAGCGTAAATTACCAACTCGTTTCCCATCCAAGCAAGCAACTTGGCGCAGTGGAAGCGCGGTATGTTTATCTAGCATCAATATCCACAGAAGATCGTTTACTAACGCTCACATAGCCGGGCTCATAACCCGGAGGTGTAAGCATTCAACTCCCATTATGGCAAATCGACCCCAACTAACAAATCATCCAAGCACTCGATCGAAACGAGTAGTTGCTAGGATCTCTTTTTTTGTCGAATTTTGCTCTTGTGTTCTCTGTTTCTCACAAAAACCTATCTATCACGTAGGCCAAAGTCCGCGAGCGATGTTTCAAACCGGCCTGTTGTAAAATGACTATTTATTATGACTTTCTCTTTTCTTTCTTTGCCACTGTTTCATAACAACAATGTCTCAAGCTATTAGTTCTATATTGTCGACCTTTTAAACACACACCGAGACAAATCGTCATACTGGAAAGGGCATCTGACCTTCCTAGAATCTTCTAATGGCTAGATATCTTGTTATCGATCCTAAGTTCGTAGCAGCCTCACTGAGACCCGATTTTAAATCTCCCTCATTCGCTTTCTTACCTATAATCCAGAGTCAATACCGCTTTAATCTGAGCTGGTCTGAGCTGGTCTGAGCTCGCCCTAAGCCTAGGTAACCGGGTGATGTTTGGTATCGCGTGCAGGATGAAACAAGGTAATTAAACAGAGACATATACTGAGCGGGCTCTTCTACCTCGCTTGGTATTTAGCTAGGTGGGACAGTCTACTGAGCCAATTAGATCCAATGCCCTTTTCCTTTGTGTCACATTTCAATCACACTCCGTGAATTGAACTATTTGCTCGTCTCAACACATTCGACCTTGATATTTCGCTTGCCAGAGAAACAGTATAGTAAGAGCTTCTGTAGCACTCTAGAGGTGGTCACAAAAGCTCGACAAATAGAAACGGCAGTAGGGGGAGGCCTATAGGACAGTAGGTCGTTGGAGCAGGATCGGAGGCTGGGGAGCTTGGAAGTTTTAAAAGATGACTTGGTCCCACCAGCTTACATAACTTAATTGAGTAACTGGAACTTACTAGCTAAAAAAAAAAGATACAGACGAATGCAATGTCCCGTTAGCTGGCTTGAGGTGGGTGTTGTAGTTAGGGGGCGAAGACGACTTAAAACTGTCGAAAGTGCTTTGGTGTTATCCATAGCCGAATTTGGCGCGTTTGCCTTTTTGTGGGAGAAGATGCTATGGCAACACTAAGACAATGAGAATAGTCAAGCTGCCAATCTTCTGAAGTCGGCACAACGGTTCCGCCGGACACTCCGTTGGCGTTGAGCAAGCGGCTGTTTCACATAACGCCATATATGCATTGTGGAAATGTCGTCACTAGGGCACAGGGAGTTGATTGGTTTCGTTTAGCCTCTAATTCAGGCTCTGCCAAGTCTAAATTTAAACATTTTCAGCTTTGCGCCATCCTAGCCTCTAGGCGGGATAGACGCCAACTTTGCCGCCTTATTGCCGTTAAGCCGACGCTCTGCTGCACCCTGATTGAGCGCAGCGCTGAAGCGAAGCAGCATTAACGTGATTTCAAAGGAAATTAAATGGCACAAGTTAAGTATTTCAATCGATGGTATTGCTTGTGACTGAAGCTTTTCCGCTCCCTCGATTCGAACCCTTTCAGTTGACTGATGGGTTGGGCTGTATGCCCGATGTTTGTCGGGCCATGGTTAGTCCCTGCAATTAAATCCCCGGACGGCCGGGGTAACTCAGAGAACTACCCCGGTCTCGCAACTTTTACTCGTGAATTCTGTTGGTTGGGTTGCCTATTCTTATGTGGTATACGAGGTATGCATCATAAGCTGCATGTGGCTGAGGCCTGCGGAAATGAGTAAACAAGAGCCTTGTTTGTGGTTGAGGGCGATGGTTACCAGTATTTAAGAACGGCTTTTCTCCCATCCGGAACACGATTCAATCCAGCACACTACACTCAACAACCCCCCAAAACACTTGGTCCACTACTACAGAACATCCTTCTTCTCATAATGGTTCGCTTCTCCCTGTCAGCTCTGGCCGTCATAGCCTCCGCTACCCTCATCGGCGCCATCCCTGTGCCGCAAGCACCGTCTGTGGACGCCCACCCAGATCTTCACCTACCTGCAAATCCCAACGGCCCCGGCGGAGAGATTAAACCTCAGCCCGTTGCTGCACCTGCTCCTGAAGCACCGGCCCCAGAAGGACCGTCTCCTGCTGCTGAAATACCGGCCCCTGAAGGGCCATCTCCCGGTCCTGAAGCACCCACCTTTGAAGCACCCGCTTTGGAGCCTGAGCACCAGGATGGAACTGGAACTGGAGCTGATGCCCTAGACGTAAACCCATTTTCTGCCGGCCCAGGCGAAGGCGATAAATCCACCGCTGACACTTACGTCGATGCCTTGACAAGCCCATAATGTCCGGACAAGATGAAGGGACTGGGAAGTCCCTAAATGACATGTAAGGCTTTCCGAGACGAAGCTGAGTAACTTATTGCTGACGCAAAATCAGTGAGCAGAATGGTCTAATAACATGAGGAGGAACGGCAACAAGCATCAGAGATAGGGACAAAGGATAGTTATGTTTATATGCTCTGGGTTTTATTTCTTAAAAGGTGGATTGCAGGCAGTGCCTTCTTCGTAGATATTACAACATGTTTCACAATGAAGTATTCATAATGTTGTCCCTCGTGAACGCTGTATGAAGGTAGTCTGAATTATCGAATAGTTCAGAATATTCGTGATGCATTTCTTTGAACATAGGGGCATTATGTTTTGTTGGCGAAACCACCGGTATTTTACTGGGGGGCAGATATCGTTGAGGGTTCTCAAGCAGCTGAGATATAACTGCTCGTGCTCACAGTAAACATAACAAAAGAATTGAGGATTGCTTAAGTAAAATCCTGGCCATTAAATTACCAACTGGGGAATAGTAGGCTTGGAAAGTCAAAGGTCGCACGAGACTACCCAATGCCAAAGTCTTTGCAGTGGAATGCTACCTTTCATGGTAGCATTTGAGTCAAGCTCCTGCAGCACAGCAAACAAAGTACAAGAGGAGTTTCCTTTCGACAGATACATTTAAGTTGACCTCTTCAGTTCAATACAAGGCTGCTCAGAAGTAATGGGCATGAGAGGACTAAAGCCTATTAGGTCTAGGCAGATCAATCGCAAGAAGCCTCTATTCCAAGCCAGGGGACTTGCTTGGCGTTGGAGAAATGTCGAGGCTTCCTCCAAAACTCTTGGCATCAGGTTTAAGCCATTCACACAACGACATATTCGAAGGAAAGGGCCGTTTATATGACGGCTGACTTTTCTCGGGGCTACATCCCTAAGCATCCCATCCATCGTTTGATCAACAATGACGCTCAGACATGTCGGCGGACTGACTGTGGGGTTCGGCCTCGGTCACCGGCGCCGAGATGATCAACCCCGCGGGGACCATGTAGATCATTGTCGGATTTGGAAGACCATGTGGGCTTGAAAGATGCGGGGATATTTATACCCGGCCTGGATACAGCGAAATGAGATGGACGAAGGATTTGTCTCGCTTAATTCTCTGTTGCTTGGCCCCCTCTCCTCCTTTGCAACAATTTTTCTTGACTCTCCATTCAGAGACTCTTTTCAAGCCAAGGAATTGCTTACATAGACGTGGCTGCAAGGAGAGACTTTTGATAGCGACCCCAAGATGGCTGACGACCTACAAGCTGATGAAAAGGTACCCCTCATCGTCTCGCCTGTTCTCCAAGCAATCTCCCACTGACTCTCCGCAAGCATGGCTCCGATTCTCGGCTTGAAAACACCACGGCCATTGACCCGGCTCTTGAGAAGCTTCTCGTACGCAAACAAGACACCCGCATCATCCCTTTGGCTGCAGGCATCTATCTGCTCTGCTACTTGGATCGCTCCAATATCGGTAACGCCAAGGTTCTCAATCACACAACTGGCCATGACCTTCTTTCCGAGACCAACATGTCCAACTATGACTACACCATTGCACTAATGGTGTTTCTCATCGCCTATGCCCTTTTTGAGGTGCCATCCAATTACTTTCTCAAGAGAATGAAACCAAGTAGATGGATTGCTTTTCTTATGTTCGCTTGGGGCACGATTACTATGTGTCTTGGCGCTGCTCACAGTTATGCCGTGGTCACCGTTCTCCGTTTTCTACTTGGCGTTTTCGAGGCTGGTGGGTTTCATCACAACGCTCCATCCCTTTCATCGTTTCTAACAGACTTTAGGTCTATTTCCAGGTTTGGTATACTACCTTACATTCTGGTACAAGCCCGAAGAACGCTCCGTTCGAGTAGCGACCATTCTTGCCTCAGCTACGTTGGCGGGTGCATTTGGCGGAGCAATTGCTTATGGCGTTGGGCACATGAATCAAGTCCACGGACTTTCCGGTTGGCGATGGCTCTTTATTCTCGAAGGGATACCCTCGGTTCTTTCATCAATTCTGGTATGGTTCGGGCTCCCTGATTTTCCCGAATCAGCCAGCTGGCTGTCTGCCGAAGAAAAGGACATTGCAGCGTATCGACTGGCCGAACAAGGATCTCATGGCAACAGCAAGGCTATGACCTGGGAAGATGCCAAGTCAACAATTTTAGAATGGAGATTATGGTGTCACTATCTGGTATGTGTTGCCGTTCATATAGCTGCCCGTCGACCATATTGCGTTTACTGACTATGATCAGATTTACTTTGGCATTTCTGCACCGTTTTCGAGCTTGTCCCTCTTCACACCTTCAATTACTGCTGGCTTGGGGGTATGTAAATGGCTGCTTATCATACGTTTGGATATTGACTGACAATTTCCAGTTCGAAGATCTGAAAGCTCAGTTGATGACTGTGCCGCCATATGCCGCTGCGTACGTTGTTACTTTACTTGTCTCATGGTCAGCGGACAGATACAACGCGTGAGTGTCCGTAAACTACCATCATCTGGAAGCATTACTGACATCATCACAGACGCGCTCTTCATTCTGCTTTATTCTCTTTGATTGGCGCCGTGGGCTTCATTGCGTCTGCAACTCTACCGGCCGATTCTTATAGTGTAAGTGGACCGATATTTCATGAACAAGCAAATGCTAATATGCTGTAGCCGCGTTATGGTTGCCTCATCGTCGCAGCATGCGGCTCATTCGCATGTATCCCCCCTCTTCTCGGCTGGCTGTCCTCCAACCTACACTCCACCGCTGCCATCGGCTTGGCTATTGCACTCAACATTTCCATGGGAGCGCCTGGTCAGATTGTCGGTGTCTGGATCTATAAGGCTGAGGAAGCTACCAAAGGCTATCCTACCGGGCACTGGACCAATGCTGCCCTGTTGTTGTTTGTGAGTGTGGGCTGCATCTGCATGCACGGGTATTATATCTGGAGAAATAGGCGTGCAGCCGGAACTGGTCAGCCACGTTTCAAATACTGAAGGATGAGATGCCTTTATAAGCGCTCGTTACTACCACGGATGCTATGCGTAGTAGATGGAACCTGATAATTCTAGGTTGTCGGCTCACGTGTCGGGATCTCAGCCCAGGTGCGCTTCAGCGGTACAGGCTGACCTGCACCAGTAGGCCCATTCCAAGTATAATTGTAATTGAATAATGTTTTCAGGCCTGGGCACACAACATTGTGTTATTGAGATACATCAGCCGGACTGGGACACTCATTTTAATGCTTCCCATTTATCTTCTGAAAAACAAAAGCAAAAAATATCGTATATTCCTCGGGCTTATAGACCTATCTGACGGCCGGAACATCCCTTATCATCCTTGATTTCAGTAGCAGTCGCCATTTGCGGTAACAAGGAAAGGCCCGAAGGCGGAAAAGCCTTTCTCCTGGTCGATTTCGACAGTAACTCAGATCAATAACGCTTCCTAACATAATCGAGCCTCGTCGGCATAGGTTGTGCCCTCGATTCCCGGCGTTAGTCAGTCGGTGGCATTTTTGACCAGCAGTAGTAACAGTCAACAGCAAGGGGCCAGGCACAGGCCTTTAGGCGCCTGGATTTTATGAAGATAATATCATAATCAACTAGCCAAAAGTAATTATGGCCACAAGACAAGAAACAGAAGATACACTAGATAACTAGCTAGAAGAGAATCAACAGAGATATTAAGAGATTTTTCCTGCCAAGATAGGAAGACCCAAGCCATCGGTGGACAGAAACACCAGCATTGTGCTACTCAATACCAGCGAGAAGTTCCTCCAAGTCTCCAGATGTAACAACAGTGACTTTCTCGTAAAGCCCAGGAGGGCAGTTTTCCTCGTATCCCTAGTGCACCTGTTAATTTTAGGCAATGTAGAAACATGAATTATACCTACATAAAGGGTTTCCGGCTTATCGGTACAATCTTCGTTCAGAAGGACACGTCTGATGACTGACTCTGCCAGCGAAGCAGGGCTCCAGTTAAAGACGGTTGGCGCCAACGGCTCGGTTTCACGGTATTCAATAAGATTCTCTGCGAGGTAGTCAGCCATCTTATCTGACAACACCCACATCAGAGACCTGTTGCACGGTACCTTCAAACCTAGTGACCAATTCTAGCATGGTCGAGTTGCGAATCCCCCATCGAACTCCTGTTACCCCCCAGCGCCTTCCTTTCATCCGGTCACCGAGATTGGATACAGGTTGGTCAGGGCCTTGAAACAGAACTGTATGCTGGAGGATTAGCTCCAGCCACCGTCGACACAATCTTATCATGTCATCCCGTAAGCATTGAAACCTGCTTTGACAAGATTTGCCGTGTCGTTACGTAAAGCGATATCGGTTGCAACTGGATCGAAGCCTCGCTCAATCACCAATGGATGATACGCTGTGAGTTGTAACCGATGTCGGACGGGAAGGAGATCTCTGGTTCGACGCCCCGGCCTGGTCTCGCGGTACTGGTACCAGCAAGAGCGAAGGCAACGAGCTTTTTGTATGAAACCATGGTGAAAGGATGACTTGGGTTGAGGTAGGTAAATAGAGACAAAGGCCAAAGATCAAGTATATGAGGTTGATATCTGTGAATGAGGGACAATGATTAGTCGTATATGCTAGGGGCTGGGTAAGGGACACAGGTTTTTATATTCGATGTTTGGTCATTCAACTGGCTCCCTGACCTCATCTTAGTCCTTTAAGAGATATCCTGAGTACTCTCGATCAGGTCAGGAGCTGCCCTTGTTCGTTGTCGGTAGATTGTGACCATATACATCATCAGGGTCCGAGGTAGCCGATTGGTTCTAGTTCTATCAGCATGCATCGGATATACATGATCATATTCGATTAGTTACCTCCGTCGCCCGGCATCGGCAGATCAAGTAGACGTATGTCTTATCAAGAACTCGGTCAGCAGGGTAGCATCACTCACAGCATTGTATTGGTGACAGTGATTCTCAAATAACCCTTGCAAGACACCGTTTGAGCAAGCCTTATTGGACGAGGGATGTCTGGACCAGCTACAGCCTTGCAGTTAGACAGCGCTTGCTGTGATTACTCAGCGGCGTCGATGGCGGACTCGTCATAGAGATTTGTAATGGTGAATTCCAACCGTGAAACTCTTGAGCTTGTTGCTCCTATCAGATGCATGTAAAGATCAGAGTTTGGAATATAAAAACCTTGTATAGCGACTGCTGCTGATGATTGAAGAACTACCAGTTTTCTCGTCTCTTTTTGTTAATCTCTGCGTTCAATTACTCACTACTCAATCTCGTAAGAAACTATCGAGTTTCAACATGTCATACAAGCCCGTTACAGTCTACGTTCTTGGTACAGTGTATTGTGATTTGCAATTTGATCAAAGCTGACAAACGGCAGGAGGTGGCCCAAACCCCTTTAAAGTTCTTATCGCTTTAGAGGAGCTTGAAGTTCCATACAGCAAGATTGACGTTGAAAACCCCAAGAGTGAAAGCTTTCTCAAAATCAACCCCAACGGTCGAACCCCAGCTATCACAGATCCCAACAACAGCAACTTCACTCTCTGGGAGTCCGGCGCTATAGTCGAATATCTTGTCGACACATACGACGCGGGGGGCAAGTTGTCACTCACAGATCCAAACCAAAAATGGCTCTTGAAGCAGTATCTACATTTCCAAATGTCGGGACAGGGTCCCTACTTCGGGCAGGCGGTATGGTTCTACAAACAGGCCGAGGAGGTTCCTATCGCCAAGCAGAGGTACGTCGAGCAGCTTGTGAGGGTTCTTGGAGTTCTAGATGTAATTCTCAAAGATCGGCATTACCTCGTTGGGGATAAGTTGTAAGTGCACAAGTCTTATTAGGCCTTTGTTACTGGCTAACAGTTGCAGCACATACGCCGATCTATCCTTTATTCCGTGGAATCGGGTGGCTCTTGGATCTGCCTTGTTCAAGGGCGACCTTGACGGGATTGGTGCCAAGTTCCCTAACTTTCTAGCCTGGCATCAGCGCATCAACTCCCGGACTTCGGTCCAGGCCGCCTATGGCCCGTAATTCCAGGTTTTCCATTCACTGTTGGGTACCACTGCGGCCACCTACCTTGCCGGTCGACTGGAAAGGCTGGCTGGGCAGGTGGCCCGGAGGAATAGGACACAATGTCATTTCGACTGCAGGACCCAAAGCGATGCCCAGACCACGCTAGATAAATAGATCTACATTGCATTGTTGCGCTACAAGTTTCTTGGATAGTACTTCGTCTTTTGACCCTTGCACGTTCTCCTTCCAAGCCCTTGTCTGTCCTTTTGTCAACCATATGATTGGTTCTAGGAGGCTACAACAACGAATCTTCGCTCGGCTCCGAAGCGAAGCACGAGCCAGGCAAAACCCTGCTTATGACAGCGCCCTCTGTACTGGGGGAATGCCAAGTCCTGTCCCCTGCATCCGATCGGTGGTTTCAAATAACGCCACCTTGTTTATATCGGTACCACGCATGCTGTGAGGGGTCGGAGTGCGACATGTCCGATAGTGAGGCAATATATCGCGAGGGTTTGTAAGCGATGTCGTGCACCGATTTGTGATCACCACAACAGCCTCCTTTTTGTTGAGATATGGATCTCAACAGCGACTGGGATCACATCCATTTTTGCCTTTCAACACTTTTCGTCCGCGAGAACGGAGGCGAAAGCGACCACTACCCAGGGCGTTACATCTCTACCCGTTTCATTCCATGTCTTGTTGTATGCCCTGAGTAAACTACCTGTTTTGCATCCCGTAATCCTATCCTCTCTCAATTTCTACTGTGTTCTGCTAGCAGGTTGGCGATGAGCGATGAAAGAGGCGGAACACTTTTCGCCTCGTGCTGGATGTTGGCAATCTTCAGCCTTATTCTTTTCTATTTACGTACTTACTGGAAGGTTTGGCGAGGTGGCGGTCTACGATGGCATGATTGTTTTCTGATGACATCTTGGGTAAGTGAAACGGGACCCCTCTTAGCTCCCTGGTTCTGACCGTTGGCCTTCCTCTGTCGATAGCTATTTTTCTCGATCGCCGTGATCATTAATACATATCTGATCCTGGTGTCGTAAAATTCCACAAAAAGCGTGGTTGTCGCATCAGATAGATGACATGGAACGGCGCGGAAGCACAATTATTTGGAATGGTCGAAATTTGGCTGGACTGCTAATTTGCATCAAGAAGCCGAGATTTTCATCGATGAACTACCGTTCTCCATCTACGCAGTGGGGGCGAAGGATAGTATATTCTTATCTCTGCACCCGCTGGCTTTACATCCCGGTAATGCATCGTGTTCGACTTTATTCTTAGGAGAGGGCGAAGGAGATGAGTGAATGCCTCTATCAAGAGGTCAGAGAGATCAATCAACTCATATTAAGCTTATATCTCTTGAAACATGATAAGATGACGGAAAGGTTCGGGTTACTGGGCTATTGCGGTGATTGCGCTATCATAATACTCCGAGCCGTACGTTTAGTTTACTCAACCGTGCAGTGCGGCAAACATCGGACCCCGACATTACAAAGCTTGCTGGTGAGTGATGACCCACATCCGGAATGTCGGTTTTCAGTTTATAAGCTTTGATCGACATGGAATGTCATCTTGACCCCACTCTGAAGTGAAGATGGTCGTGCCGAGTATGGGTTAAGGATGGACTGCTTGTTGGCCAGGCAGAAAAGCTCTGCCGTAACCCAGCAGCCCAGTCACTTGCCCTGGGTTAGGCCAACTACCTCTAGAAAAGTGAATCTCGGCCTACACAGCGTATCCAACAACTGCGGGAATTATTTTTGTGGATATTTAACATCCGATATCACAGCTGGACTGTAAATCAGGAGTGAAAGGCTTATCTCATTGGTAAGGAGGTTATTAAGGAATTGGTGGTCAATCTTGGCCCATAGCTCCTGGCAGCTTTCCTCGTCAAGCTGCTCGTACTTATATGGCTATCTGTTTTCGTATTTAACGGCGGGGGTATTATATCTTGGCCTAAGAGCGATTCTAGGGCTTGAGATAGTAAAGCTTATCATATATGATTATAAGGGTTTTACTTAAGTATATAAAAGAGGGGGTTAAAATAATAAGAAATTTAGATAGTTAGTATTAAAGAAAAAGAGCTTTAAAAAGGCTTTTTATAGCTAAGAGA
>JAASAY010000085.1:0-132528 GCA_014822085.1 Fusarium stilboides
AAAAATATTATTAGCTTATTTAAATTTCTTTTAAAAGTTATTACTAAGTTTTAAGAAAATATATTAATTACACTTATAATAAAAATAAATAATTAATATATAAGTTTTAAACTTTAAACCTTATTTTAAAAAAACTTATTTCTTACTTTAATTTATATTGTTTACTTTTTAAGTGGGGTATTATATGCTTGGAATTTTCTATACTTACCTAATATCTCAGTATTTAAACACTTACCTACTTACACTCCGCTTCTTACCATCTCTTCACACTGGTCTCGTCACAACAACAACAATGGCTTCAGAATCGCCTATCTCCACGTGCGTGTCATTGCACACCCGACACGCTACGTAAGGGCCATCTGCTAATATCTCATAGTGTCTATGTTCAGAATCTGGAAGAGCGCGTCAAGCTCGAAACGCTGATTGATGCGCTGAGGACTATTTTCTCAGAATTCGGCAATGTTGTCGACGTCGTGGCGAAGAAGAATCTTCGCGCCAAGGGACAGGCCTTCATTGTCTTTGACAAGCCTGAAAGCGCACAAGATGCCATCGAAGAGATCGACGGATTCGAGCTTTTCGACAAACCCATGAAGCTTGCTTTGGCGCGTACAAGAAGCGACAAGACGATCGAGTTGACCGGCAGTCAAGAAGACCTTGAGCAGCATAAGCGACACAGACAGGCTGAAAAGGGTATGGGACACATCTCTGTTATCGTATTATCCTCGTACTAATATTTGTTCTCCCAGATAAACGCAAGGCGCTCGAAGCCGCAGAAGAACAGAGGCAGCTCAACAAGCGAGGTCCAGGCGCAGCGACAGACAACAGACCTAACAAGGCCGCCAAACCATCAGGCTTGAAGTCAACCAGTGCTGTGGCAGCCGGTGGTGTTCTCGACGAGTTCCTTCCTCCCAACAAGATTCTTTTCGTTCAGAACTTCCCCGAAGACTACGATATCGAGGCTCTGACAAGTGTTTTCGGACGGTTTGACGGGTTCCGAGAAGTCAGACTGGTACCTGGTCGTCGCGGCATTGCCTTCGTGGAGTACGAAGCGGAGCAGGGTGCTATCACGGCAAAGGAGAATACGGCTGGCCTGAATTTGGGAGACAAGCCTATCAAGGTCACGTACCAGCGCCAGTAGAACAGTTTATAATGTGATTTTAGCAACAAGTAGGCTATTTATTGACTCCTAACAAATCGATACGCGTAGCATCGCACCCGCATGTGAAGCTTCTTGACATGCGCTCCAAGTTCCACATCTCCCCTCGCGAATCGTTGTGCTCCTCGGTACAATTACGCTCCCCCGTTGCGTGAGTACGTGATAGACATGGTATCAGCGGATTAGAAAATTACATCCTCATCGTCCTCGGCACCGAGAACGTCTGTAGGTGGTGCGTCATCCTTTTGAGATGTCTGTCCGCTCTGCGCTGCGGCTTCCGCTTCACGTCTTGCCTTCATCTCAGCATCGGCTGCAGCAGTGTCGCGCTGTTTCTTGTTTGCGACCTATAGTTTGTTAGATGTGTTTTCATATTTGGTGGGATGCCGAAGCGTGCCTTTTTCAGCCTATAAAACTCCTCGCGGTCGAGCTCATCCAATTCCGAGTTAATGTACTTGATGGTGTTCTCGGTCCTTGGAATAATGACGTGTTCGATTGCATTAACTGGAGAGACGGTCAGTGTCAGGGCATGACGCAGGATCTCGAGAGCCATACCACGTCGATTGACCACTTTGATGACTTCATCAAGAATAACAAATGCGGTCTGCAGACTAGCAAGTTCAACCAGCGCCTCCACGGCACGGGCGTAGGTCTCTCTGCATCGCTGAACCTGCTGGCCACCCTTGCCTAAGCCTGTCAAGCCAAAGTCGTTGTTGCCTTCGGTAAGATAGCTCTCAAAGGCTGGAAGCAGGACACCTGAGACATTGTCTTGTTTTGTACGGACGCGAAATCGAGCAGACTTGGCGGATTCCTGCACTTGATAGCCAATGTCTCCGCCCACGGCGTAGGTGACCTCTGCTAGGGAGAAAGCAGCAATTTGCATTACTCGTCCCATTTTCCGTTTCGCTTCGTCGATTCGTCTTGTGATTTCTGCATCATTAAGTATCAGCACGCAACGATGCCGTTGGACCGTAGTCAGGAGTTGGGGTGGGAAGATGAACCTCTAAATCGCCTGCACGAGAGATAGTTAGCCGGCTACAGTAAAACGAGCGCATTGATGTTAGATAGTTGCATACTTGGTAAGAGCCTCGCTCTTCCTCTTCAATAAACTGTGGCCTGTCTCTGCTCCCTTGAGCTTTGCCTTCATGATACCCAGCGACTGCCGGGTTGGGAAAACGGCCTCGCGATCCTGGTAATACCCGTCAGCATTTCCTGCTCTTCAAAAGAGATGCGATTTCATGGCTCACAGCGGCCCCCGACATCTTGAGTGGCGATTTGTGATGGTCAGATTAGGTTCTGAGCTGGATGTACAAATGAGGTGGTTGATGTTGGAGGAGCTTCGGGTTGCGTCAAGGCGCCTATCGTCACAAGGCCTTGGACACTTGGTACTGGACTGGTAAGCACTCTGCACTCCACTGATACAGAGTTGCCGGGCAGCTAGGTAGCTGTATGTGACCTGGTACCTAAGCTACCTAAGCGGCTAGGGGATATCGCTGTAGGCGAGATAGCTCCACTATTGATGAACGGAGCTTCTTTCAACCGTAGCCAGGATCAACGTCCGGCGCGAGCCTCGAAAAAAAAACAACCTACCATATTCGCGTCCCAACCTCACGAGTATCGGGCGAGCACACTACCTCTCTATTCCCCCGGATCGAACCGCATACGAATTCGAGGGTACATAGAGGGTGTCGATCTTGTGCGCTTGGCCACGCCCTGGCCTTTAAGGAGAGTAATTTTGGTCTTGGGAGAGACGTCCTTCGACATTCCCAACTGGTCTCGACGATGTACGGTTCACGCTGATCCGACTCACCCGCTGTTTTCGCGAAAAATCTTTCTATCGTCCTCCTTCGGCAGCAACAACGATCAACATGGCTCCCATTGTTCCAACTCTGAATGGGGCGCGCAGGCAGCCGCAGCTGCATCTGGTGGTAAGTATTCATACACAACGCGTGTCTTATGCAAGTCTTGGCTAACAGCAGTTATAACCAGTCCAACGAAGATTCCGTTTACGAGCAAGATATCCTACGCGATCCTGGCAGCGTCAAACCATGGCTGGCATATATCGATTTTAAATCTCGTCACAGTACGGTCCTCGAACAGGCATATGTGATGGAGCGGTCTTGCGCTCAGCTGCCTCGGTCATACAAGTTATGGAAGCTGGTATGCAATTATTCTCTTTTCTTCCTATCTCCACCCAGCCCTCAGGTCTAACAATTGCTAGTATCTTTCATTTCGAGTCAAACATGTGGCTAAGCTGAACCCAGCACTGTTCGCCGCCGAGTATCGCAAAGTCAACGCTCTGTTCGAAAAGGCCCTCAATCTGCTCAACAAGATGCCGCGAATATGGGAAATGTACCTAAAATTTCTGACAAAGCAACCACTCGTTACCTTGACACGACGAACATTCGACCGAGCCCTAAGAGCTCTTCCGATAACCCAACACAACCGTATATGGGCTGCCTATCGACCGTTCGCCAATTCTGCTGCTGGAGAAACCGCTGTGAAAATCTGGCGACGTTATATGCAAGTACATCCCGAGGATGCTGAGGATTTTATCGAACTTCTCACTCAGACTGGCCTCTACACTGAGGCTGCATTGAAGTTCATAGATATTCTCAATAATGCGCGATTCAACAGCAAGCATGGCAAAGGCCACTACGAACTCTGGAGCGAAATGGTAGATCTACTTGTTGAACACGCGGCCGAAATCGAAACTGGTTACGAGACGGGAATCGACGCCGAGCGTATTATTCGAAGTGGCATCGCCAGATTTGCTGATCAAAGAGGGAAACTTTGGTCTGGTTTAGCCACATATTGGATCCGGAGGGGCAGCTTCGAACGGGCGCGGGACGTCTTTGAAGAAGGCATTACAACAGTTATGACGGTCAGAGATTTCACTCTCATCTTCGAGGCTTATACCGAGTTTGAAGAGTCCATCATCGGTGCTCTTATGGAGGTTGCGTCTGCGCGGGCCGAAAAGGGTATTGAAGACGAGAACGCAGATTTTGAACTTGACATCAGAATGATGCGCTTCGAGCAACTTATGGACAGACGGCCGTTTCTTCTTAATGATGTCCTGTTGCGGCAGAACCCAAACAGCGTTCCAGAATGGGAGAAGAGAGTTGCTCTTTGGGGTGATAACAAGAAGGAAGTGGCACAGACGTATACGGGCGCAATCTCGGCCATCCAGCCAAAACGTGCTGTGGGCGCGTTTCATCAACTCTGGGCCAACTATGCCAAGTTTTACGAACGTGGTGGCGACTTACGAAACGCTCGAGTTATCATGGAGAAGGCCATCAAAGTACCCTTCAAGTCAGTAGCAGAGCTCGCTGATATGTGGATCGAATGGGCAGAAATGGAGCTGAGGAACGAGAATTTCGACGACGCCGTACGGATCATGGCCAAGGCAGTCCAGGCACCGAAACGATCCACGGTCGACTATTTTGACGAGACCTTGTCGCCGCAGCAGAGGGTTCACAAGAGTTGGAAACTTTGGAGCTTCTACGTTGATCTTGTTGAGAGTGTATCCACTTTGGATGAGACGAAGAAGGTATATGAACGAATTTTTGAACTTCGAATTGCAACACCTCAGACAGTTGTCAACTACGCCAATCTACTGGAAGAGCACAAGTACTACGAAGAGTCGTTCAAGATCTATGAGCGTGGCTTGGATCTTTTCAGCTATCCTGTTGCTTTCGAGCTCTGGAACTTATATCTAACAAAGGCAGCTGATCGAAAGATTGGGATCGAACGACTTCGTGATCTATTCGAGCAAGCTGTGGAAGATTGCCCACCCAAGTTTGCCAAGACGATTTACCTCATGTACGGCAATCTGGAAGAAGAACGTGGCTTAGCGCGACATGCGATGCGCATTTACGAACGGGCCACACGAGCAGTTGCAGATGAAGACCGAGCAGACATGTTTAACTTCTATATCACCAAATCCGCATCCAACTTTGGCCTTACGTCGACCAGACCAATCTATGAAAGGGCCATTGCCGCTCTTCCTGATGTCGAAGCCAAGGACATGTGCCTCAAGTTCGCAGATATGGAGAAGAGGCTGGGTGAAATCGATCGGGCTCGCGCCATCTACGGACACGCGTCACAATTCTGCGACCCCCGTACCAATCCTGATTTCTGGACCAAGTGGGAGCAATTCGAGGTGCAACACGGCAACGAGGATACGTTCAAGGAGATGTTGCGAATCAAGCGAAGTGTTCAGGCGCAGTACAATACTGATGTCAACTTCATTGCATCTCAAGCCTTGGCTCGCAGCCAACGGCGACCTGGTGGTGCGGACGACGTTGAGGTGACAGACGCGATGGTAGCATTGGAGAGACAATCAAGGGCACCACAAGGGTTTGTGGCCGCCAGCACAGGTCCTGTGGGAGGTAATCCAACGGCAGCAACTGTTGCTTCAAACCCTGACGCCATCGAAATCGATGGTCTTGATGATTGATGGGGCAACACTGGGAGGAATCTCTGGTTTAGGTTGGTTGTATTGGGTTACATGTACAGGTCGTTTTCCACAATGAATTATTCCCTTATTTTCCGTCTTCAGTTTCCATCTTACAAATATAAAGTGTCCCGCCCGAATGTCTTGTTGTTCCTAAGGCTCTCGTGGTTTATTTGCTACCGCTACCCCAATTCTTCTCGGTCATCTTGGACCAGTACTTGTCCTGGTAATTCCTCTCAACGTGACCATCACGGGATCCGGGTGTAGCGTAGATGGAGCCCTTGCGTTTTTGGAAACGGCTGGGAGGGACCTTGGACGCATCTGGATAATTTGGTTAGTTATGTATCCAAGACAGAAGCATGTTGATTCACAACACTTACCCCACTCATCGCTCATTCTTCGGTCCTGCGCATCACTTGCTCTGCGATCCTGGGGAGGAGATCCAACCACGGGAGTTTCGTTCATGGGCTGTGTAGTGCCCTCTTGGTTGTTGATGGGTTGTTCCATTGTAAAGGAATTTAGATGTAAGGTTGATTATGTTGGGCCTGGATAGGGATTGTGCTTCGAGGATAGGAAATGGTAGGTTTATTGAGTAGATAATGAAGAAGATATCTAAGATTTCTGTCAGGACGTCTCGAGTCTAGGTGTTTATATGCTGACCGGGGAAGTATCGATGGACGGTTTACCCCGCAAAGCTTGATTGTGTCTACTCAGCCTGCAGGCGACTCTGAGAAAGTTACCTTAGCTTTAGGTAGTGCAACAGATTGACGCTTGCATTGGTACTGGATCGCTCCTTAGTCCATCTGCGTACAGATACAGCCAAGACTACGTAAGGAGGCAAGCAAACGTGGCTTAGATTCTGGATCGTCACGGCCATTGACGTCAGGGTGATGGTCACGATACGGATGAATGGTTGAGCAGCAGTGAAGGAGGTTGCCGCCATCTAACCTGTAGCGCAACTACGATGACGAGGGAGTGTATGATCAGCCAGCCTCTAGCGATGGTTTAAAGTGCATGATTGGGAGGAAACGTCAAAGGGGTGGTGATGGTAACGCTACACGGCTAATAAGGCAAGCTAGACAAAGGTACCGTGACCACATCTCATTCATTGCCTTGCACAGCTATTTGCCAGGGCCTCTGGTTATCAGAACTGCCAGGCAGCTTGCACGCAGAAGCGAGATGGATTCGGCACGTGGTGGTGACCCTGCAACAAAGGCAATTGGGTGTCTGCCTGGAGGCACGCACCGTTAGCAGCTCAGCTCGGCAAAGAGCTGACAGACATTAGACATCTGGCCATACAGCCACAGTGGCAAATTGATAAGGGGATGAAGACGTCTTTGTGATGACAGCAAGAGATGGGAAGGCTTGGACTTGGGAAACTACAGTACAGTTCCAGACTGGGAACTGCAGTAAGTAAGCACCTGTAGATAAGATGGAGTTCGTGACTGTTCAATTGATCAGTGAAGCCGGGGTATTACAGGTCACCATTAGATTGATGAGCTGGTGAAAGATTGACCAAAGGAATGGATGCAATGCAAGATGATGTTGCTGACTTGATGGATGGTCGCATGTTGGTCTGCAACTTGAATTGGCAGATCTACGACGGTGCTGGGTTTCGGATAGCTTACCCAGGCGCCAGGCCTTAGCTTTATCTCTAGCTAGAGCCTAGAGCAAAGCTGTTCGTAAATACCGGTAGATCGACAAGATATGATACATAGTCTCGGTCTTGGCAGATTTATTGATACGCCAAATCAAGAACGTTACGTTAGATCCAGACCATCAGAGCCGCAAGGTGGGTAAGGTATCACACGGTCCGGGGAAAACGGAAAGCATGGCCTATCAAACCAGCCAAATCGAGGCATCTGGCCCGTAAACTCATGCTTCAAAGGGCAAAATGAATAGAAATAGTGTGCTTTTATAAATCCATACGAAATCTATAATACTCCATACGTAAATTATATTTTCTTCTCCTTGGTTACTGCCTTGCCCTACAGTTCCACTTATCCAACATATCATACCTACTCTGGAAGCGCCGAAGCCTTAGTCATCCGGCGATTCTGACTCACACTGTGCAAGCTTGAACATCAACTAATGAATCAACATGAAGAATTTGTGTGGCTGAAGCTCCAGATGGAGCTTGACAGAAACACCAGGAAACCGTCATCTCGACTATCACCATAGCTCCAGAATTTCTCCCCAATACCCTGATGAAAAATACCACGCGCTCTGAGAACCTCTTAAAGCACAAACTCATCTATCTGCTAATAAAAAACGGCAGCATTTCCTTGATCGCTTTGTGCTAAGGAGCGTACCAAATAGACCAGTCTTTGCTGTTTACAACAAGATTCTTCTTTCACGAGCCGTCCCCACCTGTCTCATGCTTTGCTGAGATTCAACTTCCTTGACTCAGTCCATGATCAAGCGCCTGGGCCATCCGGGTCTTGCCATGAAGAGGAATCTCGATACATTTCTCAAGGAGAAATCTCCATTGGCTTGTAATTCAGCAGCGCTCTCAACCTCGCCATCTCTCAACACCCCTCGATCACCCAGCCGGATTTCCAAGTCTACCATGGTGACTACCACCATTCACCTCATCCCCAAGGAGCAGCAGCTTCGACGCCTTCTTCTCGATGTCGCCAAGTCCATAGACGATGCTGGCCATGTTCCCGAGCCCGTTATTCTTCGTTGGGCTGGTGGTTGGGTCCGTGACAAGTTGCTCAACATCCAGAGCCACGATATCGATGTCGCAATCAATGCTATGACTGGCGTCCATTTCGCTCAAGCTATGTGCGATTATTGCGAAAAGCCAGAAGCCATGGCTAAGCACAGTATTGGCCCTGCGGATATTGGTAACTTGCACAACGTGGCCCGCAATCCTGAAAAGTCCAAGCACCTCGAAACCGCCATGGTCAAGATGTTTGGTCTGGATCTCGATTTTGTCAACCTACGGAAGGAGACATATACCGAGGAGAGTCGCAATCCTCAGATGGAGTTTGGTACGGCTGAGGAAGATGCTAGTCGTCGAGATGCCACTGTGAACGCACTTTTTTACAATCTGCACGACGATCGTGTTGAGGATTTCACAGGGGGGCTTGCAGACATGGATGCCAAGATTATCAGAACACCCTTGGAGCCTTTCAAAACCTTCATGGATGATCCTCTAAGGGTTTTGCGTCTTGTCCGTTTCGCTAGCCGACTACAATTCACAATTGATGCCGACACACGCAAATACATGGCAGATCCCAAAGTCTTGGAGGCGCTGCGTGTCAAGATCAGTCGAGAGCGGGTAGGCGTAGAGCTCGAGAAGATGCTGAAAGGTTTGCAGCAAACCGTTGACTGAAGGGCAAAGCTAACATCTGAGCAGGAGCTCATCCATACCAAGCGCTTGAGTTTATTGATGAGCTACAACTCTTCCATGCCATCTTCACCGATCCAACTCAGGAAAATCTCCCAACTCCAGACATCTCCCGTTGGAGCGCTGCGTATACTTGCCTTGACGAGCTTCTACAAGACCAAAGCCCAACGTCTGTGACTGGCCGGCTCATCCAGTCTCCAGACGCCTCCTACTTCGCCTGGAATCTTGCCGCTCTTTCTCCGTGGATGACAGTCGAAGAGCTTCCGAATCCTCGCAAAAAGCCAAACACCCTACCGCTTGTGGCAGTTGTTTCACGCGAAGGCTTCAAAGCCCCAAACAGATTATCAGATATCGTTGCGGCCTCGCGTCGACACCGTGAGGAGATTACGAAATTGAAAAACGCTGTCTGCAATGGAGAGTCATACATTCGGGAGCGTGATCGCTTTGGTATGGCTATTCGCAAATGGGACTCACCGGCCGGTACCTGGAGATTGCAAGTCTTGAATGCATTGTTAGTCGATGTCTTGGAGACCCTCTCAAAATGGCGTCGCGACGGATCAGAAAGTGAGTAGGCATTGAAACGTTGGCATTCACAATATGTGTCGAGAAGGCTAATGGTTTCCCAGAGCAAAAAGACTTCTTGGCCGGTTGGACGACTTTCCTCGACCATCTAGCCGAGTTGGATGTCTATGAGGCCCCGTCACTCAAACGACTTCTCGATGGTCGGCAACTGGCTAAGGCCCTAGACACCAAACCTGGAAAGTGGACTGGACAGGCTCTTGAGGTGTGCGTTGCATGGCAGCTTCGTAATCCTGGTGAAACAGACCCAGCAGGTGCCGTGGAAGAGGTGAAGCAACGAAGAAAAGAGCTGGGTATACCATAAGTAAGGAACTGGGGTATCTTTCTTGTGGCGCAGTCCTCAGGAATTGTTAGAGAACAGACAAGAAGCTTTACCCAAGCTGTCTGAATGCCTGTGACGCTGAAAGACTGGGCATGCCGACTGCTCGGTTTGATTAGACATGCTACTGTCGCCCTTGAGATGTTCATTTAGGCACTAGACGTATAGGTCTTAAATAGAAGGCAAGACAAACTTAAATAAATCCATTTCCATCATCTCGGAGTGCCTTGCATCGCTATCGAAAAATGAAAGCTTGGGCTTTGGGGGGGGGGGTTGAGTGAGGATAAAAGGTCGTCCAATACTGTGTGGTGGGTGCCATTAACACAGTGCTCTAGGCCAAATTCTTGGTAGGCATTTCACAGCGAACGTCCGTCTCTCCTCATTCACCTCAGCTATGAGCATAAACACTTCGCAAGTGTCCGCTCAACCTCTTCCACGCCTCTCATGATGTCGGGCGTTGCATCAGACCTCATATCTGGTGCGTTGAGCGGGCTGTTCAGTCCTTTGAATGCTCAGCGACTCCATGAGCTCTCGGGTAAGCGCTTGATCCTAACATCAATCTCACATAACAACATCAGACTGACTGCGTATTGAACTTGTTTCAGATCGCATCGACCAATTTTTAAGTAAAAGCGTAGGAGATGTAACGTCCACACTGAGCTCTTGCGATGAAGCGGTACGTAAATGATTATCTACGTCGCTTGAATAGTTGTGTGGTGAGCTGATAATGCTAAACTTCAGGACCTTTACGAGACCACGCTCCTGGTAGCTGCTTACCTTTCGTCAGAAGAACAAAAAGATTTGTGCGGTTCCCAAGTCGAAGTGCTTGCCAGGCTTCTGAGTGAGAAAGCGCTGATACTGCAGGCTGGTAGAGGTACGCTCTACACAGCCAGTTCCTTCTAGTTCTCGCTAGACTAACATCATAAAGAGCATGCCGAGTTACTCACAGAAGCAGCTGTCGCCTGTCTCAGCATCCTATCCACAAAAGACTCCCTGGGCTTGGACGGGAACACTCTCCTAAAACTCACGGCCATCGCAGACCCTCAGGATCCATGGACTACCACAACGGCTGCGGCGGCGGCGCCAAAACTCCTGTCCGAACAACTTACGGACCAAATGCTGGCAGATTTTATCGTTATGACTGTTCTGCAGAAAACCTTGAAGCCACTCTTTACCAAATCGTCCTCGAGGATTACAGCTTCAGGACGGCCTTCCCAGTATGCCGTGGTAGAAGACAGGTCCCAGCCTATTTCTGAAGTCCAACCATGGAAAACGCAGGCCCCCTGGGCGGAGGCCACGATGCAGTGGGCGGTGAACATGTCTACTGTCAGTTGGATAGTCCGTAGAAACATGCTTGCGCTAATACTGTCGATAGGCATCGCTCATCCAGCAGCACTGGCCTCTTTTCATGCCAGTCCTCTTGGCGCTCGTAGAGAATGAGACGATCGAAATTAAAGCGAGAGGTCTGAGAATCTTGAATGCGTTTGTGAGCAAATGCCCAGCCCAAGTGTTGCAGAGCACGGGAATAGGACGTGTCTTTGGAGACGCCACGTTTCCTCTACTACTCTACCTTCCCAGTGTTACGCCCGAGGATCAATCCACAAGCGTTCTAATTCCGGGTTATGATGTTCTCATCAAATTGGCAGAGTCCTCTGGAAACCCCGACAGCCTCGAACGTCGCCAGTTACTAGACAAAGTCCTCAGAGATGGTATCTTTGCTGGCCATTTCCATGCCTCTCAGCACACCCGCATAGTCGAAGTTCTGATGCAAAAGACGGCAGCGATAGTCAATTGTCTGGGTATCTATTCAATTAAGCACCTCAGGGTACGTTTGCTATTTCATTCAAAACGCCACTAACTCCTGCTGACATGCTTGTGCCAGCCTCTTCTTTCGATGGTCTCTTCAGTCATGACCGATCCATTCGCAACTTCGTATCCTCCGACCCTTATCGCTGCGACGCAGACACTTGGTGTCATCATTACTAACGGATGGCCGCGGATCCGAGAGGCTGAGCATATGGAGCACGTTGTTCGAATACTGTCGTTGTGCTGGCTGAATGTCTCCGAGGAGATCGAAAGCAGTGCGTCTCGCCCCCACGGGGATGATGCCAAAGCCTTGTCCAAAAACCTGTTGCATACAGCCAAAATCCTGCAAGCTCTCTGGGCCGAAGATGGCTCGAAACGCCCTACAAAGCTCAACGAAGCCTTGGAGAAGGAGCCGAAATTGTCGGAACTCTTTCCTGTTGTCACAGCTTAGAGGGCTATGAGCGGTCGCTAGCCTTAGTCTAAGGGTTGCTGTTTGAAGAAAGACTTCCCGCGCAGCCATTTCCTATAGGCTTTGTATCGCTTTTTGGGCCCGTCTTCCTCAGTTACTGTCAAGGGGTTCTCGCCCACTTTGAGTAATTCGGCATAGACGTCAATCTCTTCTTCAGTTCCCTTGACCATTAGACCTTCATCTTGCCAATCACCACTGACGTATTCCTGATACTCGGATGCGTCAACGTCGACAGGCGTATCACTCGAGATAACAAGAGGAAGATTCTGAGGATGTTTGATGTATCGCTCATAATCTTCGGATTCTTGTTCAGCGACGGATGGGTTCAAGGAGTCATGGACGGCTTTGGTGAAGGTCCATTGTGCAGCTTTTGACTTCTCTAGAGCTGTCGGTTTTGCCTTAGGAGACGACTCGGATGTTTGCAGCGGCTGGTTAGTGTCTAGCCGTAGAGTATTGCCGGGAGCAGTTTTATCCTGAGCAGGCTGCAGCCAGCGTTGGAGCGAGATGCCCTTTGCCGGTGACCGGTTCGAAGCCGTGTCTGACGGCCCGTTTGCTGCTGCTACTACTGCTGCTGCTGCCGCACCTCGTGCCGGGGCCGGCACATTCACTTGGGAGGGAGGCTCCTTTTTGGACTTCTTCTTGTCACCATGGTCAACCTCGTTGTCTGTGCGGACTCGGAAAGGACTAAGATCATAACGTCCATCCTGCGTGGACTTGAGGGGAATGTACTTGATAGTCGAGTTCATCTTGTAGGCAAACATCTTAGGAAAAGAAGAGAGGGTCGATGGCCTATAGTACTCGAGCCAGTAATCGTCAAAGAATTCGACAGGATGAGTGCGGGCAATATCTCGGCCAGGTACATAAGGCGGAACAGTCCTCTGCTGTAAATGAGCTGGAGCATACCAGTTAATGTAGTCGTGTTTTAGTCTAGCAGACCATTCTCTTGGATTAGCGTGATGGAGGTAATAATCAGTAGCCAAGTCCCATAACATCGGTTGGCCTTGGGTAAATATGTAGTTGCCGAGGAATAAATTGTATGCCTCCTGGCGCTGACTGTCGAGAAAGGAATTGTTGTAGTAGCGCTTGAAACTCTCGATCATATCTCGTGAATGACTGGTCCACTGATTAATCTTGCGATATGTTTCCATAGTATTAACCAATTGTGAACCACCGTACTGGACTGCGATGGTATCACCGTGATCATGCCACATGTGAGTGAATAGGTTGACGGCATCTGTGTCGTAATCAACAGATGTATCTTCCAAGATACCAAGTGCATGAAGCTGATGGCCTAGTGCTCTCTTGCCAATGACAAATTGGGCCGCATTGGTACGGTCTAAGCAATCAATGCAGTTGGTCCTGGCCACTCCATTCTGCGCCGTCATGGGGCTTGTCAGACCGTCTCCATTCTGAAAGAAGCCTGTTGTAGTGAGCACCGATTCTGCAATGAGTTCGAGGTTTCCTATAACATCGCCACCACGCACTTTGGATGCACGACTCATGTCCCAAGCTTTGTGAATAATCTTCTTCTCCTCAGGCAAGAACTGGTTGAGATAGTTGATGGCATGCGTATACTCCTCTAGGAGCTTCGATTCACGTGGCGTCCGCTCCTTTGCTTTGATCAGATTGACAACATAGATTGGTGCACCATAACGTTCGAACAGGTTATCAAAGTGCAAAGCGGCTGCGCCATAGAATGGATCAACCAAGTTAAGTTCTATTGGAGGTTTGGGTGTAACACCGGTGCTGTCTTGGGTCCAGTAGAGTGGGATACTTCCTCTATGTTGGACGTATGAAGTGTACTGGGGGCTACAGTAGAGCTGAGGACCAGGCGCGTGGAAGGATGTCGTAAGGGACTCGGCCACAATCTGTTCTGTTTCTACGTCGTTGGCGACATAACCCTGAGGGACGTTAGTAGGCGCGCTTTGGAGACTAGTCTGGGCAGGGACAAAGATCACTTACAAGATCATTAGCTCCTCGTTTCAAGAATCGAGCACCAGCAAAGTAGCGTGAGCGCCTTGCGATGACGGTAATATGTGCAGTGCGTCCATAGATAGAGAGGGCTGCCAGCGGTCAGGAAGGGTTCTGTGTAATTGGATATCTCTTTTGCACCATCAATACTTGCCTGCTTGATCGATGTATCCATGGATAATTGGGCGACACCAGTCATAAGGGTCCCGAAGAGCAGCAACGGCAGGTTGTAGTAAGTAATCGTTCCAAACAAACATCGAGTTGAAGTTCTCGTCGTCTGGTGGCAGCATGCCCTTGGCTAGGGCGTCACGCTCCCGAATAATGTTGTGCTGAAGCGTACGTGTGACATCATAAGAATAACTGTAATAGAAAGATCGAGTCAAGTCGAGGTTGTTCAAGATACCAAGAAAGCGCTGCTCCTCCGTATTGCGGGTGTCTGGCTTGAACTTGGCCGGCGTTAGGGGAACGAGCTCGGTGCCCTCGATTTGATATATGTAATGTCCCCCGACCATAGCAACCGTGCTTTTCTTGGTAATGAGGAGCATATAATAAGGACCGGTGAACTTGATAAAGCCCAGTAAGCCCCATGTAGTGCAGCGAAGTTTGATGCCACCCGTGCCTCGGTTACCGTCGTCTATAGTATCCAACAATTGATTCATTTCCTTGAGACTATAAACAATTTTGTCGTCTGTCACATTGAGCTCAGCGCCTTCGGTGGTTCGGTCAATCTTAAGGATCCTGTATCGCTTCTCGCTGACGTCGACACCGACAATGTAGTATCGACTGGCCGTCTCGTAGAGACTGAACTTGTGCATCTTGTATATCAACCGATCTGGGACACGGTCGTCGAAGGTATCTTGAAAGGCTCGCGTGGATGGATCGGGGCTCGTTGTCCGCATGAAAGGCTTCGCTACCGCCGGCTCGTCGTCGTTGTCGTCCTCTCCAACCGTTGGGCCGCCAGCGGCGTCGGAGGATAAAGGGCTCCCAGCGCCATTGTTCTGGAGCAGAGGAAAGACTGGCGCATCACCGTTCGCGTCGTTGGTAGCTGGCAGGGCATCTATCTCGGGCGCTGAGCTGAGCGAGTCCGGAACACCATACTCAGACATTCTGACAAGCGCGTAACATGTCCCACAGCATATAAGAGGAGCACGTTCGTTTGGTAATCGGAAAGAGGTTGGGGCTTGTTGTTGTTTGAGCCTCGATCCAGCTCCTACAGTTCAAGGAAGAAGGGTAGTAATTGACAACTCATATCAGTCGGGTTCCAAAGTCTAGGAACCGATGGTCGGCGTTTTCCTCAAAGTCCCTTATCGCGAGATGTTGTACTACTTTAGTCAATAAACCCCACATCTCAGATGACGTCGCTACTGGTCACATGCGGGCAGCTTGCACATGAGCTACCAGGCCATTGAGTGTTACTGTAATGATTAACAGTGTAAATTTAATCGTTCGGACATCGAGTCAACCAAATATACAGTTCAAAATCCAATTCAAGTGAAATACCTGGCGTCTATTTTTTCAGAAAATGGTAAGAGGCATTCTATTATGCGTTTTGTACAAAGGCCCTCTGTCAGGTAAACATCTAATTGCACAATAAAATCCTAATCCAGACGCCTGAATGCCGAAGAGCATCACAGATTGGTAACATCCATGGCCATGATAATTACTGACCGCTTTTCTCCTTCACATTCACTTAAACGACATGATCTACTCCTTGCTGGCCTCCTCTTTCGTAGTTGATTCCTCATCTGCATCATCATCTGTACTCTCGGCCGCCTTCTCTTCAACCTTTTTGTCCTTCTCCTGAGGTTCCGCGGGCACATCGTCAGCCTGGCTGGTTGCCTTCTCCTCAATAGGTGGCTCATCCAATGCAAGTTCGCCGCGGAGCTCAGGTAAGAATCGATCAATGCGTTTCCAAGTTTCTGTCCAGAGTTCCTCCTTTGAGGGATCTTTGTGCGGTGAAACAAGGTTTCCACTGCTGGCCATAAACAACAGCACATTTTTGAGGTTCTCGCGAACTGCCTCCTCCTGTAATTCGTCAGTATCTAAATCGTCAGCCAGTATACTAGTTTCACTCACAAGACTATCGCCCTGTCCACTATTCATAAGTCGATCCATGATATCGATGATCTTGATCCAGAGATCCAGCATACCGTCCCACTCAGATAGTAAAACCATATACTGAAGGAATACCTTGCAAAGAAGCGAGGCAGACTGCACTCTCATCTCGCTCATTCCATCTCGGTCAGACAAGAACACCTCAGGCTTGAGGAGCTGAATGATCAACGGGAAGAGAACCTTGCCAAAGATGGCAGTCCATTCCTTAGGATCACTGCAGGTTAACTCTGGTGATAGCAACGATCGTTGAAGGGCAGAAAATGCGAGTTGCCGCACTTCCCTGCAAGGGTTTGCACATTGTGTTGTTAACGCCTGGAAAATGGGCAACCAGTACGCAGACCAAGCTATAAAATGGTTAACAAGACATGGACAACAATACTTTTAGCATGAGCCACATACCTTCGCTGCTCTCGAGCTGAGATTGCTGCATGAGATGGGGGATTCGGTCCGTCATATTGTACAGCATGTTGACTGCCTTGGATCCCCTGCTAACGGCTTCCGCATTGCTGTGAATCCAGATGAGTAAGCTGTCAATAGGATAGAGATTACGGATACTTACCGTTTCTTGTCCTGCTTGGGCGGGTTTGGTCTTTGAGGCCTAGGGCTTCGAGTCTGCATGGCGGTGTGCCGAGGGCTGGCCGCAGAAGCAAAATCGTTGAGGAGTGAAATCGCTGCCTCATAATTGTCAGCCATGATGGCTGGGGGCGTTCCAGTGGTGCCCTTCTCCAAGATCTCGAATACCAGCGCTGCTGCTTCGGGACGTTGAGATAAGGCACGAAGAATGGCCCAAAAATCAGGAGACGTCATCATTTCACGTCTCAAGGGGCCGGATTCTTCGATGCAAAGGGAAAGTCCTTGCAGTACAAGATCTGAGTTCTTGCCCAGTGCTTCTTGAGGCAAAGTCGAGATTGTGTGAAGCAGGAAGGGGACGTTAACAAAGTCATGGTCCTTGGTCATGTTAGCAATCCATCGTGTTGCATCTATAGAGGAACTTACATAGCTGATATTGAGAAGCTTCAAAGCGTAGAAGGACGCTCGTGAGACGGTAATAGCGTGATATCGTGTCGGATCACGGAGAACGCTCTGGAGAGTATCGAAGACTACTTTACCCATGCTCTCGATTGACTCAGCATCCCGCGACGCCAGGAGCGTACAGAATTCCAGGATATACGTCACACTTGGATCGTACTCCATATGTCCCGGTGGCCGAACATGGCCGTTCGTAGGAGATGCAGGCAAACTCTCGTGCTTGACACTAATTACGGTGGTGTTGGAATCTTCAGGGAGTTGATCAACAAGTGTCTCTACGATCACTTTGGCTACGGATGGGTTCAGGTCACTTCCAAAATGTTAGTAAAGTTCAAAAGATAGGCACGGAAACTAACGCAATGTTCTCAAACACTGCCCCCATCTTGCAGGACTTGATGCAATCGATGGTGCAGAGTGTGCTCTCTAACTCCTCATCCGAAGGTTCAGGGGGGTCATCTGCAGCATAGCTCGAAATGTATGATGTGAAAGCCGAAAAGAAGCCAGTGTCTGCATTGCGCGCCACTCGGTCGATGACCTGAGAGGGTGTTTGCAAAGGAATAGGCGGCAGTGATAAGCCTGGCAGATTGCTTGGAGAGAATGGTGAAATGAGCGAGTTGGTAAAAAGATTGAGCCATATTCGAATGATCTATATTCATCGTTAGTGAGAGGTCGAGTACGAGAAAAGCAATACTCACGTATTTCCAACTCCTATGGATGAGGTTCTCGCTACCAGTGACAACGCGGAAGAGTACAAGAGTCGCAAGTTGAGCTCTGAAGTCTCTGCCAAGCTTGACGGCGAGCTCGCTGACCATGACGCTACCATCGCCAGCCTGAACCTCGGTGTTGAGAGAAGTGTTGAACTGAGAATCCGTTGCCAATGTTGACATGTGGCTCAAACAATAAACAATTTGGTCGAGGGCCTCTGAGTTCTGATACTTGGTGGCAATGCGCGCACATTCGTCGAAGCCGGTGACAATTCTCGCAAATACAGCGTCGTCAGTGGCCGACATAAATACGTATGATAATGTAGAAACAATGGGTTTCCATGTCGTTGCAAACATATCGGCATCGTAGATATTCGTGTCGCAGATGACCAGATTGCCAGCAGACTCTGTCTTGAGAAGTAGTTCTCTCCAAGCATAGTCAAAGGCATGTTTGTTGTCATGCTCATCGGGAAGAATGATTTCGTTGGACTTAATCGACTCGTAGATGGTTTGCAGGTATTCTGGGGCGAAGTTCTGACCGTTGTTGGTTCCCTTGAGATTTTTGGCGAAATCCTCCAGCGTCATGCGCTTTTTGGCATCCAGGTTGGGGTTGTGCTGATCTGTATTTAGCAGAATGATGGCATACGTCAAGATATAGACCGCATCGTTGTCCGCAACCTCACCGGTGGTATCGTGAGAGCAGAACTTGTCAGAGAAAGCTTCGACAATTGTGGCAATCAAGGGTGCCTCTCCAGGCAATCGAAACGATTCCAACAATTGTCTCAGGGCTTCATCGACTCGCTTTCCAGAAAAGTCAAAAAGGTCTAGGAAAGCCCCCAGGATTTCTTCATTGCCTCGTTTGGAGAGAAAGTCTCCAAGCACCTTCTTGTTGACACGGGAGGTCCCTTTAAGAAACTTTGCAACCGCCACAGGGTCTGTTGCATCCTTAATGATGCCCTGAGCCTCCAGGTAGCCCAGGCCAGCCTTGGGCTTCTCATTGAACTTGCTTGCTCCCTTGATGATGATCTTTTTCCTTCGCCGTTGCTCTCTCAATGTCGTCGGATCAAGGAAACCCTCAAAATTCGCGTCGTCTTCAAGCCGTTCGGCGATGAACTGGATATATCGAAGCAGCGCATCAAGGCAAAGTGGGGGTACACTTGTCGTACTCCAAGTTGCAGAATCGGGTAGGGCATTCCTAGACAAAAGACCAATCATATCCTCGCAGAGATCGGCTCGATCAACATCACAGTCGTAGTTGATGAAGAGTTCCACCATGAAGGTTGGCATCCGCGACAAAACTCCTACACTCTCTACCATAGCCTGGCGAGCATCTGGTTTTCGGGCACCACCCTCGAGGCCGAGTTGCCGACGGTCCTTGACCGGTACGGGAGTCGATCGCCCACTACTAGGCTGTGACGATTGTGATGGCTTGACTAGCTTGGGGGTTTGTGGAATACCAGCGTAGAGAGATGGATCGATCCCAGGCTCTCGGGGAATGTCAACCTTCGGGTGCAGGCAAGCGACCAGGTACGACAGGTATAGTTCTTGCTGAAGCTTGAGAACCCCACGGCAAGTCGCCAACAATGTACCAGCAACAATAAGAGATTCTTCAAGAATGGCCATATTGTCTGATCTTACCAATTGGAACAGATAACAACACAAACGATCTTCTGCGATACCCGCTAGAGCCGGATGTCGGGAGATAAAGGGTCCAGCAACCTCAAGGGCAACGTGGATGATTCGCAGTGCCATGACCCTCATTGTATCTGTGTGCTGTCGATCTTGGGGATCCAGAAAATTCACCAATACTCGGAACAGCTCGCGAACAGAAGGCAGAGAGTAAGGTCTTAAATCAACAGACTCCGTCTCCTCAGTCGGGTCGCTTGTAGTGGCCGGGGCCGTTTCAGAGGTGGCTGCAGTATCTCTACTGATGCGCTCGGGATCCGGAGTGGCTGCTCTAGGAACCTCTAGGCTCGTGGGCTCGGCAGATAGTCCTCCTGCTTCAGGGGCAGGATGTTCCATCCTGACGCTGCCTAGATCATCGTCCATCTGTTGGTCCAGCGCACCGGTATCGTCACCAGCCTCGACCTCAATATGTTTGACGTCTTCAAAGATGATCTGGCACATTCTGACCATAGAAGCTTCGGCAGTCCGGCGCAGGACGGGGGAGAAGCGCGGCTGTGAGCAAATAGCAAGGCCGCGGCCCATCATGTCGCAAACGCTCTCATCGCTCAAAATATCTCCACCAGGCCCAGACATCATATCCTCCATGAGATTGAGGATCATGAGAAGGACAACCTCGACTTGTCCCGAGTCACTGATATCGAATTGGCAGTGTGTGACAGCAGCCGAGAGAGACTGCATAGCTAACGGGAACCGTGGCGACTCAGGGCAGATGAAGCCGTATGCCAAAAACTTCCTTAACGCGCCCAGAGCAAGAATCGTAATCGGAGCGGCGGTACCTTTGGTCTGGATGACATGGAGAAAAGGCGCTAGGATCGCGGGAGCATCGAATGATCGGATATCTAGAAACAAAAGTGTTAGCTGTCATGGCCGACCGCGCAATGGTGATCCGAATCCAGTCGGCTCAACATACCTTTCACACCAGCAAGCTCATGCCTCAGTTTTCCAAAGCCAGCAATCATAGGATTGTCCTGCATGCTCTTGCCCCTTTGCCCACGCAGTCCCCAACGATTAGTGAGGCCCTCATGAGACCCATCACCGCTGATGCTCGCCGCGGGGCTTTTGCTTCGCCCGCGTGGTGAAGGGCTGGGAGGTCCAAGTTGTACAGGATTAGGGCTTCCGCCGAGGATAGCTGAGACGGAAGAGTGCGGGGAGCGCGCATGCTTCTGGATAGCAGAGGTTATAGAGATGCATTCCGAAATGACCAGCGACACGGGGTCAACTGCAACAGAGACAGGTCGACTTCGATACTGCATCCGCGCAGGGAGTGTGCGGTTCTCGAAACTCGAAACTCCAGACGGTCTTGGACTCTCCATTGTCAAGAGCTGTTGTTCATCGCGACTCATGGTATTATAAGCTCGGAAATCGTTGGCGATATCTGCGACCTGGCGACTCGTCCTGGCTCGGGGGTGGATGAAGAGGGTCCTAAAGGTCGTACGAATTCAATTCTCTGGTTGTTTTTCGGGGGGGAACAAAAAAAGACAAGTATTCCCCAAAGGCAAGGCCACGTCCCCTGCAGAAAGATATCAAGAACCACTAGCGGGTGGTCGGGTTCTGCCTGGGAGAGTTGTGAGGTTGGATGATGGAAGACAAAGTCGCTACGTAGCGCACGGCTAGCTAAGGTAAGGCACCTACCACTTAACAACTGCGCTCTGTCCTTCTCCAATGTGTCGTCCAACGCTCACACTGATTGGCCAGCTGTCAGCATCATCCACGACCCCTTTAACGGACAGTGCACGAATCAATAGGCGCTTATGGGCGATGCGAAGATACTTGCACAGAAGCATTTATAAAGATTCGATTTCGCTGGTTTTTTGCTTCGGATTGCCTAGTTAAAGCTGATTAACCATTCGGGTCGAGGTCGAGCTTTTGAGTTCAACGTTGGACTACACATCAATTTTCTTTCCTGCACGCCTTATCGAGATAAGGCAAGGGATACTTGCACTTCAATTGCGAGAAAAGGGGTAGCTGTAAAGTGACGCCATCCGCAGGTACTGGTAGATACTGTTCAATAGCAAATTCTCATATCAATGTAAAACGTTGAATGCACTCTCTTTTCTTTAAGTTGATAACCAGTATCCCTTTCCCAACCAAACGCCAACTACATGCCAATGGGAGGCTACCGTTGGCTCTTATCTTCCAACTGTCGGTAGTTATCCTCTTGAACGGCCCCACGGCCAACGACTCCAATGTCATCCAGTCTATTGTACAGCAAGCACACCTGTCTTCCATCACGAAAACAGCACCACAGACCGTTTATAGGCCAATAATCTCTTAAGCAGCCGCGTTACCGGCTTTTTGCTGCTCAGCCTTTGGCTTCTGAGCGGCGCCATCATTCGCCTTGGGTGCCTCCCCTGCAGGCACATCCTTGGCTGGTTTTCCATCTTGTTTCGCAGCATTGCCCTCCTCATTGACCGCTCGGGGTTTGCTCTCGCCTTGCGCTGCGTTTCCAGAGCCGCCTTTAGCTGGTTCACCGGAACCAGGTTGCTCCTTGTGAGGTTGGGCCAAACCCTCCCGGCTGGGAGCTTTAGGTGCGTCCTTGACGGGCTTTGGTTGAGCTGCCAAGTCTTGCATCTCTTGCTTGTCCTTTTCCCATTCGTTCCTGGTATCACTGTACTCTTCCTTGATCTTTTGCTGGTTCTTCTTCTTTTCCTCCTCTTGCTTCTCACGGGCAAGTCGCTCTCGTTCCATCTCCTAAATTCAGGGTCAGCATACAAGAATTGACGAGGTTGAGGACAGGAGCAAAACACCAACCTCCATATGGCGGATATCATCCACACTAGGCTCATACAAATGCCAGATGGTGTAATGAGGTAGACCAATGACCGAATACCCCATTCTCTTGGACATCTGTTCATGTTACGTTAACAACGGCCAAGGTAGGGTATCAAGTGGTTAAATGTCTTACCTTGCCAAACCCCTCGGTTTCAGCATGCTTCTCAAAGCTGAAAGCTGGAAAGTGGACACCTGATCGAAAGACCTTGGCCTTCGCCAAGATGCTGACGCCTCCAACACCGTCAATCTCCATTTCCATATCAGGGTCGCCGAAAGGATCACGGAGGTACGCCAAGTGAGGACGCCATGTGGCGTATTCGGCATAACCTTCTACAATAACAGCATCCTCGTCAAGGGTGTCAGCGAGAGCCAACGCTGTCTCGGATTCCTGCCACGAGTTCAGATCATACGGCTGCTCGCCGCCCAACCAGTCAGGCAGTGGTCGCCAGACATCTACGTTGTGATTAGCATCCTGAAATTGACACTACTCTGCTATTGATCAAAAACTTACTGGGAACAATGACATCCTTGTTATGGCGCATGAGATCCTCCAAAATGGTAAAGGGTGCCGTTTCCACATCAACATCACGCCAGTACACCCACGAGTGATATGGTCTCAAAGCTGCACTTAGAAGCCAATTGCGAGCCTGGGCCATCAGCTTTCGTCGGCTGGCCTGGGCAGCGAAGCCGTGACGACTTTCAACATCTTGGTTAACCTTTTGGCCGAAGTCTTTCTCAATGATGGAGATTTCGCCATAAGGCTGCTTAGGATCCTCGTCGGCTTGTATGGCCTCCAGGCTATCCGAGAGCACCTTGAGGGTGTTGTCTTTCGAATCGGAAACGAGAAACGCGAGATCGATCAGATGGTGTGGGTAGGTTAGGTTGCGCATGTGGGAGAAGAACATGCCCAGATGCGCCTCGGCGTCACGAAGCGGCACACATAAAAGAATACGTTCTTCACGTTCCCATCCGCGAGCGGTACCTTGCACCGTGGTCAAGTCGTAGTATCGGACCGTCTCGAGCTCAGGTGTGCCTCCAGCAGAGAGGAGTCCAAAGGAAACCAGTGAAGCGACGGGGCTAGAAGGCCATAGCCACAGGCTGAAAACGAACAGAACTGCCGCGAGAACAGCGAGGCGAACGAGAAGCTTGTTGCGACGTCGTTGGGCGGGTGTCAGAGTGCGCGGTTGAAACCTAGAAGAAGGCAATGTCAGCACAATTTATCATGAAACTTTGCGACGCCAGACAAGCGTTCAATTCATGGGCTCACTATCCCAAAGAAGGCACCTACTTGTGTGGGGAGATGTCGAATGTGTTGCCGCGTGGGTAGCCGTTCGAGAAGGCGGCGGCGTGGTGCCGGGGCATCATCTTGGAATTGGAGTTTGGTAAGTCATAGGAGGGCATTGACAGCTTTTGCGCGGAGACGCTCCGCAGCGCGTTGTTTGATCGTACTGGACGTCAAGTACAGATAAATATACTGACGAGTAACCGGCTGGGTGCAATGGTTCAAATACAGAGAGGTCGCAGAGCAGGTTGCGGTTTGTAGGTCGATAGGGGATATGATGCTAACTCAAGGGTCCAAAGCAGCCCTGAAAGTGTTGCTGGCTTTAACGTCGTTGTATGGCGCACGATGACTCTTGTCTTGGGTTCGTTTCGAGGTCACCCTCCGAGTCGCTTTCGATTGTATCGTCTATCGTAGGCGTCGTTGCGATAATTGTATGTTGCGCAAGGGCAAGGTGGCTCCAACGCCGACCAAGTTGACTTGGGGAATGGGATACGAAGTCCTGCGTGCCAGGGCGTGACGAGCACTGAAATGCATGTGTTAAGTTGCCATTTAGTCGAGGGAAGGGGTCGAGGGGTCATTTCTGATTGGGCGGGACACGCGACCTTAGCTCGTTCGAGACTGGGCTCTTTCGAGAACACCTATACGATCCACCCTAGTCGTGATTAGGTGGATCCGAAAAGGGAATCTGTCAGAGCGGAAAAATACGAATGTACTGTAAGTCTGTATGTAAGAAGCCTCGTGAACTTTGATGGATGTAGTGTAACCTTAAAATAGATAGAATAATGTATCCATCACGTCAGGGGCCTTTGGAAGCTTCCGTATGCTCGGTGGTTGAGCCCGACAATATTGTAAACAATGTAGAGAAGAATTGAGAGGCTTGCTTCAACACAGTAACCACCCATCTTCATTTACTTACTGCAGATCTGTTTGGGTAGGCAGGCCTTACGATTGAGGTTGCCGCTGTCACAATCGCCATCTATCTTCAGGTCTAAAATGGATCGAGATCACAGGTTGCAATAGATACGAAATTTCAGATGAAAATATTATATTACTCATTTTTATTGCTTTTTACGAGGTTGTAGCTAATAACAGTATCTAGGCTTACCTGCTGCGCCTCATCAAGGCTTGTGGCTGAGAATGAATGGCTTCACGTCTGGAAAAAATCTGCATCTGTTAGCCACCGTTGAACACCAAGCCTCAAAACAGACGATAGTACATGATGCAAAGGAGTATGTGGTAGGTCAGACAAGCCGATTTACTCAGTCATCCCGGCCGGCCCTGGATACTGATAACCCAAAACGAGCTACCAGCAGCCCTGACACTAGAGTCTTCATAACACTCGGAAGGGCAACTCCACAACCAGTCATCGACTCTCAAAAGAAAGCCTACGGTGCGGGAGGGTGACTTGGCCAAGAAGAAGTCGTTGAATGGATATAACTTGTTTCATCATGCAACACAACTCCTTTGACCTCGCATCTTGATAGTGCACTTACCAAAAGAATTCAGGCAATTGTTGTCGTTTTTTGTTTAGCGACGAGCTGGCTTGATCTGCACTTTTGTCCAAACGTTAGCTTCATGTCAAGTCGAATGTAAGCAAGAAGAAATGGGTTGGAAAGTTGTGTATCAGAGATCTTGGTTTGGTATATTGGGAGTCATCACAATGGTTCAGTAGCAGAACTGAATGAAAAGGTTTCTCATCATCGACATGTGGGGCAGTGTGGGAGAGGATAAAAGAGAGCACTAACCTTGCAGATGGCCAACTGACAGGTAATTGGTGGTGGTAGCAGAGATGTCCGAGTCCTTTGGGATATGTCAGTACAATTTCGAGCAATTGATATCCTGAAAATAGAAAGACGGTGTAGTGCTCAGATGGTAGTGCATGTTGTTCAATCGCTCAGGTGTCGCGGGAACAGTGGTGTGAAGGATCATCATTGCGCGCGAGTAGAAACGCGGCGGCGCGTCACGTACCTGATAGAATCGGCACCATGAAGCTTCCTTGGCTCTGCAACAAAACTCACGGCAAGCTTCGTTACTACAACAGAATTGTAGTTGATTTTGCTTGTCGGAGGTGTTCGTGGCAAAGGCAGAAAGCTCTCGAGGGTGATGTAGAAGAAAGAGTTCAGAGCTCTGGACGCAGGACCACGAGAAAATTTGAAGGGTTGAGAAATGGAGTCGCTGATGACTAAGCGCACTAGCGCCCCCTTTGTTGCATTTGCGCATATATCCACCTTCAACTAAAATCCATGCTCCCGTTGATGGGTGATGCTATAGACATAGCAAATTCTTGAAATGGCTGACCGACGACGCATTAATGGCCCTGGAGGTGCCACTATACCACCTGTCTTTGAAGCTGATGAACTGGCTGGTCCCAATCGAACTCGTGCACCAAATGGTATCAGGGCACAATGTGAGTCGCTCCAGGTTACCTCAAGGCATCTTCATGTCAGTTATGGAGAAGCAACTCACATATGGTACAGATTTAAAGACTGGAGTCACGCCGTCTGCCTCTGGGTCAGCATACTTAGAAGTTGAACCTCAAGATGCTTCAGGAAGCAAAGGCATGAAGCTTACTTGCACGGTTCATGGACCTAGGTCTCTACCTCGATCAGCACCTTTTTCTCCTCATATGGTTCTTTCCACTCATGTCAAATACGCCCCTTTCGCAACACGTCAGAGAAGAGGCTACCTGCGGGATACCAGCGAGCGTGATTTGAGCACACACCTTGAAGCAGCGCTCCGCGGTGCTCTGATTGCGGACCGATGGCCCAAGAGTGGGGTGGATGTAATCGTCACCATCATCGAAGGAGATCAGGCCCGGCAAGTAGCTGTGGAACAAGGGAGTGAGGAATGGGACATGATGAATGTCCTGAGCGGCTGCATCACAGTAGCTGCAGCGGCGCTTGCTGATGCTGGCATCGACTGTGTCGACACGGTCTCTGGAGGAGTTGCGGCACTGGTACCAGGCCAGGACGGCAACGAGCCCACCATGGTACTCGATCCGGTTCCTTCAGAGCACTCGGAGATTCTAGCTGCTTGCTGCGTGGCATATCTCCCGGCACGAGACGAAATCACTAACCTCTGGCTGAAAGGAAGCTTGCCTTCATCTGATGCCAATCTACATCGAAGTCTGGTTGCTCGGGCGGTACACGCAAGCAAGGGAGCCAACCTCGCAGTAGCTTCATCTCTCAGCGAATCTGTGCTTGCGGGTTGATCGGAAGAATGGATTGCTTATCACATAGCGTCTTTGGAAAAGTCGTGGCATCCCCTTGATCAATATCAGGAAGGCTTCAACAACCAACGACGACTCGGATAAGACTCGGATCGCATACATTCTCAAGCAGCATGGGACAAGCAGCAGTATCATTAGATACTACAGTGCTCCACAGGACATGAGCGTTCTCCAGCTGCTATGGGCGGTATTGATGGACGACCCACGAACCGCGTCTGAACTTAATAGCTGTCGCTTTACCACATAAGAAAGACAAGTGTCCAACCATCGGTTCACCGCATGTGAAGGGCCAGGAAACAAAGAGGAAGGTAGTTGCTACCTGGCAACGAAGTCCAAACACCACGACAATAGAACAACTTACCAAATATACCCTAAACACATTGCTTGTCACTTTCCTGCTCAAATTGATGTGTGCTTTGGAAATATATTCTCTGCCTGGAGGATTATTCATTGGATATTACTTGACATTTACGCGCAATTGACCGGAGGCCCGTCGCTTTGGCCGAGTTTGGAAGATAATACGGCCACGACTTGATCACCTAACCCTAACATGCTCCAACGCATGTTAATGCCAAGCATTACTGGTACCTGACAGTGGTCGAGCGACACTGTGCTCGTACTCCACTGTCCAGATTGCAGTGGATCCAATAGCGCGCTAACGTCGGTGAATGCAGCGGCCCAGCTCAACCTAGCAGGTACCTCCACTCTGGTTTCCGCTTGTCATCACCTCCACCTCAAATGTCAACATAGAGAGCCAGGTACCTTGCCTCATCATTGCCTACCCCAGACCAACAAACCACGCTTGGTGATAGGACGACGCTTCACCATGTCCTCAGCGAAGCCCAGCAACCCGCTATCGTAATAACGCACATCGACCGACCGTTTGATTCGCTTCCTCCATCCTACCGATATATCATCCTCTTGCGACGCCACGTCCGATATACCTTCCACAGGCCATGGCCGAAGAGTTCGTGCCATCTGCGCCATCACCCCTCACGAGCTTCACACCTAGCACAGGTGCAAACATCACCAGCGTCTCTGGTTCGTGGTACAATCCCACAGCCTGGACTCTCAATGTGACGCGCTATGCGCCTATTTTAGAGGATCTTGTTTGGGCCGGACCCCGATTTGTTAAGAAGCTAGGATCTTACGTTTCCGTTCCCGATAACCTCGAGACAACTTCAGAGGCTTCTGGTTACTTACCAGCAGCTGCCGGTGCCAGCGCCATACTCGCTGAGGCAGATCCGACCATACAGAACATAATGGAGCCTCTCCTTGGTGCTGGAGACTCGGAGACAATGGGAGCGGATGTAGCGGCTATCTCTCCTGCGGCACGTCTATCGGTAGATGGTGCCCGTGGCTTGGGTAGTGTTTTTGGATATGCCACGAGCAAGTGGGCTTTGTGCTGCATTGCTATGGCCGTCATACTCAACCGGACGCATATATTCGCCGCTACTCGACGACGACTACGCCTTCGATGGCCAACAAGACTCTTGCTGAGATTCGCTCCAATCGTGTTACTGGTAGTCCAGGCTCGTCAATTACTTCAATCTATCCAGTGTCAGACTTCTTCCGACTTTTCCGAATTACGATGGGGTAACGCAAGTAAAAGCTCCGACCTTATGTTCTCGCAGAGAAATACTTTCCTTAATTCTCTGAGTTCAGCCATGTTATTCTCAGCTTCAGATGAGCAATCTTGTGTTGCTGTACGGATGATACCGTCAGATGAATCTGGCTCTGCTCATGACCTGACTGGATCTTTGTCTCTTCTTTGGCCCCTATTCGGTACTTTTTGTCTAAGCCAGTTCCTCGAGACAGTTTCATGTGCCGTACAGGGCCGTCCAGTTGCCCCCGAGACTGGCATGACACTCTTCGAGCAGTCACTCGCCTTTGCCGAGGCCGATGCTGCTATCAGCAATCAACTTGGCTGGGGACTATTTGCCAAGACTCGTTCTGCAGATGCTCCGGCCTCCGGACTAGGAAGTGCTATAGCTCTGACGCGATCAATGATCATGAAGAGAGTCAACACGTCGCCAGAGGTGCTTCTAGTCGCCTTCCTATCATCAATGACCCATATCACAAGCCACGTTCTGGGCATTTTCAACTTGCAAGCCAGATACCGGCTTATCAGCACAGGATTTTGGGGACTATGCTTCATGGGCAGTATCGTGTGGGCAGCCGTCTCCTTCGACCTTGATGACCCATCTTCTCAGAGCCTGCTCAGGTTTCCGACAGTGTGCATCATTGGCTTTGTGCCACACGTTCTTGTTCTACTCGGTATCTGCATATGTGTATTCATTTACGCGCTGGCATTGCTGCTCTCGGCTCTGTCTCCCCCCTCGTCGACTGAGATGGCTTCGATGTCGTTTCGTCAACGTCTTGTTCATGCCCATGAGAATATGCAGGCAAACGTATCCCTGTCGTCGATTCGAATTACCAGGGAAATGGACTTTTACACAGCGCTACTTCGGACTGGTTTTGGAGCTATAACCATGGCCAGTGAAGCCGTTTATCTAAACGAGGACAAAGGCGTCAGTTTGAGACGACGTACCTGGCTGGAGGAGCAGCGATTCAAGGAGGCCGAAGAACTACAAAGAAAGCTGATTGGCGGTGGCTTGCCAGACTCGCGATATGACCAGGTCGGCGCAATCGGTTTAATCCCTGTGAAAGGGGGGCCAACAATTGCATCGAACGGATACGCTCGGGAACGTGCTGCGCAAAAGATTCCGAAAGGACGTGGGGAGCGGAGCCTTCGTGTTGGTATCGGGGCGGCTGAAAGGAGTTCTCGCTGGCTCATGGCTCTAGAGTTTCTGCTGAGTATCAACAAGCTCATTGCAAGAATTAGCGCCAGGTCGTCACTATGGTGTCTCGCGACTCTTCGAATCCGATATCAGCCTGCTTGGCTCCTCTGGCTTGCACAACACCCAAAAAGCATGGAGAGCCAGAATAAGAACAAGAGCTCTATTGTTGGTAGTCAAGCGCGACCTCGGGGTCCATCTTCATTCAATGATGGACGGATACCGAAGGAGGAGTCGGCTGATATAGAGGCCGAGTTTAGGCGTGTGAGCAACGGTCAGGATGAGGAGAGTTTTGATTCAGACTTGTACAAGTACTGGGTGAAGAACGGTTGGTGGGGATCTACCGATACAAGCGGCGACTTTGAACCACATTCGGACGATGACTTTGATACTACGAGCGTTATCTCCTTGTCAACCACGGGCGAGGGAGTCGAGGATTACCAGTCGTGGGAATCGGATGATGAGAACGACGATGGCCAGCGAACACCTACCCAACGGTCCCCTCAGTTAACTCGCGAGAGCACGCCTTTCGCCGATAGCCCTATGCAGATCTCGGATCTAGCACGTCTTCTTCATCCTACAAGCCCCGAAGAGCGCGAGGAGGCCATAAAGCTGTCTGCCCACCTTCAGAGCGATGGCATTATGACACGCGCCAAGTATCGTCGTATGGAGCAACTACAACGCACCCGCATTCTCACAACACCAGGATCTGCGCTGTTACAGCCTGCTCCTGTTGATTCTAAGCAACCAGGGCGCAGTACCAAACTTGACCCCGACGAAGAAGAACGATTATTAGAGCAACTCTTGCTCTCACGACGGCAAACTTCTACCGCTGCATCATATGCGACAACGTCATGGGAGGACGGAGGGTCGGGATTTGGAAGCGATGGTCCACAATGCGTGGTATGTCAAAGTTCACCGCGGACCATCATCGTTTGGCCTTGTCGCTGTCTCAGTCTCTGCGACGACTGCCGTGTCTCTCTTGCTATGAACAACTTTGACAAGTGTGTCTGTTGTCGTCGTGAGGTGATTAGCTTCAGCCGTGTCTTTGTTCCCTGAGTTTTTACATTAGGATGGTCCCGTGCTGTTGACAGATCCTGGATTATGCGGAACGTAGTAGAAGAATACTGGCCTTGATTCTGCTTTTTTTGCATGTTGTCAGTTATGGAGTTGGTGGCACGAATACTTTAGCAATTAGGGAGTTTCATGTATGAGTCGGTCATTTTCATAAGATACATCATCATAGCATTTATATTAGGGTGTTACATAGCAGCCCACTCGATACTGAAGGTCCTCATCTTCTGGTCATCCATCAAATCGTCTGTTTGTGGCTGCTGTGCTCCAATCAAATATGCTTTCTTCACTGCTGTGGCAAGACGGCCTCCTGCCACGATGTCCAAAACGGGGATTTCTTCATTCCAGCCATACTGATTTGCCATGAAATGGGCGTGGAATCTCAAGGGGTCGCCTGGGTAAACACTATACTTGGCACCAAACCGAAGACCTGGAGTCATGTAGTAACCAGATGTGAGAAGAAAGCCACACAATGGGCCTTGAGTTGGGTAAGTGGCCTGGTAAGTCCGTTCAGCCTCTGGCGAGATCAAGGGCCCACTCGATGTCGGGGTGACACCCAGAGACTTGATGGCAGAGTCCTGTTGACGTGGGGTCGGTTCAGGTTGGTCACTTGTAAAAATAGTATCGTCATCAGGATTGCTAGGAGCTGCCCGACGGCGGCCTTTCCCGTGCTTCTCTGCCAGTTCAGCAGCCCTCTTGGCACTCTTCTCGGCAAAAACCTGTTGGGCAGCCTGCTTCCTTGTTCTAAGTGAGTCGAGATACAGCCTCCTCGCCTCGCTGTTAGGATTCTGCAGTACAGCCTGGTGAGCAGCTACGTCGTCTACAAGATAAGCCACCTTCTTATGCAACAGCGACTCAGCCTCTTCTGGACGGAGTTCAATTGGAAGTCCGAGGAAGATGTTCTGAGTCGGCTGCTGAGGGGCTGTTCCGGCAAGAGTACCGTTGATGTTCTCGTTCCGACGCAGAAAGGCAGCAGCCTCCGAGTCGAAAATGAGATATCGCCCAGCTATCTTAGATATCCGGACAGGGGCCGAGTCTGGTGAAGAGGCAGCCATGGTATCTATCAAGCATCGCGAGTTAGCAGACGCTCCAAAATCTTAGTTGCAAGCAAAAAAGATTGAAAAAGGACAACATCATAAGTCGTCTTCGTAATTTTATTGTGTGTCGTCACAGAAAATCAGGGGATTGACAGATTAATAGGTTTATAATCATTGTGTCCGAGTTGTGTGCATAAAGCGCGAGAAAGAAATGTTTTCGACATACCTTTTGAACTTGTTGATGATGATCAAAGGAAAGGAAAGAAGAAAGGTTTAGAGCTTGGAGCTGTTTTGATGATGAAAATTTTAGGCTGTGGAGTCAAGCTGCGATAAGATAAGGCGGGAGGGGCTCCAGCCTCCTGGGTTACCAGCCTCACAGCTTGGGCAAATTAAATGAACCCAATCGTTAATTACTTCAAGGTGTTCGTTTGGGTTGTCTTAAAAATCCAGGCTTTCTTTCTTGGGTTCGTCTGACTTGGCTGGTTTGCTTTGTTCCTCCTCGACCTCAATTGGTGGAAGGCTGAAAGGTGTAATAACCAGACCACTAGAGCTGCTCAGCTTGAAGGAGAGGTTCTCCCGGTTCCAAGTACCTTCCAAGCCACCACCCTTCTCGTGGAACACGGGTAAGCTATGAGCGCGGAGTAGTCCTTGTCCCTTGTCCTCATTGCCGGGCTCCCGAGCGACTGGAGCTTGGTGTTGAAGGGGGATCAGCTCGAGAACTCCGTCAGACAGCAGCTCCATCCACCGCGTTAACCCTGTAGAGCGCGGGAATAGCGTAACGGGTATCGTAACAAACGCGGTAACCTGTGTTGGAGACTGTCGGAGAAGTGCCCTCAGAGCATGTAGAAAGTTAAGAATCTCCCTAGGCTGACTGGCAGCGGAGTTGTAGAGCGTAGGCGAGAGGAGACTGGGCACAACAATCCGATGAACGGTCGAGGGTGGTGAGTTCTTAATCTTGGAGGTCACATCTGTGATGAACTTGTGGAATGGAGTATGTGTCGGGGAAGCCAAGGGGCCATCCACTGGCGTTGCGTGCAACTGGCCCTTGATAGCACTGTTCTCAAGACGTTTGGTCAGGTCGAAGGTATGACAAAAGGTACTCGGCGCTTGACCAGGACTTGTCGGTGCTTGAGCATCTAGTAGGTCTCGTCAGAATGGTGTCCTCGAAAGAAGCGAGTAAAGGCATGGGTGAACATACCTCTAACTGGAACGTTGCGCTGTCCGAGTGTCTCATAACGCCAGGCAATCTTCATCTTCTCATCCGAGGACGAAGTAGACTTGCTGCTCTTCTTAGACCCGTCTGGACTGCCGAGACCAGGAAGCTCCCTCCTCCAGGCATCACCAAAGCCCAAAAGGTGAACTTGATGTCCTTGAACAAGGCCTTCAGCGGTATAGTACCGTAAGAGTACACCTCCGAAATCCGTAGTCCCGGTCTCCTCAATAAGCAACGAATTTCCCATGGGCATTCCGGCATGACCGGACAAGAGCTGATCCAAGGATTGAGTGCCCGTCGAGGTCGTCAGTCGTCCATCTAGCGGAGATGGTCTTGTACCAGGCGCAAGAGACTTCTCTTGTCGAGCAATGGGCGCAGAAGACCCAGCAGCTCCAATCACGACATTTCGCTTTCGAAAGGACATGGCTGCTGCCTCTTCTAAAAAAGACAGTCCAGGCCTTGAATAAACAGAAATTGTGAAAGAAGGTATATAAACCAACAACTTGCACCGTGATAGTGAGTGAGTCTTGTGTGTGCGCCCCACTTGGTAGGTATCCGACGTCAAGTCCTCGATTTTATGCATCTAACCCCACCAACTTTTTCCGGGCCGCATCCAAACATTTTCTCTTTCTTGCGACGGCCGACGACAACTACAGCTACATCTAGCTCTCGCCCTTCTAGCTCCACCGTGTAAACTCTTCCACAGCTCTATTTCTCTTCTGCCCAGCATGGCCAGCGGTGACGCCACCCTCTTCGAGGAATCCTTCACGGTGACCGACTATGATCAATCCAAGTACGACCGCGTTGCTCGCATCTCGTGCACGTCGAGCGACTCCCAGACGGTCATGACGCTTGACATCAACATTGAGCTCTTCCCCTGTGCTGTTTCGGACTCTCTGCACGTGGTTCTGTCGACGACGCTCTCTCTGGACGGAAGCAAGGAGGATGAGAAGGGCTGGCGGGACGTTGGCAAGGGTGGTGATGCGCCGGCCACGATTGCCGACCTCTACGACTACGTGTGCCATGGCAAGATCTACAAGTTCGAGGAGACATACGATGGAAACACCATGTGCGTTTGTTACACTCGATCCCCGTATCTCTTGAGCTGCCAGGAACCGAATATGCTGACCCATCTTAACCTACAGCAACGCCTACGTTTCTTTCGGCGGTCTCCTCATGTCGCTCCAGGGCCCCGTCAAGAAGCTGACTCCCCTGCGTGTCGACAACGTTTACCTTCTTATCAAGAAATAATTTAAGCGCAAAGAATTTTTCCCATTTATCTAGGCTTTAGCTCTTCACCGCCGCCAAGGGCTTGTACGTTCCCACTAGCTCTAGGTCATGTCAATGATACCCATACGAAATCACTGTCTTGCGTCCAACGAGTCTCAAAACGATAGTGTTACTGCCTCTCCAAGCTCCTCGCCCTTCAGACTCATAGCGGTCGCCAGTTGCTCTGATGCGGACCTGGGAATGGAATATCGCGACGCACTCTCCGTCTGATCTGTTCAATCTCTGGCTCGTTTTCGTGGGTGAGGATGCCATGGCGGATGAAGAAATCGAGCGTGACGAGGGCGCAGTTGGGTTTAAAGCGTCCCTTGGCGAGATCTGCCTTGACTTGGTCGACGTCGCATAGGTCGAATCTCTCAGCTTCGCCGTCCTTGGGTTGAGGGATTACATCGTTGGAAAGCTCGAGATGGTAGACCCATTGGCACTCAGGATAAATGAAGCCGCCTTCCCCGACTTGCCCTGCGTCCGTGATGTAGATGTATGTTACGTTACCGACAAACTTGGCGTCCTTGCGGACAATATCTTCAGGTAGGCTGGCCTCCTCATCGGCCTCGCGTATGACGCACTCGAAAGGGTCCTCACCTGTCATGAGTCCACCCGCTACCGTGTTGTCGAGCATGCTTGGGAAAGTCGACTTGTTCTTGGCACGAGTTGGCACCCAGAGACGAATACCATGAGGTGCAGTCTCATCCTTGACGTAGGCAATCATATGGACACCGTAACGCATTGTGCCTATCAGACCCATTGCAGCTCGCTCCATGCTGAATAGAAGCTCGCCGGTGCGTCCATAGACAGGCCAAAGCTCGTTGCGCCAGCCACGGAGAAGGGGAAAGGTCCCGTTCTGTCGCCAGTAGTCAGCGAGGGCTGCGACGCGACGGGTACGCTCCTCTTCTGTTGGCTCTTGGAAAAGTGCTACAGTTCTCTTCTCTTCATCATATTCCATCTTGCCTCTGATGTTCTCGGGCACCTTGAGAAGCTCCTTGAACACCCGGTCCAGGATATAACCGATAGGATAAATGCCTTGACTATCCTCCCACACGAGAGTGTATAGACCAGCATTCATCTTAGTGTAAGCATCAGAGTCTGTCTCCGCATACGGAAACCTGGAGGCATGAGCTATGGTTGTCGTGGGAGTGTGGCTTGAGGCTTACATATCGACTTCGTCGATCAGATTGATGCTTGTTTTAGACATCTTACAGTGAGGCCCTTGCTGAAAACTCTTGCTGTCTGAGGTTGTATGAATCGAACGGGAGGTTGAATATGATAGATATCCTGCTCTGGCGTGGTGTTGAGAAGATTTATGAAATAACACTGGTGGCTGGTGTTGAAGAGGTAGTGCAGAATTAATGGTTTTGCGGGCTTTTCCCGTCACTCTTTTATAGGCAAGAACAGCAGACAGAGTACCCCTCCTCATGAAAGGGTAGGTTCGGTGAGGCTTAAATGAGGTTGTTGGAAGTTACCTTCTTAATTACCTTGTCTACTCGGTGAAACTACATCGAGAAAGTCATTTACATGATCCGTAGCAAAGTTCTCTCATGATCGTCCAAAAAGCCCCACGTTCACGGTGAGACTAGATTTGGCTAGACATTTGACAACACAATTACAGCCAATTACAAGTACAAACGAAGTACAACCCGCAGTAGGGAGTTCATAATGATGCATTCACTATGGCTAAGTGATAATAAACTTCTGGATGCTCATTTCAGCACGCCAAGTTGATCATATATACAGTATCTCGGATCCCGGTTCTAGTTACAGACTTACCCTAAAGGACCCTATGGGGGGGAACTGCCTTATGAAGTCACTGCTGATATTCCACTTCCTTCTAGATTACCCTCGAAGCACCCACCAATCGTTTCACACCACCAGCGACAAAGACAAAGAGCTAAACAAATTCAACACCAACGCAATTCATTATACAAAGGCTCAACCACAACCGCTTATAACGAGATAACCACCCCTCAATCGCCACTTGGTCATCTTCCTCATCAATCAATTCCATCATGTCGAGCCCACTATTCGGCATCGTCCCCGCCGGTCAACCGCTAATCACTGAGCCGACATCAACCCCCTCGCCAACCTCACTTCTCTATGCCCTCCCTACCACAAAACCATACTCACACATCGTGGTCTTCATGTTACCCGGCATCACCCTCCCACCAAACACTGCCGCAGCAATCTACCTTGCTACAGCTGCCGATGTAGCCGCAGCTGCTCAGTCTGGCGGCACGCCCAACTTCCGCTTCCTCGGCGGTATCGGACCTGGCAAAGAGAGCGCCATGTTCAAGGTCAGCGGCGGAGGCGAGGCCACTGAGCTTGTAATTGGCGTGTCAGTGGAGTCAGAAGAGTCTGTTGGGCAGCGATTGCAGGAATTGGCCGCCAACAAGTCTGGCAACCCATCAGGTGGCCAACCTAGCACTGTTGTTCTGGCACAACGCATTATTCAGAATGCCTTCAACTTCTTATCGAGTTTCAGTGGAACAGCGGGACCTGGCGGTGTTGAGGTTGTCCCGCTCAAGGCCTTCGAGAACTGGTGGCGCAAGTTCGAGTCAAGAGTCCGCGCAGATCCCAGTTTCCTCGAGAAGCAATCAGATTGATCTGGTTTATGTTTACTTGATATATCACCTCTCATGGTACGCGCAAGGCTACTGTGGTAGTTTGTAGTTGGGCGACTTCTTGGATAAGAGGATATTGGTGTATAGCCGATCCAGGGCACTGGATGGGATACTGGCGAACGAGCCATGGCGATAGGGACATCATCTTTGAGCGATTTTCAATGTTAATAATGAAGCACTTGCACATAACTGACGTATGACCAGGACTATAACAGTGTTTATGAACCATTCTCAATGAACTCTTGTCCAAACATAGGTGGTGCAACATCCAAACAAAACCCTATCTTCGCTTGTCTCATGACAGCAGATTAATAAATCCCACAACGCCTGCCAGACACTTATGATGTATGCGTTCTTTTGAACGCCAAACCCATGATGCTCCTCCGATTCTTCCAGTCCCCTAAACGCCATGATGTCGATGACAAAAAGTCATCGCAAATGTACAGTTTCTTCGTGTTTACCCATGACCATTAATCCATCGCAAAGCAATCAGTCTTCTTGCACAGGTGACATGAACGGACTCTTGGCACGTGTCGGGCTGCCGTTGCGACTCTTTCGACCAGCACTCAACAACGAGGGTGACAGACGTTCTCGGCTCTCAGTTCGCACTACAAGCCCGGCACGGTCCATTGCCGATGGAGGGCGCGTGAGCTCATCTGCTCGTCCTGCAGCGATACTGGGCGTTGCCAGGCCCGATGTTCGTCCCTTTCGAGATCCATTGCTGCTGCTATCCGAGTGGTCGTTCTCATCCGAGTCGACATCGCCCAATTCAAAGTCAGAGAAATCACCCTCTTCCATCACTCTCTCGTACGATGGCCCGGAGTTTCGCCCGAAGATCTTGCTGACCAGGGAGGAACCGCGGCCTGGCTTTCCAGAGCGCCGGCGCCGGTTTACCATGCTGAAGATCTTTCTTCTCCTCTCGGGTTTGCGAAGGAGATAAGCCACAAACAGTACTATAATGACGAAGGCGACAATTCCACCGGTAGACTTCCCGGGCTTCTTCAGAATATCCTCCAGGTCGTCATCATCATCGTCGTCGGTATGAGGGGCAATCGGTGAAGAGCCGGCGTGCTCAAAATCCTTTGCTGTTCCCTTTTCCACGTTGCTTCCGAAGCCAACAGGCATTTCGGAAGTTGTGGGAGGAACTTGCCCAGCAGCATAAAGAACCATTTTACCCAAAGTCCAACTCAATTCAATTCCGTCGATTGTGTCCACCGGCTTGAAGGGGTCGTCGAAGAATGTCTTGTCACCATCCTCCTTAGCCGTACTGTTGGCTGCTCCGCCCTCGAGTCCAACCCGAGGAATGCCGATTCCGTCGTAGAGCATGTTGATAAGCCACGAAGCTTTAAAGCAAGCCAACCTAGTCTCTGCTGCCTTCTTTTCCGGCGACTTCTTGCGCTTGTCTAAATCACTCTCAATGTCCGACCAATCGCGGTTGCAGAATTCCATGACATTGTTCTGATACGTTGCCAAATCGTATGCCTTGTGTTTTCCGCCAAAGACGCCATGCGTTGTGTGCCAATACTCAGAGACTCCGACAAAGTGGTTTATGTCAAAGTCAATGCCGGGTACATGTTGGCCGTTGACGAGACAGGGTTGGTCGTCGCATGGCTTGTCCTTGCCCAGGAGAGGATATGTTACGGTCAAGCATTCGTCAAACTTTCCAGTGCCGACTAGAACTGGATCCTTGGACTTTCCATCGACAAGCTCGCCATCTAAAGTAGTTCGCAGGCCGTTGGGCATACAAGGATCCGGGAGCTCGTGTGTAGAGTCGGTGTTGTAGTGCTCCTGTAGACGCTCGACATAACGGCTGCGGGCTTGGTTGGCGCCAAATCCAAGCCAAGTCGCTGTAAAGACTTTATATTCGGCAGGAGAGCCATCGAGTGTTCGCATGCGCACCAACTTCAGGTCGTTCGCATGCTTTTCGGATTCGGTTGCATTGGGAGCAAAGGCAATCTGGGCAGATGCGCCGCCCATGTCGAGGAAGCCGTATGTGTGGTGGTTCTTGCCATGATCGTGCTCTTCTGGGCGGTCAAATCCGCCGAGAAGATAGTTTGCAGCGATCCAGCCGTATAGACCCTCAGTTTCGCCGGAAATGACTTGAATGTGAGCATCGCAATCAGGCAGGATAAATTTCGTAGTGGCCTGTAGATAAGAGCACATTGACTTGAGAAGAGCTGATTGCTGAGGCTTGGGCAGCAGGCGCATGCCAGCCGTTGCCATAAGATAGACGGGAGTCTCGGAGATCTTGTTGTCAGGGACTTCATCGAGGGCAATATCGATCAGCTGCTGCAAGTGGTCGGGACCGATTTCTGTAGGCTTTTCGGCAAAACTCGAGACGCCAGGGTGAATCTTCTTGTTCTCCTTGAGCTTGATCTTGGGGAGGGACTTGAGCTCAGCGGCAGATGCATCTTTGGCAGCTTTGGCGTGGTTCTTCCATTTGTAGATGTAAACTCGGGTTCCAGAGGAACCGGCGTCAAGAATAACGCCGTATTGCGCTGTACGAAACAAGTCGTCAGTCAACCGTATAGTGGCTAGAAGACGAATACCGACATGATTTACCCATAAGGGCAGACGATTAGCGGTTGATGTTAATTCCGACAGGGGCGTAACGAGGACGATAAGCGCAGATTGAGTCGGATAGACGAGTGGCTTTCGTGGTGTTGGCGCGCGGAGAAGCCTCGATGCGGCGTATCGCGATGAGCGTCGGACAATTAGTTTTAATCGTTGGGCGACGGTTGACAGCGTTACGACAACAGGTGGATCCCAGGAGCTGAAGCTGAATCTAACGACGAACGTTTGCGGGGTCGAGGATAGCGAGGGTCCTTCGAAAAATAAATCGAGATCAATTAGAGGCCAGTCCCAAATGGAGGTTGATGATTAGGTCTAGTAGGTGAAGCGAGTGTCAAGCATCGTCCGGATGCGTAAGCGAGTGGAAGTTGGAGGTTTGAAGCTGAAAACGAGAGTTGCAGACGAAGCAGGATTTCAGGTGCAGTGATGACAAGGACGTGGAAGTGAAGATGCCAAAAGAGGATTAGCGAAGATGGGGACCGACAAGGATTGGACGAGGACACGAGACGGGAAGTGGGTTCAATGTCGAATTATTGCGCGCGGCGCGGTAGGAGTAGGACAGGACAGCTGATGATTTTGATAAGGGGACAAGACAAGTCAATAAGATGATAAGAAAACAGACGGGATGCAGGGGACGAAAACAAAAAACACCAGGGGCATTGCTCCAATTCTGTTGGCTCGTTGGCTCTGACTACGTAGTAGCACTCCATTCCATGCGGAGTGGCGTCAATAGTGCATACGCGGCCAGACTAGGTACGTCGTTATCTCAATCACGTGAATATCTCGATTGACAGTCTATTCTTAGACTCATCATCAAGCGATCCTAATACGAACATGATCATGAAGACTGATCACACTCACCATGATAACCTCACGCAGCTGGGGCGATTCCTCTATGGCAGGCGTATTGGGCCCAGTGCGATAGTTGTCAATTTATTTTCGTGTTGAAGTTATCGCGACCTGATTCTCTTCTATCTTGACCCCTGACAAATGAAATAGACCATGCAAGCTCGAACAGACTTGACCAGACAAAAGAAACTTATCATGAGAACTCCAGTAACCATTTCACCAAGACCGTACCCACCAAAAAAAAAGGAACTCAATGATAGTCATCTCAATCTCGCATCAACAGTCTCAGCGTGGTCCAGCCTCGCCGTCTCATACCTGATGAGCATTGTCATAATCCTCTCGAAGAGTCGGGCGTCCCCTTTCATACCATTCGATGCGACTATACATGCTCAGCATGATCATTCGAAGCCCTGTAAGCGCATCCGACAACAAGGTTTCGGCGTCAGGAGCTGGGCCCACGGGCTCCCAAGCATAAGCACGACGGTGGTCCGTGGATGCATGAAACTGAGCGAAGATGAACTCTTTTTTCAAATCCTCGATGTCATTCTTCAACTTATCGCGTTCGTGCCTGAGCTCTATCACCCTGTTTCTGAGTAGGTGGATATCTTTGTCTTGGTCGGCATGGAGAGGGCATTCTCCAGGATGAGCACTGCGCATAGCCTCAACTTGGCTGCCGTTACCACCACTCTCCTCATTCTGTCGGTACTTACTGGGAGCACGAACCGGGTGAGACTCTAAAGCTTCGTGTTGACTCGCATGTCGACTAGTCGGGTCTTGCTGCTGGAACGGCGCGATTGTGTTCTCAGAAGCTGACTCAACCTGCGTGAATGGAGGTTGTTGAGGTGCCAAGATCGGGGCCGATATGACAGGTCGCTCTCGGCTGTGGTTGCTCGACTCTCCTGTGGTATCTTGGGCTTGTAGATCTTCCTCTGTGTTTGCTTGAGTCTTTATCAGATTCTGCAATTTCGCCTTCCCTTTTTCGCCATACTCTCTGATGCTTGCAACTCGTCCAGTCATACCCGCGGCCTCGATAACCCGTTCGGAGAAGGACTCACTCAAGCACGCCTGCCAGGGCAACTTTCTATCCAGTACCCGCTGGAATTGTTCGCTGAATTTTCCGGTGCAACTGTCCTGCATGTTCACCTTTTCCAACAAAAGAATGTGACGTCTAGGTATATAGGTAGGTATCTTGAACGATGATACCGAAAGTGCGATTGAGAACGGATTGAATGCGGATTTTCTCATGTCTTATAATGATTGCAAAATTCTACAGTAGGTTTCTGATCCAGATCAGAACAAAAAGCCGATATCCACCAATATTCATCTATGCCCTTGTTTTGTGTCCTCCATTCTCATCATCTCAATAGTGGACAAAGCACAAAGCTAGAACAGCTAGTTGGCTCTTTCAGGATCAACTGGGCCTTATGATCTTGCCGCCTTGTTCAGAAATAACTTCTCAAAGGTTTGACAATGTGAATAAAGAAGTGTAAAAGATAACACGGAGCGCATTTGTCAACAAAACCTGCTTTGGACTGGCCTCATCCTTTCTTATAGATGCCTTGCCGGAATATCTAAGGCTGGTGTATTATTTGCTTGACTGACCTTGATACCAGATGATAAGCCCACACCTGCTAGACCACCGCGATAACTGGTGAAGCCTGGGGCGAAAGTGTTTACAGGCTGTCTTGTAGCACCAGAGCCAGGAATTGGGGTTCCTGTCAGAGTTGGTAAGCCGGTCCCTTGGTTTACTGATGATCCGTTAATCCCCGGCCAACGAAGGCCACCAACCGGCGTTGCTGATGTAACGACTTTTGACCGTCAGCATGTACAAACGAGGGATGCAAAGTACCTACGGCGAGAAGTGCCCCCTAATCGCGGCCAATGGCTTCCCTCCCTTATCACATTAGGGTAGTTCCGAGGCAGACTGGTGTTCATCCCAGAGATATCGATCCGGTGACTCTGGTTAAACGTTGGACCAGGGTCACTTCCGACAAGGCTTTGAGTCGATATAGCACCGCCATAGCCTTGGTCGAGTTGGGTGGCTTGTAAGGAAGAATCGACAGCATCGGATGCTGCTCTCTGGATTTGACCAAGCTCGGCCTTTCTCTTGACTTTGTCGTAGAGTTCTTGAAGCTGAAGAACCTTGCGACTCTTCTCTTTGTATGCCTGGGAGATCTCGTCATTTTTCCGCCTCAAGGCATCCTGCTCCGCTGCCAAAGCTGTCTTCTGTTAGCCAATTATGCCTTGACAAAACAAGATGAACACTAACTTGACAACTTGTGATGTAGCCCCTCAATTTCCGAATTTGCATCATTCACGGTCTTTTCGAGGCGAATATTCAGATTCGAATATTTGTCCGTCAAGGTTTTGTACAAGTACTGCTGGTAATAGATGTCCTGGGTAGTTTGGTAGGCCCAGAAGCTGAGAGCCCGACCGGCGCATTCCATAACGATGTTAGGACTTAGACCGCTCAAGACACTGGTTTTGTAGTCCTCGCTTGGATTCAGGTTCGCTATTACGGCATCGTCCGGATTGGTGAGTTGCGAGTGACAGGCAGGACATGAATTGCGGCGGTCGGCTTCTTGTCCGGTAACTCCAAGTCGCTGGGCGCATTCTATGCAGAAGATGTGGCTATCAACAAAGGATTAGTAGCTCGTAGCCGAAATACCGATGGGTTATGCAAACCTGCATGTTGTCACAAGAGCGCGATCGCTGAGCTCTCTCCGACACTTTAGATTGTTGCAAGTAAGTGCATGTTCCATCTTGATTAGGGGGGAAATTTTGCGATCACGCTGCGTGTGAAAGCAATGAATGAGTTTGAAACTCAGCTTATGGCAGATGTAAAAGGAGGAACGCCGCGATAGAGATCGGACATCTGAGGTTAGCTGAGGTTAACTGAGGATGCGGGTAGGAGGAACAGAGGGCTGCTCTTTCCTTTTGCGCAAAGCCGGGCTCTACGATTCACATCACCTTTTCGGTGTAGCAATAAGAAAATGTAGTCATAAAAACACTAAAAGCATATACGTTTACTCATGTTGTAGATAAAATAAGGGGTCGTGGCCTCATATGATTGTCGTAAGCTGTGATCCGGCTAACGGAGACGACCTGCATCCCCAGGATACATGATGCCCCTAACCCATCAGGACCAAGAACTGCGTATATAAATACACTATGCTCGACTCTGTTTTCGTTATCTCATTTCGAGTGAGCCATAAATGCTGCGTTCATCATCATACATTGAGTGTTGCCCTGGAGTTACCATTTCATGTCCATAAGGCTGGCCTTCTGTCATGGTTGGTACTTGTACTGAGCTCCATTGCCTCGACCCATAATCCCACCAAGATTGTTGCGCGAGGTAGTTTGCTTCTTCTCCACCTTCTGTTGGTACCTCGAACTCGAGCTCTCCAATGAGTGAGTCAAGATCAGCTTCGAGAGAGGACTGAAGTTCCAGAAGAGAATCAGACGGTACAAAAGATGGATCCGTCTTGAGAAATGACGACTCGAGAGGGGGTGATGGAAGAGGGTCTCCAACTGAGCATTGAGACTGGGCCAAGAGATTGATCAGCTCCTGCTTGTCCATGGAGCGCAGAGCTGAAACATCGTGGTTGGGGTATAGTCGCCGAAGCACTGAGCGACACTCCTCAAGAGATTGAGCCAGGCTGTCCAGAGCTCTGGGACACGTTTAGTTAAGTTTTGCACGACCGATCGACATGTTACTCACTTCCTAGATGGAATCATGCGTTGCCGGTGTTTATCGTAAGAGCAGCTCTTGGGAGCCCGGCTGGTGATGCATTGTCCACATGGCAGCTTGCCATCGCAGCGGATCTTTCTTCGTTTACACTCAGTACACGCATGTGGAGTTGTTATGCGCCGTGTACCCGCAACCCTGGGTCTTGCATTGCTGGAAGCGGCCGGTTGCTTCTTGGGAATGATCCCCTGGACTGATGAGATGTTAGGACAGTATCATCAAGTTCCTGAGTTGAACATGACTTACAAGTATGAAAGGAGCCACCAGCGGCCACCTTGGTACTTGAAGGAGACATGTTAACAAGGAGTCGTTAGCGCTAGTCAGGAAGATAATCCTTTTGTGCAAGCCACGAAGTGCAAAGGGCCCCCAACATGGACATGTGTAAGGCTGGACGCCATACTTAAGTAAGTAACGATGTTAGTGAAGCAAGCATGCCAAGTAGCGGCGACGATGGATGCTACGTTCGACACAGCGCCACCCCTACAGCATAATGCGGAGAAGCAGAAGCAGGCTGCAAAGAAAATGGATATGATCGTGGGGAACAGGAGAGACCCCCGCTCATTCGTGGGATCATGCAAGTCCTTGAATGGACGCATGAAATGGACGATCCAGAGCGCATGGGGCAGCGTAGCATGGAACGTGTTCTTGTTCGGAGAGGGGGCGGCAGTGGGCGGCTATGGAATTAATGAAGCAGGTTAAAATCAGGGTCCAGGTGTTGAAGAAGGGCTTCGGGCATGGCGACTCATTGGGAAATGCCTGCAGAGTGTATATGTTCAGCACAAGACGGAACGGGATCTTCTTGGCCACCTCTACGTCAAGTTTTGAGCGATAGATCAGCTTCTGCTAGTCATCTTCGTCTAATGTACCCGAGGCTAATTTGACTCTGGACAAAACCGGTCAAGGGAGCGCTATGGCATAGTAGATGGCATCAAACAATGGTGAGGTGATAGTTCACGAGCATCTGCAGACTGCAGACTGCAGCCCTCGAAGTTCCAACCCAACCGAGCCCAACCTAGCTCTTAATGACGGGCATATGGGCTCTCACGGCCCGGAGCATTCACGGCAGTCGAATGATGGTTGCAAAGACCAAGATCTCTGCCTCGGTGCGGTTGCTCCCTTATTTCCGAGGCGTGGTATCGTCATTTTTCTTCAACACCAACACCAAGTCGATGTTAATGGAATGACTGAAGTGGCTTAACTACCTAGTCCAGGAGATGAAGGGTCAGAGGGTTGGGTTGCATGATGCATGTAGTCGAGCCGCCACTGCTGTCCTATCACGTTCAACCTCGTGCAGGTACCCTGGTCGATTCGCATTTATCCAGGAACCACATCTCAAGCTTCCTATTTAGACTTAGTAACTTTATGGTTAAGTTGACAAGCGACGGAACCGTTATCGGACGGAAGAACCAACGTTATCTCCATTACTGTAGGAATGAGGCGTACGTGTTGGTTGAGAAGCGAGATCGTATATGCTGGCCGTATAAGAGATCCTCGTCCTGTCCAAATCCTTCTGGCAGAGAGGAACTCCATATCTCTCGATCGTCAACAACACCCATCGCAAAGCTAAATACTCGAATACGACAGGAGAAGCACGTTCTCGTTAGTTTATTTTCCGTCCACCGCTACATCATGCAGGTATTCATCCGATGTTACCACTCGCCTCCTCCTCTAATTAGTCGCTCACTTAGTAATTAACCACATCACCTTGCTTTAAGCTCAAACACAAGCAAACCTCTGGCTCACATGGACAACCTCCGAGGATGTGTACATAACCAAATGAGCCTTGAATTGTGCGTGTGATCATTAATCGACCCATCTGGGGCTTCTTCATACCACTCACAGAACTCTGGTTAATAGCCCAGGGTCTGGGATCCTCGGCCCGTACCATGAGTCCCCTCTGGGATCTGCACCCCAGATTTTCTCCTCCAATAACTGTTTCGGTCCCTGATTTCCGTCTAGGGAAGGTGGCTGACTGGGCTAGCTGGGCAACAATTCTGACGCCGAAATCCGTGACTGTCACAGCCTTGGACTACAAGGTCCCTTCATTACATAGACCTGGGGCCGCCGGCGCCAAGATTCGTCCATTTCAGAACCAGCCGGCCTGATTCTTCGACCGTCCACTCCACGTGAGCTGCTGTCGGAACACTTCGGCAGGCATCCTCCGGCAGGCATCGCCGCTGGGCTCAGCAACCTGTATGCCTCGGCGACGGAGCGGGATCTGGCCATCACTCCGGACGGATGGATCAGACCGTAACAAGTCATTCGAATAACATCGTGACACTCAAGGAAATACGCCCATCGGATCTTCAACGCCACACAAGCGCCCGTTCGTTGTATTGACTGTCAAGATACTCGTTGTAAGGCGGCCGCTCGGGGCGTACAGCCGTGGTTACCATTGTCACCGATTCTAACATCGGCGCTGTCTATATCAAGAATAAAGTCGACCCTAACTAACCCTCCATCAGCAGCTCAACACCCTATTGTCCTCTTTTCGCTGACCTATGCATGATTATTGAACGAGCTCGTTGCCCTGAGTAGCGCAGGAACCCATAACTTTCTTTCAACAGCTACCAGAACAGGATTTTGGCGTTCATCCTTGAATAATCTCGGACTCGTCGGTATACCAGGACCCCGAGCCTTGTATATGAGACTTTATCTGAAGCTTCAATGGGCTTGAAATCGCTCTCCGGTCAGGGTATTTTGGTGGCCGTCGATCATAATGATTCTAAGGCGCTGCTAAATACCCCTGTAAATACCTGGCCAAGGCGAAAAGTGTTATAGTGCAACTATACTACATCTGTAATAGGCTTGCGAGCGAGCCAAGAAGGAGCTTGCATCGACAGCGAAGTGACAGCGGCTTTAATTCCGGTACTGGAGTTCAGGTACACTCTTGTTAACTCAGCCTAGGCGCTGCTGGATCCCACGACAAATGGCGCATAATGATCGTTCCTATTACATGCAGTGCTCAAAATTGACTTAATTTCTGTTAATGTCACCGTGTTTCATGAATCTGATCGGAGTATGCTTGGTTAGCCGCTTGATAACCCGGTCTTATACCTCAGTTATAGCCCAACAAACTGATTGCTACCACCAGTTCTCATTTCAAGATTTAAAGAGACCGATCTTCTGGAGAGTGCATTCCAATTGGTTCTGTGTTTAATGATGATACTGTGATATGGCCACTGGACCTATAACAGGGGTACGACCAAGTTCTTGTGATGTAAGTTCAAGACACTAACAAGGACATTAAGTTGAACAGCCAACATACAGTCTCACTACGAAGCTATTGATGTATCCTTGCTGTTCAAGTACAAGTTGTATATGTAAGTTCCTGTCAACCTTTGAGAAGGCAAAAAGACAGATCGTTCATGTGAGACTTGGCGGTTAACATAGAGGTGGCGGCGACGTCAAACACTGCCAGAATCTGCCCTAAAAGGAGACGTTGTATCACTACAAGGCGGTGAATGGCAAACAGTCCCGCGATCCGGCACTAATGTGGTTGTTGATCAACTTAGGGCATTGTCGCAGCTTGCCACCAGTGTTTTCGGCGTTCAGAAACGCTCCCGACAAACCCACCCTTTTTGATGCCGTACCCCTTCTCGATCACGGCGAACAACAAGTATTCTTATAGGGAGGCAATATGAGAAGCACAACTGATATTATTTTGAGAGAACTGTTCCTCTCCCTAGACTTTCGGTCAAGTTGCAGCAGTCCTACACTCTGGCTACACGAGTGCCAGTCCAGTGATGGCTCCTAACCTTGCCTCACTCGTACTTGATGCGAGAGCGAGTACTCGGAAGAGCGGGAAAGGATAGCACCCTGCGAGGTTGACTGATGATCGAGTGAGGCTCCTTCTCGAGCCAGTCAATTTACAGCATAGATGAATCAACCCAGCACCTGTCCTTTCATCACCTTATACCTTGTTAGATTAACCATAGAAAACTTTTGATATAGTCACAATCCGTTAGCGAGATAAAGACAGCGGCTCACCGGTATTTGGCCTGGGATCCAGCCAATATATTGATGCCTGGTAAATTTATTGCCCCTTGAACTGTACTAAAAGGAAACGGTCCTTACCCACTGATGTCAAGTATAAGTAAAAACCTCAAACGCAGGCACCCTATGAGCCATAAGTCATATCCGTCAATACTACCCTCTCATAATGACAGCGATGAGTTCGTCAGGAAGATCGGGATGAATCCCGAAGGTATCACTGGTAAGAGGACAACACCAAGGAGTCATATGCGGTGATGGCATCAAGACAAGTACATACGACCAAAGGTAGTGGAAAATACGGGATCCCGTCCGCTCTCCCATAGTCAAGCCACTAACCGGCGGATTAGTAGTTGGGTCGGTGACGACCAGCGAATCCCCGCTGTTGTATGTTTTTGCTTGGCCTCATCTCTCCTTTTGCCATAGGAGAAGGAAGGACAGAAATGCTACCTTTTTGCTGTCTCCCACGAAATAATCCAGTATGTGGCGGGAATTGATGGGAGCAAGACATAGAGGTAGGTTGTTGAATGTGGTCGGTGAGAAATATTCACAAGAGTCTAGCTTTGCCTGCTGAACGAAACCTCTCACTCATACTTTGACGTCGAACCGTTTTCTCTATTTACAATCATTCTATCAAGTCGTTATTCATGATATCCCTCCATTTTATACCTCTTCGACGGCGCAATCTCACCCATCTGGGATGTTCACCTTTCACAGGATCGTACCCACTTTGTTTGCCCTCCGTAGCGTTCCTTAAGAACACCGGTCGGCTACAAACGAAGAACCTGGCATCGGCTGTCAATGCCATCGAAGATACAAGTGTTGTCAATGGGGACGTATTGCTTTGTGATGATCTTGATCATCTCCTGCGCAGCCATGCCACCTGTGACAGCTGAGATGTTGTGAAGTTCACCGCCGGCAGCCCGCTCCACTTCCTGTGCAGTCTTCCTATAGCGCTCATTTTCAGCGGCTTGAGGGGCATTGCTACTGACAAATGCCATTATCTCATCTGCAGAAGCCGTCGTCGTGTTCGATGTCGCCAAGAGAGCGAGGTAGAGTGGGACAAGAGACAGCGGCATCTCAGGGCCAGCAACGGCCGCAATCTCGTCGTTAGCAAGTTGTTGTTCTTCAAAAACACGCGTTAGTAACAAGTATAATAGGCATGCCCATACATCACTTACCGACAACCTGATCAAGCTTTATCGTCTTGTCCTCAAGACCGTTGATGAGCTTGATGAAGCGAGCGTTCTTGCAAAAGAGTTCGACCTGCTCGGGGTCCATATCCTCACCACCAGGAATGCCTCGAACTGTTTCCAGGACTTGGTTGACATCTTGACGGGCCTGATCTTTGTAGATGTTTTGGAGTTTAATGTAAACACTGGACTGAGCCTTCATGTCGGGTAGTCCGCCAGGTACAGGTAGACGGCCGTGCTCAGAATGAAACCGTTTCACGGCCTCAGCGATGATCCAAAAACCGGACTTGATCTCTTCCTATCATAGAATCAGTACCTTAGTTCTTTAATCACATGTGATATTTACTTACAGGGTCTTGATGGATGTAGTCGAAAACTTGCTGAAGAGAGCTTGGGAGGGATGGCGCTACGATATGCTTCATAACAGCAGCTATGGCTTCTTCGAAATTCTCTTCGCCGCCCTCTGGGTTATCTTTCCTCATAGCTTCGGAGACAACCTTGCGGAATGCTGTCTTGTCGGCGTAGCTAGTAGGGTAAGCGCCATCATGTGTTTGTTGCCATTGCTCAAGGTAATGAAGCAGAATGACGACCAAAGGCAAGTGCCCATGCTCGTGATTATCAAGAGAGTCGATATCCTTGGTCATATTCCTGGAAAACTCGGTGAGTTCGGGCCAAGGGGCAAGCAGTCTCAGGTCGGTAGTGGCGACCTCATCAGGATGAGTGTCCACGATGGGAAATGTGCCAGGCAAAGTCGTCTTGAAGTAGGAGTAGTAACCCACAGAATGAACTGCAATAGTAGGTATTTTGTGTTGATGCGCATAATTCTGAATAAGCTGCACTTGATCTTGTGGTAGAGGCAACGTATATAGGATTATGGTGAAAGCAGGAGAATTGGTGAGGAAGTCCTCGAGGTTAAAGGATTCATCCTATGGCATGTCAGCCAGATGAATTAATATTGCACAGAAATGGTCTAATTACCTGAGACTTTGGATACCACTCACCCTGAACTTCAGGGTTGAGCTCCAAGAGGAGGTTGGTGGAGGCTTCAGCTCTCGACCTGCCAAGCCAGCTGTCGTCCACAAAGAAGTTGACGCCCAGATCTTCATGACTCACGACACTTGGGTCAGCAATGGTAAATCGGCCGATACCGGGAAGAACAAGGTTCTTGAGCGTTTCAACGCCAACAGTACCAGCACCAGAGTTGACGAGGAGAATGTTGGCAGACTCAAGAGCAGCTTGGCCGGATGCAGCCCATAGCCGGAGTTGACGGTCGTACTTTCGCTCCTTCTCTGACGGCCCATGAAGGATCGGGGGAGTCTGAATCATGACATCGGCCATGGTTGAGCTGTCTCGGGATGATATGTATGGATGTGCAGGTGGCTGTTTAGGTGATGATGAGATGTCGCGTTGTGGAGCTTCCCGCAAGCAATTCAGACAACAGCCAATCGGGTTTCGGACAAACGAGTGTTGCGAGTCTCCTGACTGAAAGATACCAGTATAGATGCCGTTGATGAAGCTTTGTAATGAGACTCTGGCAGAAATGATGGTGTTGAATAATCGGCTAAGGCTGCCTAGGCGCACGGCCGAATCATTGCTGTCCCTCATCGCGGAGGTAAGCTCTACGTCACGGCCTGGAGCGGATAAAAAGTGGGGAGCTTGGGCCATGCTCCTTGTTTATTGGTGGTTATACTCTGGAAGACTCCCAGATAGGTCTAGCCGAAAGCTGATTGTGAAGAGTTCTTGGTGGTTGATGATTGTACTGAGGGTAGATGGAATATAAAGAGCAAATCCATTTTATATTTCAGAGAAACACCCGCTCTTTTTATGCTAATAACTTATCGGAGATGATTAAAATTTCCTTCATTGACTCAAGGCGACAATATCGTAATACAAACGCAAACTTGAACCTAGAGCAAGGAGCAAAGTGAACCTTTTATGGTTTGATACCGAAAACTGTGATTAAGTTTGCACCTCTGAGCAACCTCTGAGCAAAGTCATATTGGTTGAGACTACCTATGGTTTAGAGTTACAAGACAAGGTGGTTGACACAAGCCATTTTCTAGGAAATAATCTGTTATTACAAGGGACGAGGAGAAAAGGAAAAGTCGAAGCGTCGTTTAATAAGTAATCGCCAACGAACTACTCGTAAATTGAGGCTCAGAGAGTACTAGCTCTTAGTCTGGTGTTTTTTATGACCCCGAGACATCCATCCTCGGTTTTACGAGACGCTACCTCTCACCTAGTGCACAGCTGCGAACTGGAAGACACGGAGTTCCATTACAGCCTCATTAGTGTTATCCCTCGCTCTAAATACAAAGCCTTACATCCTAGTGAAAAACGTGTTGACCGAGACGAAAATCCCCGAGATCGACATCTTCGACGTTGGGTCGAAACTATCACACGAATAGACGAGTGTCTGTTTGGATGATCAACCCTCTTTTTGCTGTCTATTATTGCTTGGCGAACGGCCACGAAACGCGAGCGCTTTACCAACACTTCAGTACCATTTTCTGTATCATTTATTGACTCGCTGAGTCGCATCCATCCTAGTCATCCTTTGATGGTCGAATACACGCCTCCTTCGAATAGATTTCCCTTTTCTGCTTAGCGTGGTCTTTGAAGATTCCCATGCAGCATCGGCATCTTTTTTTGATCCTTCTGCAGGCGAGAATCTGTCCATGAGTGGGCGGGTGAAAGAAAAAGGTTGGAAGCTACTACGCAAATTCTGTGGAGTAAGCGGCCCTGTTTTCTTTCACCCCTGTAACAGGGACCTCAAGCGAGTGCGAAAGCGGGCCCAATAGCTCCATTTCAACGACGTTGAGCTGACCTCCATCTTGCGGAATTGCCTTTACTGGCAGAATAGAGCGGTCATATTAGTCCCCGATGTCATTTTTGATGCTGCCCCTAGGATGTCTCGCAACTCTCTGCCTGCATGTAGTCCGAGAAATGGATCGTTTGAAAGTCCGACGAGTGCATCCAGATCTCCGGCACGTCTTAGCACAGTTGCTCCAAGCTACCGAGTGGTTCTGTTACTCTTGAATATAAAGGGTCGGGATCTCTCGTCTCAATCTTTTGTTGATATGATAGATTAACAAACGGAGCCGCAAAAGGATTATCTCAATAATCATACGCTGTTCGCATATTCTTGACTCCACACTAATACATGCGATTCACTCATCTCTGCAGGCAGTTCTACATTTGATCAGGGATCTGAAGTGCCCAGCAGATTACTCAAAATCCCCTGCAACTGTCCAACACTTCCGCTTACTATTCCTACGCATCCGTCGAGAGCCTGCCGTAAAGTACCATCTCTCCTTCAACATCTACCTCTCTTGATCTGCAATGGATGCTGGAGTCAAGGATGGCGACGTGCGTGTGCACGACGATGGTGAGCCAGAAGTAGTGTTGGCCCCCAAAGCAGAGCCTCCTCCTACTTTCACACCAGAGGATGAAGAAGTCAAACAAGCTACGATACCTCCAGCTCGCTTCTGGAGCTTGTGCCTTGGGTAGGCTACGTTTCCTCTTTTGCCAGTGCGCATCCCCTGCTGACAGATACCCCTAAAGAGTCTTTCTAGGTCTCTTTCTCTCCATGATCGACACCTCCATCGTTGCCACAAGTCTTCACAGCATTGGTGTTGAGTTTGAAGTCCTTGAAAATGTCAACTGGGTCGCCCTCGCCTACACACTCGCCTACCTTGGATGTGCCATCGTCTTTGCTCGCATATCCGACATTGTCGGGCGACGTGATGCCTTCATTGCGGCCTATATCATTTTCTTCGTCTTTTCGCTAGCCTGTGGTTTTGCCCAGACCATGAATCAGCTCATCGCCTTTCGTGCTCTACAAGGCATCGGTGGCTCAGGTAAGTCCACCAACGTCCTATCTTGATCGAAGTGTCTGACCAAACCAGGGTTGTACGCTCTGACGATGATCATCATACCTGAGCTCGCTCCCAACAATATGAAGCAGCATATGGCGGCTTTGGTTGGCTTGGTCATTACTCTCTCGGGTGTTCTTGGGCCAGTTCTTGGTGGTATCTTGACACACTACGCTTCTTGGAGATGGGTTTTCTGGATCAAGTATTACTCCTCCCCGCTGTATACATGGCGCATCTAATGATTCTTAGTGGCCCTGTTGGGTTTGTATCTCTCGTCGTATTTATCTTGACTTGGCCGAAAGCCGAATACTTACCCTCCATACAACGACGTGCCTGGAAGGAACTCGATTTCATCGGATCATTCCTCGCCATCGCTGCTGCCGTTCTCGTTGTGTTCTCATTTCAGAATGCCGGCACTGAGAGATCCAACGAAGCATGGAAGACCGCCATCTTTATTGCACCTTTCCTATGCGGCGTGCTCGCCTGGGGCCTGCTCGTTGCGTGGCAAATCTTCATTCAGCATCGATGGCGCGATCGTTTTGCTCCCGCTTTCCCAGTCAACATCTTCCGCAACAGAGTCTATTCCACCGCAGTTCTCAACACTCTTCTCAGCGGCTTCCCCTACTTGCTACTCATCTATGCAATTCCCCTGCGAATCCAAGTCGTTAGTGGAAAATCGACTCTGGTTGCGGGTGTCATGTTGTTGCCAATGCTTGGAACATCAGCAATTGGAAGTGTGTTGGCGGGAAAGATCAACTCTCACAAGAACTATACCTTTGAGTCGTTGTTGGTTGGCTCATGCTTTATGGTACTAGGCTGCGGACTCCTCAGCTCACTGTCGGTTGAGTCTGGAGACGCTAAGTTGCTTGGGTTCATGACTTTCTGTGGCCTCGGCTTCGGATTAACTGTTGCGTCATCAACGATGCTGTCAACAGTGGAAGTGCCCATCCGGGATTATGGTATGTATCACAAGACTAACCCTAACCTTGAGAAGTTTCCAAGTTAACAATGCCGCAGCACCTGCACAGGGAATTCTCTCCCAAGTAAGACTCCTGGGCGGCAGCTTGGGTATCGCTTCCTCGTCAGCTCTACTCAACCAGAAGAGTGTCGATTACCTTGCAGGTGTCCTGACACCTTACGAGCAAGCAACTATTGGCGGATCCAACACTCATCTGTCAAACTCACAATGGATGGCTGTTCGCCACACCTACGCGGAAGCATTCAAGATAGAGATGAAGGTAGCAACCGCTCTTGCGGCTTGTGCAGTCCTCTCGACATTTGGGGCTTTTCGTAAACAGCGTCTTCTGATAGACGAACAACGGGCTGCTGTCGTGGCAGAGGAGGCTGCTCGTTGTCGAGGGCAAGCCAAGTAGGATTTGCCCAGGGACTCTTTGGGTTTTGCATTATACATTGCATACATGTTACATCAGGATCAATGTAGCATTTTGGAGTAACAGGGTTTTGGCTTACACCATTTTGAGCCTCTTGAATAGACCAATCACTTCACATTTACAGCATCCGAGCGTCTTTGCTATGTTGTGCATCGCATAACTGCGGCCGTAATTCAGGGGTCGACTTGACATGGGCGTATTAGTATTGTCAACGTATAACACGTATTATTCGAATGATCATATCGAAGAGACAACTCATAAGTTGGTGTTCATTATATCCATTCCTCTATGTGCCGTCATCCATGCCAGTACCCTCCTCCTTGGTCGTGTCTCTATACATATCCACCGCCACCGCACTCGGCCGCCTCGGCTTCATATCATTCAGCGCCTCGCTCTCTTCATCGATATCGTCATCATCACCAAGTCCACCCTCATCATCCGACACATCGGGTGACTCAGCCAAGCTATGTTGCAATGACGCCATGAAGTCGCCCGCCGCCCCGAATTTGGAAATCCCTTCCTTGTGCGGCAAGGTCGAGTACATCCTCTGGGCCTCGTCCAAACATCGTCGCGCTTGAATGTGCTTTGACTGTTGAAGCCAAGCATCTGCGCTGAGCACGCTCCACGTTCCGGACTTGCGACGGCGCGAACCCCAGTGCCAGCTTCCAACTCCTTCTTTTGAGGCGTAGCAGATGGCGAGACGTTCTTTTATTAAAGCATCGCCTACACTGCCAGAGATCTTGGACTCGAGAAGGCGTACGCCCCAGCGGCCTGCGTCGTCGATGTTGGTTCCACCTCGAAGGCGTAGTAGCTCAAGGCCAAGGATCAAGCTTCTCAATGCCCCATAAGGGGCGCTGCACCTGGTGTTGTAGGAGTAAAATGCAGCCTCCAGCATCTGATCAATCGTCTCAGCGCGATTCTTTGAACTCATTTGTTGAGGGAGGATCAAAAGACTCAAGGCAGCCATTTCATTCGCCGCCGCATGATGTTTCCAGGCCTTGGAGTCGCTGAAATCGGATCGCAAAAGGTCGTATGTCGACTGTGCCAGCTTCCAGTCCCTCAGCATAAAGGCATAATCTGCCAGCTTCCGCATAATGGCCTCGGGAGCTTCTGACCCGTAAAACCCAGCGGCGTTGTAGTTATCTCTTGCGCTGCTAGTGCCGCCTGTTGAGTTTCTCGAGCTGCCACCAAACGCCCATTTCCTTGAAAGATTCATAAAACGTCCTGTGAGACCTCTCCGCCGCGAAGCAACCTGGTCGTTCCAAATGGAGACATGTCGCTCCATTGTAGGTATAATGGACATGGTCACCATCTCACGCACAAATGTCCGTATGGCAGTAGCATCGGATTCAAAAATGTAGCGTGTTGGGTCCTCAAAATCTTCGTCGTCTTCGCTCCGTTGGATATCTTCAAGTTCCTCGCGGGCTGACATCCAATCACTGCGGGGTAGTGGTATGCTATCATCGTCTGTCTCGGCGCTCTGGCTGCTCCTCAAGCGAAGCAGATGGCAATGAATTCCAAGATGTCGCTTCATCTGGTCGAAAAGCCCCATAGACCTTGTAATATCGTCCTTCTCTTCATCGTGGACCAGGACGTAGTATCGGATAAATTCGCTGTCTACCCAAGGTGGAAGCTTTTTGCTTCCTTGGTTAGTCTCCGCGTAAAGTCTCCTTAACTCTTCGATTGGATTCGGGTTCCGTGAACTGATAGCAATAACACATGCTACTGGGTGTGAAAAGGTTTCGTGTGGTGATATGGGAAGGCCGGATAGTAAACGTCGTAGATACAGGGCGTAATATGGCGACGTCTCCTCGGAACCTGCGTCTTGACCCGCAAATACACCATGTTGCGGGAGCGCCGCGAAGGACTCCTCTGCGTAGGACAAGTGGCTGTCTACTACAGCTTCCACATCCGCAAGAAACTGCTTGTCTCTTGACGTGCTTGCCTGGCTCCCGTTTTGGCCTTGCGACGAGGCGGGGTTCTTGAAACCTGAGACTGTAGGATCCGGATGCTCGATGTTGTCGCCGAATCTTGTAAACCTGATAGAAAAGCCATCTGCCGCTTTGCTCATGCCGTTGCTATCCCTAATCGTAATCTTGCCTTGCACATCTTCGCCAAACGGTCGAAGGAGTTCCCACAGACCATTTCGGAAGCCCTTTTCGCTCATCAAATCGTCGGTGTCCTCGGAGGTATAGATCGAGACATGAGGGACGAATGCTCGTAGGATCAGACTCAAAGGTTCAGAGCTATCTCCCCCAGCCTCGGGGAGTGGTCGGTTAGGGCGGGCATCGAAGACCGTATGCGAGAGGACTCGAGAAGGCGAGCCCCGACCGGCTGGCGATATGGAGCGCGATCCAGGAGGTGAAAGAGTTGAAGCATATAGAGAGGCAGCTGACGGGTTGGAGCGACGAAAGGCGAGGTTGGTTTCGGATTGCGACAGCGGTAACGACTCGAGGACAGGGGTGGAGTGTCGCGATTTTGTAAGCTTCATTGCCGATACAGCTGCCGGCAAAGCCTGGAGCGGTTCCGTCGGCGAAGCTTCATTTTCGAAAGGTTGTGGCATGAAGGCGACGGCGATCAGCGGCTTGCTATGATTATATCGAGGAGGGTCGTAATCGTAGGGAATCTAAGGAAATGAGGCCGGAGTTCGGAGGATTAAGAGGCGCACGAGGGAGAGGGTGAATCGCAAACTGTCAAGGCCACAAGTCGGCTCGGCATGATCTTATCGCTGAAAAGAATGGTTCATTAGGTGAAGAAAGAAAAGTTGACACAGTCTCTAAGCCTCGAGTGACATGAACCTTTTGGTGAGTAACAGACGTTGGGCGACCATGTGGAAACTCGGGATATGATGGCGGTACGTACCGCGTTACCTCATTCCCAGTACCCGCCCAACTCAGTGGAGTCCAGGGGACGTGGTAGCGTCTCATCTGCAAGACTGCATGGAGCTCCAGATTGCTCTAGCGGGGCGAGAGCCGCGATACTCGGTATTTGCATAAGTCCTCATGGAATGTCAAGGCAACTCAAGTTCAAAGTTGCGACTTTAGCTTCGACACAATATTTCGCCATATCATATTACGCAATGCCTTCAGATATATCAGAGTACCTAGCCTCGAAATACCTAGTCGCGGACCCGAAACCCGCTAAGAAACGAAAGCGCAAGCGCGGCGCCGAAGCCAACACCGGCCTTCTTATCACAGATGATGACGACTCGGGCTGGGGTAACTCCAACGCTCAACAAGAAGACGAGGGTATAGATGCCCCAGTCACAGTATCGGGGAAATCCGCCGAGTTTCGAAAAACCAAAAAGAGTAATTGGAAGTCCGTGGGAGGAGATACAACGCCAAATGATGATTCCGCTGCAGCTGCAGACGCGATTCTAGCCTCAGCAGCAGCGGAGCAGAATGCAGCTCGCGATGAGGACGAGGATATGCCAATCGTGGAGGATGACGGCACAGCGGTAAAGATGAGCGACGGAACACACGCAGGACTGCAAAGTGCAGCCACGGTATCGGCACAGCTTAAGCGACGTCAAAAAGAAGAGCGCGAAGAATTCGAACGGCATCGCAAATCAGCCAAGGAGGAAGAAACAGTATACCGAGACGCCACCGGCCGAAGAATCGACATTTCGATGAAACGTGCCGAAGCACGACGCGCAGCTGCTGAGGCAGAGGAAAAGGAACGACTGGCCAAGGAAGCTCTCAAGGGCGAAGTACAACTCGAAGAGGCTCGCAAGCGACGCGAGAAGCTGCAAGACGCCAAGCTCATGTCGTTCGCTCGTACGGTTGACGATGAGGAGATGAACCAGGAGCTCAAGGAACAAGAGCGCTGGAACGACCCTATGATGCAGTTCATGAGCGAGCAGAAGGATACAGGGAAGGGACGAGGTAAAAAGTCAAAACGCAGGCCAGTATACGCTGGTGCAGCACCGCCAAATCGCTACGGGATTAAACCAGGCTATCGCTGGGATGGTGTTGATCGAGGCAATGGCTTTGAGGCAGAGAGGTTCAAGGCAATTAATCGTAGAGAACGGAATAAGGGGCTGGACTACTCTTGGCAAATGGATGAATAGGCGAACAAAGGTTGATGCATGGATTCTATTATATACCCACTTCTGAGCACTTTGCGACTTGACCTCATTCGCTGCGACTATTATTGTACTGATAGAAGTTGCACTTCTATCTATCTTTGAGCCCCCCATGCTGTTTCAGTGTCGGATTTGTTAAATCAGAGGTAAAAAAGCCAAATGAAACTTCAAAAACATCCCCGCTCCATCCGGGTATCGAGGCATCTAAGATCTGCGGCGAAGTCGCTTATCCTGGCCATAATCGCAAAGTTTTTTGACAAGCTGAATCCATTCGTTCTTGGGCATTTGGCCAGGTCGATCACCCAGTCGGTGGTTGAAAAGCTTTATCAGCTCGCCAATGGTGATACCTTCATTAGGGATCTTCTCCAAAATCTCGGCTGGCTCGACGATTGAGCCACCAGGGGAGCCAGGTGAAGCAGCTGTACGAGTGTTAGTTGCGACCCCTTTCTAACCACACCCAGAAAGAACTTACCGCCTTGAGGGTTGGGACTACCGGCTCTAGATGCTGAAGGAGTGCCTCGGGCGCTGTTGCTGACGAGCTTCAACTTCTTCCTCTTTGACGCAGCACCATCCGACATTTCACCAGCGGTGGCCTCTCCATCGCTGCCAGATCCGACGGCCATGGCTCGTCGAGCGGTTGCACCCTGAGGCAGAGGGGTACCAGACCTGCTACCTGCAGCGGACGTGACACTCTTCTTGAGCTTCTTACGAGAGGACTCGTTTCCGCTAGACTCGGAGAGCGCTGGAGAGCCGGCTCTCTTAAGTGATTTGCCCTTCTTAGAGCCTTCAGGTTTCTTGCCGGACGGGGTGTTAGTGCCCTTGGAGCCAGAACCCGAACCTTGAGCTTTGTCTTCTTTCCCGGCGTCCTTCTTATTCTCGTCGTCTTTCTTTTCCTCGTCTCCTTCTTCCTCGTCGGAGGAATTGTCATCAGACTAAAGTAACAGTTAGTGTTATCCTAATTGTGCACACTGTGAACCTTACCGAGCTACTCCAGGGGTTCTCCTCGGAATCATCGCTTTCGTATATGTCCTCTCTGTCTCGCTTGATGAGCGCCTTCTTGGTGGCCTTTCCGAGTGTCTGCCGCATAATCTCTTCCCGAAGTTGCTCATCTAAGTCCTTGTCCACCTCTCGTTCATCACCTTCTCCAAACAAGTTGGCACCAAGTTGTTCTCGTCGGATACGGTCCTTGGACTCTTTTGTATCTTCGTCATCATTCTTTTCGAACATAGGAGCCTCGTCATCGTCTTGGAATTCATCGCCTGACATGTCAATCTCATCGTGCTCGAGCTTCTCTGACCTTGACGCGGCCTTGAAAGTGGCGCTTTCGGTCTTAACCATCTGACCACCTCCGTAAAACATGCGTCGAGTAGCTTCCAGATCTTGGCGCCCGGCCCTCTTCTCCTCATCCTTCATAACCCATCGGCCAACATCCACCTTCTTGTTCATGAGAGCTTCTGCTTCATCAATGGTGTAGGGCTGGAAAGGAGGCTTGGAGGTGAACCTGTACCACTTCTCGAGAGGTACCATGCGAAAGACAGACTTGTCGATCATGAAGGCCACGTTCGACTCGGAGAGGGCAGACACATAATTACCAACCCACACATTCTTACCCTCAGCATCTTCAAGATGCCACGGAAGGGCTTCTTCGTATCGAAGATCGGATTCTTTCTTTGCGGCTTGTGTTTTTGGCGCCCTGTTGAATGTGGTTTTCTCCTCCTTTTGCTTCTTTGGTCGCTTGGGGTTGGGGTCCTTGGCGACAGGCGCAATTTTGGCCTGATCAATTACGCGCTGAGCTTCTCGTTCCGCTTTGATCTGTGCCATTCTTTCCGCCTCTTGTTCATCGGCCTGCGGCGCTTCAGGTGCTTCGACCTTGACAGCTCTTCCTGGGGGTGGCTGACGAGCATCTCGTCGGTGTAATGTAACGGGGCGCGCAAACTCATCTTGATCGGTTGGGTCGATGGGCTTGTCGCCCACCTTGGACTGAGTGAACTTCATCATATGGTAGCGAATACCATCGAGAAGGGCCTTCTTCGTCGTCATAATTGGGATATCGCTGTACTGAGCTGGCGGTGGTTCCGACCATCCTCCATTCTGTCTTCGTAGCTCCTCAATGCTTGGTTTTGTTCCATTCTGTGTGCCCGAGCCGGACGGCGCTGTAGGTCTGGGAGGCGGTCTTCGAGCGACAAGGGGGTTCGCGCGTGGCTTCTTCCGCATGGGTCGAAGGGGATTCGCCTTCTGGTGCTTGGGGGCACCAGGCGCGTTGGCAGGCGGGTTTCCGGGAGGCGGCGGCGCGCTCATGTTGATGATAGGGTCGTGTTTCTTCGAAACTTGGTTCTCCAACGAGTGCTCCAAAGGCAGCAGGTCACGACCTGTAGCCTAGCTCTGCGCCAAGCGCACGATGGAACTTAAACGCGGTGGTATCTTGATGGTCGTTCTGGCGAAATCGATGGGAAATTACAATCGTCTCGAGCTACCGATATGAACGGCTTCGAAGTTGTTGGGGCGGGCGTGAAAAAGGCTATTTTGTCTGTATTGACAGAAAGGATGCTTGATGCAGGAACGTAGCCGTGCTGAGCGAGATGAGCGCCGTACCTTATGACGATGACAAAGGCGCGAAAAGCCATACGTGGCTGTGCACAAAGAGCTTCCACCAGCAGACAGCAACCCGAAGGTCCAGTGTAGCGTGTTTTCTCGGCAATATCTTTTGACTCTAGTTATGTGAGTGAGTTCCTCTAAGTTAACAAACAAATGTTGATACGATAAACTCCATGGGCTTTGCATACGTAGTTGTTTAAATGACTACCTACGGAGTACACAAGGCGTGTATACCAAATACTGTGGCGTAGGCCCACTGTAACTTTCTTGCTGCTGCCAATTTTCGCTATTCTCTCCTACAGTTAGAATTCCTTGCGGCACTGTAGTATTCCTTTGTGCAACATCAACCGCATAAGTGCATTTTGTGGAGAATCTACAAACGGAGATGCTTCAACATCATCGTGCATTGCTTGATCACCCCAATCTTAGCGTTTGTCAAAACAAATAAGCGCGTACTCATATCTGTCGCCCTTTCACTTCGCATCTTGTAGTTGCCAGTCAGTCTGCGTTATCTGCAACACATCCTCACTTTAGTGAGGCGATGCGCCAAGACACGTACCTGTCTTTACTTGCCAGAACCCTCCCTCAAGCTGAATGGAACCTTCGACACTCAACCACTATTAAAGCCCGCATTGAGGCCAAGTTGCCCCTGTTATACTTTCCTGCATAGAGAACTCTTCGCGGTAGCTCCCAAACTCTGCCAGGCCCAGGCCTCTACCAAGCGGAATGCCACTAACTATACCCTGGTCGATCCTCTTATAAGACGCCTCCACCAACGATAGTGACAAGCTGTTAAGCTTGTAGTATCTATACGCCATCATCTTATCTCCCTTGCAAGAGCTTCATCACTGAGCCCATCATGATTCCCAATCGCCGCGAACCTTCGGCTGGTGCCCCTAATGACTCCCCCGCAGGTCTGGAAAACCACCTACGCAACCTCATCATCTCCAACGGTACGCCGTTACAGGAGCCCTCACCCAACACTCCTACGCAGTCTATTCCAGTCTCCCAAAATGGCACAGGCAATAACGGTATTCTGAACGAAGCGTCCGAAAGCGCCTCTCATGCGTCCAAGCCGGCGCGCAAGCGGTTGAATCAGGCACAAAGACGCCAGATGAGCTCACAGCTATCCATATCTATTGACCCTCGGCCCCAACAACCTCCCCCAAACAGAAGCTATCAAAGTCCGACCTCCCAGTACTCACGGCCATCCCAGCCGCATCAACGGCACGTGCACAACGATTCTCAGTCAAGACCGATCTCTCATGAGAATCGCCATGGCGGCTCATATCCCCACCGTACATGGAATGGCCCTCGACAAGATAGACAGCGGGGTTATGATCACCCACCACCACCTCATGGCGCCCGGCCGGACTCCATGTCGTCTCAGCCGAATCGGGGCCCTGGCTATCTGTATAACGCCAGACGCAAAGTTCAATTCCACCCTGATGAAATTGCAGCTCAAGCAACTCTACTTGACAAGCTGTGTTTCCAAGTCGTCTCCAATTCTGAAATCGAAAGGTCAGAGATTGCAGAAAAGGAAGATTTTCGTTGCCGAATTGAAGCCATCAGCCGGGAGGTGATCGCCACATATGAAAAGGAACACCTGCCAGAAGCCGACTTTCACCCTCTCTCGGTCCAACTTAAATGCTTTGGCAGTCTATCTTCGGGGTTTGCGACTAAAGCTTCAGACATGGATCTTGGGCTTCTTTCACCAATGTCCGCCATCCAGCCAGATGCTCCGGGCTCTCTCATTCCACGTTTACTAGAAAAGGCTTTCTTAGATGCCGGTCTGGGAGCTAGGCTATTAACTAGGACCCGTGTGCCTATCATCAAGTTGTGCAGTGCTCCCCCTGAAAAGCTGCGCCAAGGTCTTCTCCAAGAACGGTTTCGATGGGAGAATGGTCTCGATGATGCTCATGAGGCCCATGAAGACGAGGAGCACGATCAACATGCAGCATCTCACGATCATGAGAATGGCCAGGGCCATGTCACAGGGACTGAAGCCAAATCCTCTGCCGTTGTTGAGCTTACATCATCGGGTCCTCATGAGGACACGCAAACGATTGAGCTAAAGCAGGGCCCCAAGAACTCCCTCTCCTCGTACTACGGCTTGGCCAAGCGAGTCCTCCGCCGGGCAGGCGGCCGCGATGCCACGATTTCCAACTATCGCGTACTTTCAGACCAGGACTGGGCGATACTGAATCGGGTTTGTGAAGCTTTCATTTCCGGCCTCTCAGATGTACGCCTTCGAGGCCGTTTGGCCGGGTATCCGTCTCTCGTTTTCGCACAAGACACGACTTCACCGATCAAACGATCGTTGCTCGGAGTCTATACTCAGGTTGAGGGCGAACAAATTCGGCAATTATGGGAAGAAGGTGGTGTAGAAGAGCGAAGTCAGCCCTCGCGCTTCCTAACTGAGCAGGCTTTGGGCGTTTGGGAGGAGGCCCAGCACAAGGAGAACTTTGGTGTCGACCCCATTTTCTACACCAAAGAGCTTCAACAGGCTCTCGATAAGGTGAAAAAGGCGCCTTCCGTACAATTTGTGACCTTGGAGCAGGGCCAACACGAGCCACCTACGCCATACTACACGCGAGCCTTGTATATCTTCAATGGCCTGAAGCCAGCTAACGAACAAATTGCTTCAAAGTGGACAAGTATCCTCGTTGATCGATATGTGGCTGGCATTCATCAAGAGGACATTCGCAAGACGTTTCAGGACCGCATAGCCACTTCATCTGAGTCCCTGTCACTCGGAGGTGTAGGGCTCCTGCATAAGACCATCCATCTAGCGTGGGAATTTGAACGGGCGATAGACAAGGACGCTTACGATGAATCGGTTGTTCAAGACGTCAAAGACTATGTTGCCCTGCTCCGATCGCCCTTGCAGCAAAGCGAATCCTGGGTCTTTGGCGACGAGTTTTTTATTCCGCTTACACCACAAACGGTTGGTCTTGCGGCGATAGTTCGCCAGCTACCCGATCCTCACAAAATGGCTCCTAACCAGCCTCGCGATCGCTACAAAGATCACTTGGAGTTCCCTAAGACGGGCGCTGGTGTTCAATGCGATATCAACTTCTCGGCCCATCTAGCCCTTCACAACACGGCTCTTTTGCGCTGTTACTCTCACACAGACCCGCGTGTGCGGCCTATGGTCTTATTCGTCAAGCATTGGGCGAAGATGCGTGGGATTAACTCAGGCTATCGTGGAACACTAAGCAGTTATGGCTATGTCTTAATGGTCCTTCATTACCTAGTAAACGTCGCCGAACCTTTCGTCAGCCCCAACCTGCAGCAACTGGCCCCTCCGCCGCCGCCAGGGCTCTCGCCGATCGAATTCGAGAACATGACCATGTGTCGAGGCCACAATGTTCAATTCTGGCGCAATGAAGAGGATATCCTACGTCTCGCCCGCTCGAACCAGCTCAATGGTAATAGTGAGACCATTGGCCATCTCTTGCGTGGATTCTTTGAATACTACGCTCATAGTAGCATGCTAAGTACTTCCTCGGGCAGAGGATTTGACTGGGGCAGAGACGTGCTCAGCCTGCGTACCCCCGGTGGCTTACAGACGAAGCAAGACAAGGGCTGGACTGGCGCCAAGACAGTCATTGAAGCCCAAAACGTTGGACCTCATCCGCCACCTCAGTCTGACCAGACGCCTTCGCCGTCAAAAACTTCTAAGGAGCAGGCTGCCAAAGAGAATGACACACAGCATAAGCAAGCCAATGCAGCAGCCAAGAATGGCGAATTCAAGGAGATTCGTCACCGTTATCTTTTCGCTATCGAGGACCCATTCGAGCTGGAACATAACGTTGCTCGAACTGTTACGCACAACGGCATTGTTTCAATCCGGGATGAGTTCCGTCGAGCTTGGAAGATTATCAAGTTGGCTGGCAATGCCAGCCCGCAAGAAAGCCTCCTTCGCGATGTGAACGATGTTGAGGAGGAGATTAGTCCTTTGTCACTACTCCTAGACGAGATTCATGGGGTTGGCCAGATCCGAAACAGATGATTGTATGAGTACTATGTCGAGATGATGTACAAACATATGGATGGGACAGGGCAGGCGGCGGCGCAACGAGATGTAACTTGACTGTGAGTCATTGGTAATGGCAGAATCTGGTGGGATTAATTACTGCTACCAGGTAGTCATCATATAACACAAATCACAAAAGCAGTGGAATTATTTAGGCCTCCTTGATTATATGCATTGTGATTTACTATGCTAGCTATGGTGTAATAATACATCGAATAAGTTTCTTGTTGCCGGCTTTGCGGCTCCAGCCTTTGCTTTCATCGTATTGTCTTTGCTAACCTTCCGCTTCTTATCCTTAGCTACTCGTTTCGGTTTTACGTCCACATCGACGTCGGGCAACGGCACGAATTTGGCAACTATCTTATAGGTTCGCGTTTCGCCGCTCTTTTCCAGGAACTCCAGGGTGTTCTCAACGTTGGGGAACTCTGCTAAAGACGGTAGTGAAAGCAGCATATCCTCCAGCTCCGGTAAAAGCATGCTGGGCTGTTCAAGCGACAGGACCTGCTTCAGGAGCCGGAATGAGTAATAGGCCGCTTGTAGATGTGCGACGAAGTGGATAATATCCCAGGACACTTTGTTAGATGCCGGTCTCTTCGAAGATTCTTTTAGTGTTTGCAGCGTATGAGAATGTTTGCCCTCTTCGTGACAATATCTGATATCAAGGGTTAGGCAAAGTATCTGCCACGCGCGAGCCGTATCACCTAGCGTTGCGGCTTTGATCCTAGACATTAGTCTGGTAAGATCTTGAGCCCAAGCTTTTGCGGCCTGCTCAGGCAACATCGGCACCTGCCGTCCCTTCTGCACGACAGTGTTGACACGTCGATATTCTTGGGTGGTTGAAGAAGAACCAGGAATGATCCAGCGGGCTATTGTGTAAGCCAGCTGTCGAATTGGAGTGCTCTGCTCCCAGGCACTTCCGCGGGAAGGGCACTCGAGTAGGATTGGGAGAAAGATCTTGACATCGTTTATGCCGTCCGTGTGGTTTTCCTGATGACCTAACTGCAGAACCATCTCTGATATCCTCGGGTCCAACGAGCCGATTTGAATCGGTGTTCCCTGTGTAGAGACGGGTATTAGAGCAACCGCATGGTCCAAGTACTCATGGCAGAACTCGGTGTAACCCGTCTTGTCGGCGACTGGTTGAATACAGTCCTGCAAGAGTTGCGGGACGGTTGAATGGGGTGAGCATTTTCGTTCGTAAGCAAACCGACAAATTTCGGCAGAAGAGCCAAGCTTGAGTTTCTCACAAATGTATGCAGGATTAAAGCTTGCACAAGCGAGATTGGACTGATCATCAAGATAAATGTCTCGAAGGAAAACAACACTGCCTTTTCCCAGATCATGGACTAGGAGATCCGAGTCCGAGGTTAGAACGGTGCCACCTGATTCCGAGAGATGTTGTGCGCAGTATGCATCGGCCTCACCCGGAACGAGATGCACAAGCTTTGTGTAGCGCGGGCAGAATCTCAAGACGTCAATGATAGCTGGAACATGGAAACTCGGAGGTACTGCCGACTTTCCCGGAGGTTTGGCTGCTGAGAAGAGGATTGGGGAGGTCTCATCAGCAACTGAGAAGTATGCTGGAAAGAAGCCATTGATCTCCGAAGAATGGAAGACCTTTAACTGGTTGAGACTTTTAACCATTCGCTGCATGCGAACTGGCTCTTTTGATTCTGGTAGGTATCCATCAAAATATATGGCGTCGCTGTTCACTTGGGTCAGTATGATCCCAGCTAACAGAGAACTCCAACTTACACGCTCACACCACGGCGGATGAGTTCGTCTAACCAGGTCAGAGCAGTCTCACCGAGGATTTTGTACGACGGTTGAGGAATTCCATGTCTGTTGCAGATATATAGAATATGATAGGCTAAAGCCGGACCATCGATGACTACGTGTTCGTCGTTGAGGGTTCCATGAACGACGTATCGTTCCAGGGTAGATATGAGACGAGGTATCCCCATGTTGAGATATTTACGAAGATTCGTGTCGCTATCGCATTTCCATTAAACAGTCAAGCTAGTCGATACCTCAGAAGAAGTATTGTTCGAATAAGTGAGTTGTTGACTCTGCTGTCATTCGAAAACCCACTGCACGCGACAGTCAAGTGATGATGGCCTTGTGCGGCTATCAGCTCTCGCAGGTGAAATTTGCGAGGCTGTGACGCACTTTCCGGTAAGCCCCGCTTGGCTAATGACTGCGGGGTGGCATGCACAGTAGATAGCACTGTACACTGACCGGCCGGGGAACTATCGGAGCGGTGGAGACAATCTTCGTACGCCCGCTAGAAAACGCAAACCAGCCTCTAGACACAGTAAATGATTGATCGAACTCACACGGTACGTTGTACCGGGGAGACGAAAAAAAAAAAGCTCCCACCTGAACGCAGCTTTCTTCCAACTTCTCAACCTCTTCCTCTCTCTCAATTCCCTCCACACTTCACTCTTTGCACCTCGGTTGATGGGTTGGCCAAGATGCGCAACACACTGATATTTGCAGGCAATTCATGCCCAGTTCTCACCGGTCAAATATGTGAGAACCTGGGCATGCATCCTGCCAGTGCCGAGCTTACCCAATTCTCCAATGTGAGCTTCCCTCGTCCTCGTGGTCATTGTTGTTTAACATGACCTTGTTTGGCGAATCATCCCGACAATTCCCAATGGGCCATTGCGTCCTGCATGGTACTCGACAGTCAACCTGCGCGTTCTGAGCTAACAGGTTCCCCAAAGGGTGAAACGAGCGTCAGAATTCTGACAAGTGTCCGAGAGAAGGATGTCTTCGTTGTCCAGTCAGGCAGTCCCAGCATCAACGACTCCATCATGGAGCTTCTCATCATGATCTCGGCCTGTAAAGGCGGTTCCGCTAACAAAGTCACTGGTTTGTGGTTCTCTTTCCCCCTTTGAGACCTCAATCGGCTTACTTGTTATCCGTCCAACAGCCGTTCTACCTTACTTCCCCTACAGCCGCCAGTCTAAGAAGAAGTCGCACAGAGGCGCTATTACGGCTCGCATGCTGGCCAACTTGCTGGGCGTTGCTGGCGTTAAGCACGTCATCACTGTTGATCTCCACGCCTCTCAGATGCAGGGCTTCTTCAAGTGCCCCGTCGACAACCTCCATGCAGAGCCTATCCTCGCCAAGTGGATCCGTCATAACGTGCCTAACTGGCGCGATGCGGTCGTGGTCTCCAAAAACGCGGGAGGAACCAAGCGAGTAACATCGCTTGCGGATGCTCTCAAGCTGAACTTTGGAATTGTCACCACAGATAGGAAGCGTGCGAGTAACATGACAAGTAGCATGATCATGAGACACTTCGATCATAATGTCGAGCGCCAACCAACTCCACTGGAGTCCAACCGCCCCATTCCTTACCGCGGTCCCCCTGTTACTGAGCGCGCTGCTGAATCCGACATTACGCCCAAGAGAGAGACGCCTCCTCCTCGTACTGCACGGATTGTGACGAACTCGCAAGGCTCCCCCACGAGAGTTAACAGCTCTGCCCGCTCATCTACCCCCAACGTCGCCGAGTCTGCGGACTCGAACACCACGCCTCCAGCGAGATCACCCGATCCTTCGATTGACGGCGAGGCGGACTACGATGACCACAAGGCATCCGAAGTCACACAGGGCCGTTTGGTTCAAGGACGTATCGTCGAGGATGACTTCCCCTCTCCTGACCGGTCTGCTGCCGACGGAAGCGTTGAAGACGACCCCATGACTATGTCTCATGCTTCGTCATTCTTCGTCCCTGAGCCTCAATCTCTTGGAGGATCTGGCGATGCCGCTGCAAGCTCTGATGAGGAGGACAACGCGTTCGAGGAGCCTGGCGCCGAGCACCTTATCACCCTGGTTGGAAACGTCAAGAACCGTACCGTCTTTATCGTGGATGACATGATTGATAAGGCTGGATCTTGGATTGCTGCTGCCGAGACGGTAGTAAAGAAGGGCGGAGCCAAGAAGGTTTACTGTATGGCGACCCATGGTATATTTGGTGGAGACAGTCTGGAGCAGCTGCAAGCATGCGAGTGCATCGACCAGGTTGTTGTCACCAACAGCTTTCCCATTGATAAGGACAGGGCGCGCAGCATCAGCAAGCTTATGGTACTCGACCTCTCGTTCCTACTGGCTGAAGCCATCCGACGTAACCATTACGGTGAGGCTCTTTCGCCTCTGTTCCAGCACTATGGCGACTAGGCGGGATAGCACCATCCTGCTTCTGCTCTTACATCATCCGTTGCTACACAATTGAACCTAGCCTGTGTGAGCAGCTTGGTCTCTTTCAACACCATCACGGGTGTTTTGATGATTACTATTTATTTTTAGCGAGGCGTCTGGGGAAAGGAAACATTGGTACCCTGTGCTGGACCATTTGCTCTGAGGAATGCAATTCGGAACAAAAGCAGAGTAGGTGATGAATTACGATTACGGTTTCTGGTCTTTTGGTGCAGGTTTGTGACAGTGTGACGTGACGTATACCGTGTGCCGCCAGCCTTTCGAGGTTAGGCGAAACGCAACCCAGCGGTGCTGTCACTTGTTGACGGCAAGGGCCCGATTCACCTCAGAATGGGTTCTTAACGGAACGTTGGTAGATCAAATCTCATCGGTCTTAGAAGGCCTGTGGCTCAAGACCGTATTGGTCTCTTGTCTCTTCGGAGGCAAATGGGTTATGGGCAAGAGAAATTTCCGAACATCTCGTAGACGATTCGTTCTTTCAAAATATCGATACTACTAACGTTAGTCACATTCTGACTATCATTCAATACATAATACATTCTGCACATCTTCGTTTCAAGCATATGACTATGCTCTGCAAATGTGAATATGTACTTTAAACTTTATTGTCTCGTTTTTGTCTACATGATCTAAGCTCCCTTTCGGTGCATGCTACCAGCGCCAGCCTGTCAACGAGGTTAGTGATATCCCGATACTCCTAGGCCTTTCCTTCGAGAGAGCGGAATGGATCTTACCTGGTGACTGGGGAAAACGAGTGTGTCGGCAACAACGACATTTTCCCGGCGGGTAGCAGTAAAGACGATGATCTCTGCAATGTCGTCGGGGGTGAGAGGTTCACACCCACTGGTCGCAATCAGTACCATGTTTTACACGGAGGTCTGTGGAGTTATGAAGGATAACTTACGCGTAGACAGCATCGGCCTTTGCCTTGTCGCCATAGAATCGCACGACAGAGAACTCCTATACTGCCGTTAGAAACTTGCTACATAGGTCGGAAGGGTTCAGCTTACAGTCTCGACCTGACCGGGGTCAATCTCAATGACACGGACACGGCTGGCAATGAGCTCCTTTCGCAAGCTCTCAGTGAAGCTGCGGACAGCGGCCTTGGTAGCACAGTAGATACCACCACCAGGGTAGGGCTCTCGACCGGCAATGGAGCCGACGTTGATGATGTCACCGTGGCCGCCATCAGGACGGGCGAGGAAGACGGGGAGAATGGCCTGGGTCATGTTGATGAGGCCGGTGACGTTCGTCTGGAACATAATGTTGATGTCCTCCTCGGCAATCTCAGGAGCGCGAGCAACGCCCTTGACAAGACCACTGTTTATATGTTAGTTGATGTTCTACTCAATTGATGTAATAAGAATACTTACGCATTGTTGACGAGAACGTCAATGTTCCTCCACTCCTCGGGCAAGTTGTTCACGATACCCTTGACCTCGGCGGGGTTGCTCACATCGAGCTTAAACGGCAACACTTGAACGCCATCGCCAACCTCTTTCTTGATCTCCTCAGCGAGCTCTTTTAGAGAATCAACGCGACGCGCAGTAAGAATAAGACGGAGGTCGTTCTTGGGCGCGGTCCTGGCAAACTCAAGGGCCGTGGAGCGGCCGATGCCGGAGGAGGCACCGGTGACAAGGATAGTCTTGCCGGTGAGGCGTTTAGCAGCAGCCGAGGCCATTGTTCGACGGGCGAAGAGGGGACGAAGAAGGGGAGTGAGTGAACGTGAGTGTGAGTTTGAGAGGGAGACGTTGAGGGTCTTGGATGCGGTGGTGAAGAGACGACGGGTATTCATTTGTTGACTAAGACGGCTATCAGGGTGGAGAAGATGGAGGTGAGTGAGGATGGTGTGATTGGATTTGATAAGAGAGGTTGAAGACGGCGAGAGGAAGCGGAGTTGAGTTGATTAGATGGGAGGGAGCTGGAAGGAAATGGTACAGGCACAGAAGGATGAGGTTGTAGAGATACGTTATCCAACTTTGTGTCAAGAACAATCGGCCTCTACACTGCCCGATCTTACGAAACTGCTCAGAACCAAGATGTTCTATAATATATCAGAAAAATGGCACAAAAAGATAGATCCTATGTACAGAATTGCTATGTTGTTACCTACTCCAAGGCACTGTAGTCTACATCCTGTACCTGTAGTTAGAGGGAGTAGAGCGGCCTTTTCTTACCCCGCGGACCTAACAATGGGAGCTGGGGGTCTTGGATCTAGGCATTGACCTATCAAAAGCTTGACATGTTGCCTTATCCCAGACCAAAGTGACGACGTCGCCTAGAATTGGGGTCATTCAGGTTGGGACTTGGGAGTCGGGGACTTCGGCATTGCAGGAGCACAAATACCGCATTTAGCCGCTTGCAACTAAGTACGGTACAACTTCAACCACATTACATTGAACTCTTTTGAACTTCATCATGACATCGAAAGACTGATTTATTGACTCATCAATTTACAGGTAGGGAAAAGCCCCGAATCCCCAAAGCTCCGAAACACCTGCACAAAGTAATTGCTGTTGGAGTAAGAAATACTTGATCCATCAAAAGCTTTCCCAAAACGCCAATCGCAAAACACACAAGACACGACTTGATTCTTTCCTTCCGAGAAACCTAATTGCCATCTTTACAGTCACAACCATAAATCGCACACCAGGGACGGCCTTTGCAAACACGGGGTGTGCCCTTGTTGCCTCTCTTCTGCTTGAACCCAAGGTCATCCTCTACATAGATGATGCGTGGGTCCGATTGAAAACCCCAGCAATTGTAGAGCACAAGAGGGGTCCGAGGTAGGTTGGCTTTCACTTGTGCCTCTCGAGTCAGATAGATAGCAGCATTGACGACGTCATGCGGGCCGCAGGAGTGAGTCATGAAAGTGAAGGTGAGATTTCCATTACCAAAGTCTTTGCCGTTGTCGTAGGTGCGGTCCATACCAGGTCGACATTCCTTGTCTTGAAGCATCTTCTGCAGCTTCCCTGCGTCTGAGATCCATGACCCGCCAACTCTGAAAAGGTGCACTCGAGGAATGGACAAATTTATACAGCGAACCCACTGAGCGTTACGGGCCTCGTACTCCTCCTTGGTTTCGGAAACACTGCCAGATTGAAGGTTGTGAGGGATGCTGTTGGGAGAGCTACCGGGCTCATATGGGCCTTGTTGTGGAGCAACCATCTCGAAGTCTGGTGATGTTGTAGACCTGGCTTTGCTGGAAACAGTCGATGCAGTGGTCTTCCCCGTGTCTTCTATGGGTACAGGTAGAATATATTGACCTGATCCTGGTGGACAGGCAGCGGCAAAGGCCGCACAAAAGGCAAGCGTAACGAACTTGATGCAAGCAACCATCTTGGCGTCGTCTCGAGTGTAAGGGAGTACGTGCTTTAGTGCAGAGTCGGAAGAAGAGTGATGAAAGGAGCAGAGAGTATGAAGTACGTGTGAGGGTAGGTTGATGAGCGTGAATGAGCGCTGCTGATCAAGGGTCGAAGCTTTGAAGTAAGGGGAGAGAAGTCGAGAGTGGTAAATAAGTTGATGACTGAAGAAAGTGATGATAGATAAGAAAGAAGAGACAACCAGACGGTCTGAGGAAGTAGTCGGTCTGTTCGTGGACGTTGGAGTGATGAAGTCTAAGCATGAGAGAGACGGCTTGTTGATGATGTCGGAGGACGGCTCACGGTCTTGCGAAGTTTACGATATATGTAGTGTGCAGAGTCGCACCTTCATAAAAGTCCTACCTTCCATGGACATGAAGTCAAAGCGATCCAGCAACGCCCCTGCCGATTCCTACCTAGGCAGTTGGAAAGGATAGATTCCAAGCGTTGACGTCGTATATCATCTCTGGACACCTGATATGGGTATTGATCTTGGATATATTTAGCAAAAAACAAGTTGCGTATATATAAGTCTATACTAAATATCTATATATACATATGCTACCTATGGCCATGGCGACAACATGTGCTTTGTGGACTGCAATGTTCCAAGCGTGAATGTCATTTTAATGATCCATTCAAACCTGACCCAAACCTTCCTCTTTGTGCTTTCTTTGTTCTGCTCTGTTACTGCTCAATCTTCTGTTCGGATGTTGCAGTGGCAGGAACTAGCTTCAGCACCATTACCTTTCAGCTGAGCTTCTCAGTGCCCGAGGAAAGACTGGGAACTTGCTAGTTATCGAGAAGCTTCCAGAAAGAGAAGTTCAATGTTTAAGCACCAAATGAGAAATGGCATACCTAAGTTTCCAATGAGTTGAGAGCTTGACTGCATCAGTTTGATTGGTTGTAGCTGAGGTTGTCGTCAATTTACAAGGACTTCTATCCCCTGTCAACTCACTAGGTAGGTAATTAACCCCACTCCCACTGTCATCGTCCCTGGTGACAGCCAACAGCCAACAGTCAACAGTCAACAGCCAACCCACCAAAGCCACAGGACGTGGCTGCCAACGTGCATTCTCGGAATGCATCAACAGTGTCGTCATTCCCCAACTTTCCCTTTGAGTTGCAATTACCTTGCATACGGCGTAAAAGCTCGCAACTGCTCGTGATATTCGAGTCTCATTTTGCAGAGAATCTCCCAGATCGTGACTTACACCTACTTTTATTCTTCCCTTGTCTCTTCGCTTGCGCGCATCTGAGCGTGCTCAACTGCATCATGGGCGAGCTCGCCGACTACCTCATCCATAATGACCCTAGCTTCAGCAGGTAACACCGTCTTGTCCTATGCATCTTTCTGGCGCCCTGTAACTAACTAGCCCTGTAGGTCACGACTGCCGGCACGATATTCCGACTTTCGATCCCAGCGCACTCTGAATCCAGATGGCTACCAAGCCAACATCTCGGCCTGGCGCCAGGCCCTTTCCGACCTTGTCGCCAAAGGACTTATCTCCCACCGCGGCTCGAATCCGGACCATTTCGTTCTAAAACTTGATGATACACTACTACGATCCCTAGAGTACAAGGAATTCGGCCAACCCCTGGCCCTTGGTACTGTCGTGCGCGAAGCGACCGCTGGCCGGGACTTTATACCCCTTCACGACTTTGAGAAATCACAACAGAGTATATATCAGCGCAGTTGGGCAGGTCTACCATGGAGTGTCATGAGCTGGACACTGCGACAGCTGGGCGTCGTGGATCCTTCTAGAGGTGACGACAAGTTGCCAACTGGCCAGTACGTGGTTGTCAAGAATGTGGAGGCTGCTGCGAAGGAATTGGGCAATTTGATGGCGGACAAGGCGTCAAGATTTGACCGTGTGTTCAGCAAGACGCAGTTTCAAAAGGCGTTTTCTGCGGCTCTCGTCAAGAACCAGCGTTTGACAGATGCAGACCTGGAAGTACTTCTAAAGTTTCTATCACGCGATAAGGGAGTCATCGAGTACGACGGAAACACAATTAGGATCAAAGGTTCCGGGGAGCAAGGTGGTATTACCGAGGAGGACGCAGCCATCGCATCTCTCAAGGAGCTTACAGAGAACCTCAAGCGCCAGACCGATCTCCTCAACACACGTATCGACGAATTATCGGAAACAGCCAAGAGCGCGGTCACCCGCAAGAACCGCACGGCGGCCCTCGCAGCGCTCAAATCCAAGAAAATCGCCGAGTCATCTCTTGCCACTCGCTATGCCACGCTCAACCAGCTCGAGGAGGTCGCCGCCAAGCTCGAACAGGCCGCCGACAACGTGCAGATTGTCAACGTTATGGAGGCATCTTCAGGTGCCCTGGCAAGTCTCAACGCACAGGTTGGTGGCGCAGACCGTGTCGATACAGTCATGGCCCAGCTGCGGGAACAGACGACCGCGACAGACGAGGTGAGCGCTATCCTGGCCGAGTCGACAGGCGAAGTGGTCGACGAGGGTGCGCTCGACGACGAACTCGAAGCCATGGAGGCGCAGGAACGCGAGAAGGAGAAGGAAGAGACCAAGCGCAAGGAGACAGAGGAGCAGAAGACTCGCGAGGAGAAGGAGGCTGCCGAGGCGCAGAAGAAGCTGGACGAATTGCCTGCTGTGCCTGCCGACACCGAAGAAATCCGGCAAAAGGAACAGACGCCGACAGCCGAGACTGGAATTGCAAACCTGGCGATATAAGGGGTGCCAGTTGGGAAGATAGCGCAAGTCAAATGGTTCATACGTGTACATGACAAGACAGTAGGATATCCGGGGCGTTTTGGGCTTTTAGATTGTAGGATTGGGGCATTGTTCATTAGAATCTATACATTGAGGGCATTCCTGTACCCCTGCCCTAATATCATTAAATGGTATCTCGATGCATGTCCTGTCTATATACTCCATCCTAGCCACCAGTACGCCGTTATGTCGCTCAAGAATCATTCCTATTGTTCTCGGACAAGGGTTAATTTAGTGTTGAGCTTGGGGGAAGTCCTCCTGGACAAGAGTATGTTGGGTGTTGTTCAGATCCATGCTGCTCTCGTGGGAAGCCGCAGGGTGAGATAAAGGTGGTGTTCCTTGCAAGGATTGCTGTGTCTGGAGCTTATGTACTGGAATGTCCATGGGTACCGCTGACGATGTTGGCGGACAAGCAGTGGTTGTTGAATCCGCCAGAATTGGGATATCTTGACCATTACCATTGAATGTTCTGGTCTGAGGTTCCGAAAGGTTTGTGCTGGGCGGAATTGATGGCTGTCCGTCTGGTATCTGAGATGGCTGCGATTGATCGGTATTTGGCGCCTCCTGCGGTGAAGTCGTGGGCGTTTCTGCTTTTGACTCTCTGGCGCCCTCCTCAGCCTTTTTCTTTGCTTCAAGCCTGGTCTTTCTCGCATTTGCGATTAGATCCTTGAAGGATGTATCATGCTTGGCCGCCCATGCTGCACCATCAAAGTCCTTGTCTTTGATGATAGCTGCATTTTGAACGGACCGCCCTGTAGTTGGGGCTCTTCCTCCCTGTGTTCGCTCCCACACATCCAGATCGTGTAATAGCTCGCTGCGCTTTCTCGGCTGTACTGCGTCGCAATTCGAGTTCCATATCGTCATCCACTCTTTGTGTCGACGCTCCAGCAGAGGTCGAGGGCCCTGATTGGATATTCCAAGATCTGACATCTTTTTGCGCAATGCTTGTTCTTTGTACATCGAATAATTGATCGCGGGTAATCGGTCAGGCGCTTTTGTTTGCTGTCGCTGTTGGCTGAAGCTGGAGCTCGAACTGCTCGCTGGAGTTCGGCGTGGTTTTGGCGTTGGTCCGGTACAGGTTTCAAGGTGTTTGAAGACTTGCCATTCTTTCATTCGACTTTGGCAGACTGGGCAAGCAACTAGACCGTCATCTGAGGGTTGTTAGGAGTCGCTCGTGGGTCTTCAGCGATACTGTACTTACCGGGCTCTGGCTGGAAATCGTCATCGCTGTCTGGCACTTCAACGACATCATCCTCTTCTGGTGGTATTGCGTAAGAAGATGCTGTCGATCGAGTGCTTCGTAGCCGTGCGGATGACCGTAGCCGCTTGCCGTCGGGGGCATCTTCAGACTCATGATGATCCTCCACAGTTTTTCGTTTCGAGGCCGTTTTCTTCTTGTTTTCGTTCCGCGCCAACTCTAGAGTCGCTGCCCTGGCCTTAATAAACGCCTGTACTGCCTCTTCCATAGACCAATTACTCCGTAGCTTTAGCTCCTGCTCTGGTGCGCGACAGAGTGGGCATTTGCCTTCATTAGATAAAGCCCGTCGAATGCACAGCGAACAGAATGTGTGCGAACAGGAGGTGATCATGGGAGTCTTGAAGAAGTCCTTGCACACTTGACATCGCAGTGCGCCTTCGACGGCAGCAAGGGCATTGAGAGGCGTCGAAAGCCAGTCTGTCGAGTCGGGAACATCGTGGTCGGCCATGAGGGAAAACTCTCAGGAAATAAAGGAGTGTGATCTGCTGTAAGGATTGCGTGGTCTGGTGAGTAAATCTTATGTACGAGGTGGGAAGACGCAACAAAAGATGGGGGGCAAGTTGCGATCCTGGGCCCAGATTAAAGTCGTCGCGCTGGAGACGCGATGCTTAGAATGACGCTGGCAATTTGAAGAACCCGATACTAAGATAGCCCTCTTTAACGCTGAGTTGGGCTAAACTAGACTCCCATTGAGGGAGATTTTATGCGCTTAGCGGCTGCATACCTGCTATTCTTGGTAGATCTGCACGTGATGGCGCGTCCACTCAACGCGTCGCTGCCCTGGAGATCTTTAATGAGATACAACGAATTCGTCGACTGAGTCTCAACTCGCGTACTCAGCCAAATTTCCCCATTTTCGACCCTCTCAACTCTTCAATCGGCTCGAGGACTTGTTCAGATCCTTGTTTATGATGGACGAACATAAGAAATATCTAGCAGACCGTCTGCTCAGCGAAGAGCGACCGGTGCGTACTATTTCTCAGACCTTACATTCTCGCCTTGGTGACAGTGAGACTAACATAGTGCAGATTACATATCGGCTGTTGAGTAGAGCTCTCGACGTGCATGTGAACACCGCAAAAGAGTGAGCCCACTGATGAACTCTTTTTTTTAGCAAACTCTGACAATTATTAGGATGCTCTATGACTTCCATAATTACCAGAATGCCCAAAGCGCCAACACCATTCATGCAACCTACCTTGTGTACGGCACCAAAGCCCCGGACAACGAGCATTCAGATGGCGATGTGGAAATGTCAAGCTCGATGCCCGAGGAGTCTCTGTCTGAGGAGGTTCCAATTTCCACTCTGACTCTTGCTCGAGAAGAGGAATTGAGTGGTGCGCATCCCTGAACAAAGAGTTATTGAGATACGATCTAGCTGACTCTGAATAGACATTTTGGCGGCCTACCAGCAAGTTACTTCGATTCATGTCTACAGCCTCGCACCACACCCCCAGAAGGATCTTTCTCTCTTGTCTGATATCACATCGCAACTCTCAGAGTATTCATCAAATGGGGACATCACTGCAGCATCAAAAAAGTACGGAGTCATCGGCAACCCACATGCTCATCGACGAGATCGTAAAGGCCGTCCTCAGGCGCCTGCGACAGCTGCGTCTCAGTCTGTCAAGAAGGAGCCCCCTGCATCCAAGCCAGCACCGTCTGCAACTGTCAAGCCAGAACCCTCAACTTCGACACCAGGAATGAAGCAGACCAAGGCTGCCAAGCAAGAGCCCTCGGCGCCTTCGTCTAAGGAGGGAACACCTGCTCCCAGCGGCGGAAAGAAACCCGCACCGTCTCTTAAGCGAGGCGTCTCTGGCGGAATCATGCAGTCATTCGCGAAAGCAGCTGCCCGACCACCCAAGCCTAAGCCTGCTCCCAAAAAGGAGGAGGATACGTCTATGGCTCTTTCTGACGATGGTGAAGCGGATGACTCTGATATCATCGCAACTAAGTCAAAATCGAAGCCTGCAGTTGACTCAGCAGACATAAAGAGACAACGACAAGAACGCGAAGACGCGCTGCGGAAGATGATGGAAGACGATGACGACGATGAAAAGGAGGAGTCTGATAAGGAATCTGAGCAAGCTGATGAGGAGATGGAAGAGGCACCCGAGCCAGAGCCAGAACCCGAGGCTAAGAAGGAAGACAAGGAACCTGCAGAAGTGATTTCAAGCACCAGTGGCGGACGAAGGAGGGGCAGGAGACGAGTGATGAAGAAGAAGCGAATTCTCGACGATCAGGGATATATGGGTGAGTTTACAGTTCGTTTCTGCTGGGCTAAGATGCTAACCATCATTAAGTCACGATTCAAGAGCAAGGCTGGGAATCTTTCTCGGAAGACGAGGCTCCTCCACCAGCTAAGAAGGCTGCTCCAACACCGACCCCATCCTCCTCTACCGGATCAAAGGCAAAGAAGCCCGCACCCAAGGGGCAAGGGAACATCATGTCATTCTTCTCGAAGAAGTAAAATGGTTGGGCAAATATCATGGAGGAAGCTAGAGATGGGATGTAAAAACATGTTCTAATTACTTATTGGCATCTATAATATCGCTATCAGCAGTGGTGCTTGCGAGCGACTTATACTTTTCCGGATTGGCCTTTATCCTCTGCAACACACCTGCTAATCTCTCTACACCTTCTACCAAGTCCTTCTCAGGTACATATGCAAACGTCAATCGGACTGCATTATCCAAGTCGACAGTTTTCTCATCACCAGGTACTTGGAACATGGTACCGTTTCCGACGACCAGGTTCTCTTCTGCAATTGTAGTTTCAGAGACTATCTTGGCTGAGAGGCCCTTCTCCAGTGTAAGCCACACAAAGTAGCCGCCGTAAACACTGCCGTCAAGGAGACCAGCATCTCGAATGCCAACATTCAAAGGCTCGAGATGCTTATGTATAGCAGCCATCATGATGCGATGTCGATGTTGGAGCTGAGGCCGCAACGTCGTAGCAAGGCGCTCCTGGAGATCGCCGGACTGGACTAAGTCGGCCATCAAAGATGCGCAGAACTGACTAGGCGAACCACCAGACTTTGTCGCACCCGTCTGCGCCAGCCCATAAGCAAACGCAGGCGAGCCCTCAAGCCAGCCTGTTCTCACACCCGGCCCAACGAGCTTGCTAAACGAGCCGTTGCTTACAGCGTATCCAAAACCCTGGGGATCATTTTCTGCACGGCCCATGGCAAGGTCGATGTCGCACAGTCGTGGGAGTAGCATTTCAGAGTGCTCGTTCTCATTTAAACGAGTAGATACTTTACTGGGGTCGCTATCGATACGCCATTGAAGGAAGTCGTAGACGTCGTCGCAAATGATGAGGGCGTCGTATTTGCGCGCGAGGCGGACTAGGGCTTCTCGGCGGCGAAGAGACATTGTCTTGCCAGATGGGTTCGAACATGTTGGAACGGCGTAGATGATATGGCGATAGTGCTTGCGATGTTTTCCAGCGTCGCTCACAGGAGGCTTTTCGATGATTAGTAAAAGTGTTATGCCCGTTAAGTTGCTCGGAGTTTGTTACCTTGGCCTCTGGCGCATGCCTCTCAAACTCAGCAAGCTTTGCTTCCAATGCATCAATGTCAACACCCTCCTCATCCTCCGGCGTAGCTCTCAGCCGTCCCTCAAAGCCATTGTCGCGAAAGACCTGGAAGACGAGATGATAGGACGGTGAGATGCACCATACAGCTTGTGTCACATTGGGATCAGTGAAGCTCTGCATAATGCACGCAACATTCTGACTCGCGCCGCCTGAGATGCAGATACGGTCCGGATTGCGCTCGACGCGGTAATGCTCTGAAAGCCATGTCGCTAATGCCTCGCGAAGCGGCTGGTAGCCTGAGTCGGCGCCGTACTGAAGGGCGGGGACGTAGATGGCTGGGTCAGCGAGGTTGCGCTGAGCGGCAGCCGAGAGGAGATCAACAGGGAGAAGCCCAGGATTAGGCCATCCGCGGATGAGGTTAATCTGATGCTTCCCCGACTGCGGATTTGAAGGAATCTCAGAGGCGTGTGTTGTTCTTGTCGTCGTCATCTTGGCGGTACTTGTGTATAATGGCGATGACGATGATGGTGTTGAGGGGCTGAGGTTACGATTGCGACATAGAGGGGAAGCTGCAGAGTGATGAGGCAAGAAGGGAGGATTGCAGCTCAACGTCCTATAAGATTGCTGTTGTCGTCCTTTATTAATCACACAATTTCTAATCCGGCCTGTGTTATCAACGAGCCCAATGGCTGAGGCAGAGCGATGTCGGACCTGCTGGAGGATATTCATGGAGTCGTTTATCAATGGTTCAGACGGCTAACTTGCCATCTTGAGCTGGAGTCGGAGGGGCACAGGCGGATAACTGTGGATCTTTATCGCCCTATGTCAGCCAGACCCTGCAGATAATTAGACTAAAACCTTTAAAGTTGCTTGTGTCTTGGCCGTGGCCGGCGGCGGCCAAGGGACAGTGGACGGATCGCGCTGAAATCCGGGGTATTTACTGTGACGTGCGGATTCTAGCGAGCCTGCTTGTGCCGGTAACGTATCACGTATCATCAACATGTTATCTACTGTCCTTTCAACGACCGTTCGCTGATAGTTTTGTATTGAGACAAGTTTAACAAAAATGCTGGGCCGGTTCATCACCATTTCTCTTCAAGCATTGACCTTGTAGAAACCGTCGACCGCTTTTGTTCATATTGATATCTAGCTCAGATACGCCCAGACCACCCCATACTACCTAATAGAATAGGTACCAATCTCATCAATCATATCTCGTATGCCTCAGCACCCTCACCAAAGATCAGATGTGGCTTCCTCTTTGCCAAGTCCAGAATTGTTGACGCAAATACACCGTTAGCCCACGCAAACCAGCTTCTTGTGTACTGCGAAATGTGTTGAACGTCTATACTCTCATGGACCAGACCCAGTTTGGCTGAGTCGAGCACGAGTTCAATGCACTCCTTGATCTCGTTATCGTCGTCTGAAGTTCGAGCCTGAATGAGGAGACTCATTGGCCAGGCGTTGCGCAGTCCAATGTGAGGTCCTGTGAAATGTCAGTTATCATGGTAATTGCTCGTTTGAACTGCTATGACTTGCCTCCAATACCCCTGAAAGCCTTGCCTTCCAGATAGTAAGGGTTTCCGCTCTTTTCCAGCAACATCTTCCTCGTGTTCTGATATATAGGGTCGCCCGCCTTGCAGAATCCCATCAAAGGAAACGCCAGGAGGGAAGGATAGTTGGCATCGTCCATTAGAATCGACGAGCCATATCCATCTACTTCGTAGGCGAACACATCACCGTACTTCTTGTGCTTGACTACACCATGCTCCATGATACCATCATGAAGCCTCTGGCTCCATGTCTCCAGCTTGTTAGAAAGCGCGGTTTTACCAGCCGCTGAGAGGATTTTGGAGGCCCGCTTCAGCTCGACAGACATTTGCGCATTGGCTGGGATGAAGAAACCCAGGATTGTCGCATCGTCACTGGGTCGGAACGCTGACCGAACCAGTCCCGTGCCCCAGTTCAAAGGATTTCCGACACCCTTTAGGTTGAGTGTTTCAGTTCCAATGTCGGTACGGCGTGAGAAGGTATATTCATTGCGCTGAAACTCGCCCATCTTAGGGTCGAAAGTCGACTTGGACTGCTCATCCAGCACATTGAGTATGGTGTCGACAGCCCGGTACCACCTCTTGTTCAGGAACTCGGTCGAGCCTGTGTGCTCGTGGAAATCGTTTCCAAGGGCTAGAAAGTGTGCCAGAGAGTCAAGCTCGTACTTGCATTCGAAGACAGCTTGCGGCTCGTAAGCTGGGTGCACGGTGTCATCTTGTCCATTAGACGAGACGGGCAGATTGCTAATGGGTGGAGGCTGGAAGGCGTTGCAGTATGGAGACTCGATGACATATTCAGCCTGGGTATTGATGGCTCCGAGCAGTAGTGTATGGATGGCAGGGTCTTTCTTTGCCAATGGTTGGTAAGGACGCAACTGATTTGTCGAATCGCGCAACCATTCGGCGATAATGTCACCGGTTATAATAAATGATTGCGGCCCTTGCCAAGCTCCTTCATCATGGAAACCCCCAAAGCTTCCCATGCGGAAGAAGCCAGTGTCTTCCTTTCCCTTGGTATGGAACTTGACTGTTGTGTCGGTCGTCGAAGGGAATGCATTCTCGAATAATCGCGCTAGGTCAGGGTCTTTCATGCGCGACGTCACGTCTTCAATGACCTTCTCGATAGCGTCTGATTGAAATGTCCGGCATTTCGTGCTCGGTCTTTGGTAGGGCAGCTCTTTAGGACCAGAACTGAAGGGCCGGCTAATTGGAGAACGACGTTAGCTTGGTTCTGCTGCGATAGCATGGCAATGCGTAGTTCAAATAACACACTGAGGATACGAAGCATATCGTGTATAATCGGGGCATATCCGCTGATAGTCGGCGAGAGGTCTCTGTTCGTCGTCGGGGTTTGCGCTGGCGAGAGTTGCGCTTAAGCCAAGCAAGCTTGACGCCAGTAGGCGAAGCGTCATGATGGGCTGGGAGGTATTTGGCAGACTTGGAGAAAATGAGGATCAAGATAGAAACATAACGATCAGCCAGAGATTTTACAGGTTTCGCAATTGAAAGCCGAGGTGAATAGGGATAGGTTGGTGTCGTTGAAGGAGTTTAGTTACAGCTGTCGCATCCTCCCTGATTACGTAGGGCGAGACAAGCTCCGTCAGAGCTGGAGGGTTACAATACGTGGGGCCGGCTGGTAAGCTTGGGGTACAGTAGCTCAATTCATGTTACCGACCAGAAAAACGCTTATTGATTTTCGAGATACAGCTAGTAACTTGAATGCGACAGGGGTATCATTTAAAAATTATATATGCGTACATGCTTGCTCGTATCTGTACAAAACCACAGCCAACCTCACCATCCCCAAGTTCGGCTCGAGGCTGTGAATACTGGAGGCTTCCACTGGATCTTGGTCGGATCCACGGTCCGCTTCCTCTTCAACTTGGTCTTTTCACGTTGCTGAATCAGCTTCTCCGGTATTACAATCTTGTGGTCGCTCTTGTGATAGACCTGCATCCGTAACGCCTGCAAAGTGTGCTCCACATCTTGCGTTGTCATGGCCAGTGCTATAGAGATCGCCTCGATTGTGACCTTTTCATCACGTTCGTTGTAACCCATGAGAAATTCGAGGATGTTCTCTGACCAATACTGTCGGTAACTCAGCAGACCTAAATCCGACAATGGCTTTTCCGGAGAGCCAAGCTTTCCTTCGATCCGAGAGAGTTCGTATGAGAATTGAATCAAAAGTCGACCATAACCTTTGCGCTGATATTGCGGCATCGTCAGAATACAAGCCACATTGTATCCATCCGCACTCTCTTTCTCCTTGGAGAAATATCCCACCAAATGACATCCTTTTTCAGTCCGAGTCGTCATAACATAGAACAAGAATGGGTCTACATCGTAGTACAACGTTTTGTGATCAAGAAACATCTTGGATAGAAGACAAAGATTGCGGCACCAGGTTCGTTGTCGTCGACCGTCGATCTCAAAGAAAGAGATATCTTCGTTTCGGTAAAGCTCGTTTCCGGGCGGGTGCTGTAGTGTACACTTTCGTCGGTGCCGTGTGAAAGCCTTCTCGTCTCCATAATAACTCAGACAAAATTCGCAGATGAAGATAACGTCTTCCTGGCTGAAGATCTCGGGGTATGGCGAAAAGTACCAGGGGTATAAGTCGTAGCGTCCGAATTGTACTTTGGAGATATTTCGGATTCGCGAGACTTCGGTCGGATTCTGGGTCATTGAGCCGGACGTTCTAAGCTTCTCAATTTCGACTTCACGGCTGAATTCGGCCGGTTCCGGTTTCACCTCCATGTCTTTCTCATCCATATCCATATCATCGCCTCCAGCAGGTGTTGCGCCGCCATCAACGCTGGCTCTCGCTTGACTGTCGCCATCAGGGCCGATCGAAGCAGACTTTTGCCGGTTTTGAGACTCTACAAAATCTAGAGGGAGGTCAGTTGGGTGGGATCTTCTGGAGCGGACATCGAAATACATACCAGTCCAAGGATGCGGGGTATTTGCTTCTGATGCGACCGATTGTTCCCGCTTACTTGGTCGCTTCTGTGCTTTCTTGGAGGGTTGCGTCTTCTTGGATTGCGCAGTGGTCGCCTTCTTCGTTTTGGGATCCTTGGGCTTGTCCTTCTCCGGGTTTGGCCACTCGACTTCTCGGGTAAAGTCGAGCCTGATCGCAGGAACCCATTCGTCCAGTCGCTTGTTAAAGTTGTCGAAATTGCAGTAGAATTGTTTGCCGCTCTTGGTTGTCTTGATGCTAAGAATTTCGGCGCGTCGCGGCTGGCCTTCCTTTTCTACCCAAGCGATGCATCCTGTCTGTATTGTTTCGGGCGTCGCGAGACTTTTTAGTCGTGGTTCGCCTGAGCCTACGGTGGGCTCACCGCCAGGAGTACCACCAGCCATGATGGAAACGGCGTGGGTGGGTGTATTTTGATGATCGTCGTCCCTGTCGCGTTGGTGTCGCAAGGTGGAAAATGGGAGGAATTATTCTTGGAGGGGCATGGCAGAAAGTGAACTAGACTCCTTATCGCAAGGGCGGTGAGCGCGATTGAGCTTATCAATTCTTCGTCAGTTGCATAAATCCCGTTAGCCTCATCACTCAGAAAGTCTTTCTTGTTGGATTTGTCTCTGCGAAGACTTACACAGGCGCGTCAAGCATTTGCCGTGGCTCTTAAGTGTCAGAATCTTGTTTGTTGAGAGAATGGCGACACTCTCATCCAACTGGAAAAAGCTCCAGGTAAAAATCAAGGAGGAATCTACATCAAAGCCGCCTTTGAAGCGCAAATCAGAGTCTCAAGCGACAAACCCATCAGCCAAAAAGTCCAAGGTCGGCAAGGCTCTCACAAAACCGCAAAAATCAGCAAAACCAACACACGCAACCACCAAAAAGCCAATGGGTGGTGTTCACAGCTCAAAAATTGAAGAGGAGTCAGCCCCAGGAACTTCGACATCACTTGCGTTATGGGCAGAAGACAACGATGTATCGGCAGAAGCCCTTGCAGAGGCGTACAACCTTGGGGCCAAGGACAACTCGATGATGCTTGCCTCAGCAAAAGATAAGGTCAACCACGGACTCACAGAAGGCATTGAGATTGGAAAGTACATCGCTATTGATTGCGAAATGGTTGGCGTGGGACCTGGTGGCCATGAATCAGCTCTCGCTCGGGCGAGCATCGTCGACTTTCACGGCCAACAAATTTACGACTCATATGTGAAACCCAAGGAGAAGGTCACAAACTGGAGGACAGCCGTTAGCGGAATTAGCCAAAAGTCTATGAGATTTGCCAGGGATTTTGAGGAGGTTCAAGCAGACATCGACAAGCTTCTTCAAGGCCGGATATTGATTGGGCATGATCTCAAGCACGATCTGGATGCTCTCATTCTAAGCCATCCTGGAAAAGACATTCGCGACACGGCCAAATTCCCAGGGTTTAAGAAGTATGGCAATGGAAGGAAACCGGCGCTCCGACTTCTTGCTCAGCAGCTTTTGGGGGTTGAGATCCAAGGAGGGGCACATTCCAGTATTGAAGATGCGCGAGCAACCATGTTGCTTTTCCGCAAACACAAGCAGGCCTTCGACGTGGACCATGCAAATCGGTATGCACCAAAGCCAACATCCGGGGGAGCAAAGGGGAGCAAGTCGAAAAAGAAGAGGAAATGATGGTTCAAAGATAACACCAGCCAGTATATAGCAAAAAGTTCACATAGATACCCATACAGCATCAACAAGTGTTTTCCGGCAAGGCTCCAGCATCTCACACTACCATCTTCATTCTGTCGTGCCAAATAAATGCTCTATCGACTTGTTGGTCCAAGCCATCGGTCAGAGAGCTGGTATAAAGGTGGAACGGGTTTACTGAATCTCAATATCGGTTTGGCATTATCACCAAGTCATACAAAGCCTAGGATAGCATTTCATCGGAGGTAAGTAAACGGAACTTCGTTCAAAGGGTTCGAAAAATGACCTCCAAAAGGTCTAGCGTTGAGAGATAAGATAAGATAGGCTTATCCGTCACCTTAGTGAACCATCAACGCGCCTCGACGCGTCTTCTTTACTTTCCGTGACAGCAATTAAAGCAACTCTATCACAATGTCGCAGCCAATTCTCTCATTAAAGCCCGATGAAAGCAAATCCAAAGTAGTGGCAAATGTTTTGCCCTGCCGCATTCACCACGATGGTTCAATTGATCCAGTTTCGACTTATTGGACCCCTACTACCGCCGACGGTTCGTCACCCTGAGGGCCAAACTCGGTGTTGCTAAACCTACTAACAACCTAATAAGATGGCTCGAAGCTAGCATATTTCCGAGGAAGAAAGCTTCAAGGAAAGGTAGTCAAACTACCCGAGCAATGTCGCGGCGTTGTCGTCGAACGAACCCCCGAAAAAGACCCCAAAATCGCGACCGAGGAGCCTGTCGAGGATGCGGACGCCGAACAAGAGCAGACAGGGAGCATGCAAATAACGGCCGAATTCGATGAGATGATTGTCTGGGGACACGAGACGGTGGCAGATGCCAGTGCGGACCCTTACGTTCGAAGTATGGAAGAGTGGCTTCAGGTGGCCGATCGGGTATGCCTCAATGTCTTCCTAGGGAACAGACGATCGATGCTAATGCTCGCAGATTCATTCTTACTAACAACTCGAAAATGTCACGCAAAAGTGATTCAACTTTTGTCTTCTCACGAACGAAATACCCGGCGACAACCACCCGCCCAGTGCTGCCCTCGAAATAGGATCATCTGGACGCCGAGACGATCATATAGAGTCGATCTGGCACCTCGATGAACAGATCAAGACTCTACAGAGCTTGAGTATTGGAAGTACTTGTTGTTCCGTCATCTAAATGGTGTAAGCGCCCCTGGGTATCAGGGCAGACTCTCATATGTGGATGCAAGCCTTATGCGGGCGTATACAGGATACCCTCGAGCGTCGAGCGGGATGGTACACAATGCATTAATCGATATACCCTACTATATTACATGTAATTACAATATGAAGTTGCTAGAGACGCCGTGCTCAACCGCTTTCTTCATTCTCCTATCATACATTAAGCATTACGGCAACACCGTTACCCTATACATTTTATTTCACCACAGCCACAACGCCGCGTATGACCTGCATCTTTGAACGACTGAAAGCTGGGGAGTAGTAGGGAACTTACACCTGTCTTAATGGCTTTTCAATTGTGTGCAACAAACTATATCATATCTGATGGATTAGGCATCCTTGCGAATCCACGCGAATCCATGCTATTTAAGGAATATCTAATCACGTTATCGAGCCACTTGACACCTAGTCAAAGCACAAGTCGTGCCGTTGAGCATTTCATTTTAAATTATCAGTTCTAAATAAATGACACTCGCGATTTCTGGATTAAAATCCCGGCGAGGAATCGCGATGGAGGACTCCTTGTCTCTGCAATGTTTCCTTCAGATACACTGGGGTTCCGATGTGGACTGTTATGAGATACGCGCCATTGACATGTTCGATTTTACCCAAGAAGTCATGGTAGATTCTCATCACCGCCTCTTGAAAAAGAAAAAAGTCATCAACCAGCGCTGCATCGATTTGATGCGTGAAGATTAGCTTGTTCGGGCTGGCGTGGTACCCGACGGTCATTGTCATGGCGGATTGGCCAAACACTTACTACTCGCTTGTTCGATGTCTTTTGCTTGCTTTGTGAAGCGACGAGATATTTATTAACGAATTGCTAGTTGGAGCATGGTTTGGCAGGGGGCTCGATTCTTGTTATATGCAATTCTTGAAGACTCGTTACTTCAGTCACTCACTAACCGTACGCAAAGGCTTGGATTGCTAGTCACGCCTCCGGCTTACACCTTATTTCTAGTGCGGAAATACATGTTTGCTGTGAATACTTGAAGACTTGGCCCGTGAGCCACATAATATTATACCTACGCCTGCATGAAGTTGATAGTGAATACCTGCTGCTGTAGTCTTCGCGGTTGCAGATCTGCTCTCTGGCTCTCCGTCATGTCCTTTCAGCCCTCCTCCTTGAGTTGCGTCGGATTCAAGAAGCAACACTGAGGCAACCAACTGGCCAAAAGATACATGATTTGTCAAAAAGTGCTACTGAAAGCCCTCATGCTACGTGCCAGGCACCCTTTGTCCGAGGATTTATAGAAATGAAATGGTCGAGTGAGCGTTCAAACTTTGTCTGAGGTTATAGAACAGGTCATATATCAATCTGAACGCAGTTCTCTGTCAGGAAAATAGACTTAGGTCCGTAGAATCCGACACAACAAAGCCGCTTGTGCTGCTTTGGGTCGAAATGTATCAGCTCTTAGGAAGAAACCATGAGATCCTTGCAGGTGGTTTCGTGTCCGAGCTTACTGAAAGCTCTCTGATTTCCATTCTTTGACAACCCTGAGTGTCCCAACCACAATGTGGTCTGGATAATGTGAACGCCTAGTTAATCGTATTGTAGTTGGTTTTGCTTAAAACTACGCATGCACTCGGGGATAGCGTAATTTTTCACTCTTCATCTTGAACTCTACTACAAGATCCCTTATCGCTGATTTTCGACTCAAAGTACCATTTGGGAACTCATACTGTCTCAGAACAGATATCCTAAGCTTCATATTTCATCATGAGTGGTGACAGAATCACCTTGCGACAAATGCTCAGCCAGCAAAAACCGGCTGTGGCGTGCAACATGACATCGAAGCGTAACACCATTGGAACATCCTGGCCGAAGCTGAAGGGTTCTGTCACCATTTGGGAAGACTTCAACTTCGACAATCTCAACGAAAGCTACGGACACGTTCTTGACTTCCCTATCCAACAAGATCCTTTTGTGCACCCCCAAGTAAGCGAAGCGTTCCCCAACGTCGCGATCGAAAAGGACGATGATATCAACCATTTGATCAGTTGGAATGATCGGGTGATGCAGCCTGCCCTCAGGTTTGCCAAATCGCATCTTGGACTATACCCCGGCATCGTCATCCGTCACAAATACTCGACCGCCGATAGATCATTTCAAGCCAAAATCCCAAGTGCAACCAGTAACATCAGAGTCAGCCATGTCATCGCACTTGATGATTTCCCTGGGCCGAACCTCGTGGCTGGCTTGGGGAGATCAAGCTCGAAATGGAGCGGGAGAAAGCTTGCAAATCAGCTTGGAAAAGAAGACACCGGGCTTCTCTGGCCCCTGAGGCAGCTGGCAAACATCTGTCAAGCTGCAAATACTCGCTACGGATACATCCAGACCGACGAGGAATTGGTAGTGTGTTGCTTCAGCAGGAACGGCCAAGAATGGAAAACCGCTATCATGCCAGTTCCATGGTCTCGATTCGGCCCTACTGTACTGACAACAGACCTGGCTCTCTGGTGGCTATGCATGCTCGCCATGTCGGCTCATCATCACCGGGCTATTGTGGAAGAAGAGAATGTGGCAAGGATCAATCAATGGGATACCATTTACCACAGCGACGAACGTGGCTGGGTACGCCGTCATCAGTACTCTGGTTTCGAAGAGCCCTGTGATTCTCTCCCAGCTCCAGCCTACCAAACCCCTTCGCCAACAAATGTCGCCGCGTTTGAGGCCGCCACAGGCCTGAATGCAAACGAGTGGTTCAATTCTTATGATAGCACCAGTCTCAGCTGGGCTGACTTATCGGCTCATGACACCAACATGACCACCGCTGTCGATCCCAATAATGTAACTGTACCTGATGGCACAGTCGTCCATTTCGAGAACTTTGGTACTTCATGAAAGAGAAGAGAAAGTATACGTTGTAGGGGTAACCCTCATAGCTACAATCCGGCTAGTCAAGCAAATACTATTGTCAGTTACTTAGGCTCTTGTTGCGAATAGATGAACTTGTCTCAGAGATGGTAGGAACTAAGTAAAAATGTCATCAAAGAGAACAGCATGTAGAATTAATTAGCCGGGACTAAAGCAAAGACATTTGATGAACCTAAGCGGGAAGGACCCTGGCTAGTACCGCATGAATATCTTGAGTTCTTTGTTCTGGAATGTTCAGCTGTGCCAATGATAATGAGCTTGGTATTTCCCAAATTAGCTTACCTACCAACTTTATCTAATCCCGGGCCATGCTTTTAGAAGAGCTCTTTGTTCACTTACCACCGTAGACACGTCAGGTGCGAATACGGTAATGGACACTGTCGGCTGAACCAACTTAAAGAAGTAGGGAGTCCTCTATCTTGGACTTTCATAGTTTCATTTCATTCATCGCTTCAACCCTTGAAAACTCACTGGACTTGACCTTCCCATCGCTCGATCTCTTATTTACTTTTTCATCTGAACAAAACCCAACAGCCAGCACCCGTTACTATCGTTGAATAGTATCCAACATCATGTACCCTGACAGGCCCGAGTCTGCTGTAGACTTGGTACCACTTCCACGATGCGATGGTCCTAAGTTGAAGTCCTTCGACTTTCAAGGTACACAGAAGATCGATTTTATAGAGCATATCGGGGAAGGTGGACACTCTCATGTCTTCAAAGTGAAGATACTGGGCCAGACTTACGCACTGAAACTTGTAAGTGGCACACAAGGATTAATGCTATCAGAGCCGCAGACTAATTTGGGTTAAGTTCAGATTCGTCTACGACCACAATTGGTTGAGCCCTCAGAACGAAGCCAATATTAATAACCGAGAGGCTATGAGCGCGTCCTATGAGTATGCTGAGCCTTTCAACTGCGAGTGTCGTGCCTTTGGACGCCTCCAGGAGGCCGGCCATGAAGAGCTAGCTACCAAGTGTTTCGGCTACGTTCTCCTTGACGACGAGCATGAACAAGCTATGATGAATCAGTTCAAGCACTTGGATCTCGACTTCAACGGCGATGGAGATGACCCCGGGTACTTTGACATGAGATGCCGCTTTCTCGGCAGGCACGGCAGGCTCCCGCCCATTCGCGGCATTGTCAAGGAATTTGGGCAAGCCGATCAAGACCTACAGAACCGGGGAGCGAAGAAGATTATCAAAGATATTATACGGATTCAGCAGCTCGGTATTATCAACATGGACGTTGCACACAGACAGATCATCAACGGTAAATTATCTGACTTCAGCACAGCCGTCACGATTCCTCACTTCATTACGAATCCGGAGATGAACCCCCATCTCACACCAGAATGGATCTCAAGCATGGAGATGGAAACGTTCATACTGAGTTACAAGGACTATCGGGACTTTGACATGATGATTGATGAGTGGAACGGCGAACACGAAAAGAAGGTCACGGTTGAGGCGCTGCCTGGAGGGTATGATTGTGAGACCAAGCATCGCCTCCGAAGTACTCCGTCTCGTGAGCGTGTGTACTCGTACGTCGACCCGAGGAACTATGAAAAGTACATATCCGGCACTGGGCGACAAAAGACGACCAGAAATAAAGGAAAACAGGAAGCCGGAGTTGTTAAGTCGAAGCGACGGTCACTTGTTGCGAAGCCGCCTCTGTGGGTTTCCCAGTGCGATGCCGTCACTGCGGAGAAGCTCAAGCGTCTTCAAAGTGTTGAGTACTGTATTATTTGGCAGTATGTGGATGGGCATATAGCTCCTCTCAGATTATATTAAAGCTATTCTGAGTGTTTTGGTTTGTAGAATGAAAATGAAATAGGCACGGGCATATAGGTGATACTCGCACCTGGTGCGATCCTTATTCTAGTTGCATTGAAGTTATTGAGATTAAGACTATTATCGATAACTAACCGCCATCAATCTCAGACATCGACATGTGTGAAGCTGAATCTAATCGAAGTCGGTTGTAAGGCCAACTTCCTGGCTGGCATCGCGGTCATGGATGAGAGAGTCAAGCTTGTTCTGAGTACGAGCAAAACAATCTTTACCCAGAGGCAACCTCAAGATCTTGCCCTTGAGATGGCCTGCCTCTCCCTCCCCAGTGGCGACGCTGAAGATGATGTTTACAGCCTTTTGAGGGTCACCGGGCTGCTTTCCCGCTGCATCATCGTATTTCTTGAGAGCTGTTTCCACAACACTTCCATGGTACGGATTGTCATTCGAAATGCCGTTAGATACAGCAGCATGAAGGAAGTTTGTGCGGAACGCTCCAGGTTCTACCAATAGGACGTTGATGCCAAACTCCTTTGTTTCTCTAGCCAAAACCTCGCTGAGACCCTCGATGGCAAACTTGCTGGCGCTGTAGAGACCGCAGCTTGGTTGACCGTCTAAGCCAGCGATACTGCTGAGGTTGATGATTGTTCCTGAGCCACGGCTTCTCATGGCAGGTAGGGCGGCTTGAATGGTGTAGAGTACCCCGAATACATTTGTTTTCAATTGATGTTCGGCCTCAGCATCTCTTAATATTTTGTCAGTATATGTTCAGTCATCGTATGAACAAGAGCATTGACTTACGTGAAGAGCTCAACAGGGGCCAAGACACAGTATCCGGCATTGTTCACCAGATAATCAATTCTTCCATAGATCTTCTCGGCTTCTTGGACTTTCTTGGTGATGTTTGCTTTAGACTCTGTCATTTCGAGAGTGATAACCTTTCCACCGGCTTCTTCAATTTGACGAACAGCATCGGCTGATCTTGTTGTGTCTCGTACAGTCGCAATGACTCGATGTCCTGCTTGCAACACTTTCAAGCTCAGCAGCAGGCCAAGGCCGTTGGAGCTTCCGGTAATGAACCAAACTGGAGTCGTCATTTTGGTTTGTGACTAAGATGTTGATTGAGTGTGAAAATGATTTAACTTGGAAGTAAAATGATGATTTATTGAATTACTCCTTTCCAAGTTGAATTCAAATACTGTCTTATATCAATGGCATTGCGGACTTAGTAGCCTCTATTCCCGAGACCCATGTTGCATGCCAAGCTAGCTCACGACGATCCGTAGCTGACTGCTTATTATCACCGATCACGTATCGGACATAGAAAAAACTGCGTATATGACTATAAAAGGATTCCAAGCGAAAGACAAGAAAGCCTTTCGGCGATTTGTTTCATGTTGCATTCGGAGTTTGGATGAATCCTCCAGACATTACGGATTTCTGGCCTCAAAACTCCATTAGCGATGGCCAGCAATACTGCACAATGACTTGGCATGAGATGATATCAAGACATATGCAAACAAGCTGCCTTGATTGAAATGTATCGGATATTGGATGATCAGAACTGAAGAGAAGGTTGTTATACCGTATTATCATATAGACTCACGAAATCCATCCCATACGCCTTGTGGACCTGTTCCGTAATACGACATCTGAACGATTGGTCTGCTGCAAACAAAGATCTGATTTCGGCGCTAAAAACAAGCTCTTAGTGATGATCATGGGTTAGAAGGTCCACAGGGCGTATCGGATTTTGTGAGTATAGGTACGATATTATGGCTTGGTGATGTATAAACTCAAGTATATCGGATTTAAAAGACCCTGGCTCCGCTAATAGCGGTATCTGTGGACTCACATCTCCACATGCTCCTTTCTAGGCAGTGATCATGAAAGCATAAGATGGTTCGCTTAGTATTTCTATTCATGTTATCAACCCTGTAAGCTAGGCGTATGTCGAGGATACTTGTGGGTCTACAGCAAGACGGGAACATTTGAATCATAGAAACCGGGAACTTAAGTTTCGTGAGAGCAGTTTTTTCGAGAATGAAATAACGTCCGACTATAGAGAGAACTGCAGTCGTCTGCTTTGATTTATCTAGCTTCAAGGTGGCTATCATCTGTCCGTAAAACTGATAATGATAGAAGTCAAAGTAAATTACACATCAGCTTTGAGGCTGTGATGCTTTTATAAGTATCCAACTTCAGCTGATGCATAAAGTCGAAATATGCGTTATGTGTTCTGCGGACCTCAACGGTTAATTTTACTTTTTCCTTCGTGGCCGGTTCAATAATTTTCGCTCCACCATCTTATGGTCTTTAATCATTCAAAAAGTAAAGCATCATCAACAAGCATCGATACAAACTCATACTCTACCAGAGGCACGATGACAAATAAGATATCCGATAAATCGCTTACCGTGCTCGTGGTAGGAAAATGTGGCCGAGAGCATGCGTTGGCTTGGAAGTTGAGCCAAGGGAAGTCGGCACGACACGTTTTTGTTTTCCCTGGCAATGCTGGCACACAGGAGGGAATGCCCAATGTTTCCAACCTTGCAGACATAAGCTTAAACTATCGCGAGCTGGCTCAACGGGCCAAAGAACTTGATGTCGGCTTGGTCGTTGTCGGCCCTGATGACGATGTTGTTAATGGTATCGAAATGTACTTCCGAGAAGGTGAGTCATGTCCTCGCTTTATAACTGCACTCGTTAATGGTACTACAGTCAACATTCCATGTTTCGCACCATCGCGCGAAGCTGCAGAGCTTGAAGGATCCAAAGTTTTTGCCAAGGATTTCATGAAGAAACACAAGATCCCCACTGCCAATCACAGCAGCTTTGATAACCTTGAGGACGCCAGCGCATACGTGCGAGATGTCTTTACCGACCACGATCACCGCGTCGTGATTAAAGCAGATGGTCTCGCCGCAGGGAAGGGTGTAGTCCTACCAGAGACACTGGAACAAGCTTTGGAAGAGCTTCGCAGCATCATCGACGACGGAAAATTCTCCACAGCAGGATCCTCAGTTGTCATCGAAGAGTACATGGAAGGAGACGAGGTTAGCATTCTGACATTCAGCGACGGCAAGACTTTCTTCTCTCTCCCAGCAGGCCAAGATCACAAGCGTATCTTTGAGGATAACGAAGGGCCCAACACTGGAGGTATGGGAGTTTACTCACCTGTACCTTTTGTAACCCCAGAGATGTCGAAAGAGATTGATGAGACCATTGTGAAGCCAACACTTGAAGCGCTCGAGAAAGAAGGTAAGCAACCATACCATGTTTTGGACTACGTCTGACATCTTTATCAAGGGCGCTGTTTCAAAGGTCTACTGTTCACTGGGGTGATGATTACAAAATCTGGACCAAAGGTCATCGAATACAACGTGCGCTTTGGTGATCCCGAGACCCAGAGTTCAATGCTTCTCATCTCGGAGGAAACGGACCTCGCGAGCATCATACTGTCCTGCACAAACGGAACACTTGCGCAAACGCAAGCCACGTTGAAGCTGAAGCCAGGCTTTGCCTGCAATGTCGTGATCGCTTCTGGCGGATACCCAGGAGAATACGAGACAGGGAGAGCCATTGAGCTGAAGACGCCGCCTGGAAATGTGGTCATTTTCCACGCTGGAACCTGCAAAGATGAAACAGATGGATCGTTGAGAACCGCAGGGGGTCGTGTCTTCTCGGTTGCTGCTTACGCAGATACCCTCAGAGAAGCGGTTCAGAAAGCGTACGCAGGTGTTGAATGCGTGTCTTTTGAGCCAATGGTGTACAGGAAAGATATTGCAAAACGGTGTTTGAATGATGAAACCGGTTGAAGGATACACGAAAACAACCACAACTCCAATTGAGGCTAGCTACATGGTCAATATCGTCAAGCGAGGCTTGAAATTCCCCGGCATTTTCAATAATTGTCGTTTGTTAGGTAGTAAATACTACTATGGTAAATAGTTACGATCTATCGTGCTCTAACAATAACAATACAGCATTTCCGAGCGCGATGTATTTCCGCTCAGATAACGAATTAGGTATAAGTTACCCCATCTCGGCTTAAATACTGGATTGAGAATGACTGGCGCGCATATAAGAAAAATGGAGAAAAAGACTAAGATCCAAGCGCGATTAAATCAAGACTAAGTTCGAGTTGTTAACCCAGAATTTCCACCTCTCAATCGAATGAGGATGACGATGGTGAGAAGGACACGTTCGGAGCACAGTGCTCCGATGTGGGGTACCGACAAGGTACATTATAAGTGAATACCTTACCTGGGCTTTGCATTCATGATACCCCTCATCTCAGCATCCTTACTTTGATCTCTTATCTAGTAATTCCCTACCTATACTAAATCATTCATCATGTCTATGTCCGTCGAAGATGCCACCAAGGTCCGAGAGGGCTTCCCCCGGCCTTTTCCCAACACTCCCTCCAATGTCGTTGAACAGCTCCGCTTGAACGGAAAGGTCCTTGTTGTTGTTGGTGCTGCTGACGGTATCGGATACGCAGTGTCTGAGGGCTACGCTGAAGCAGGTGGAAATGTTGCACTATGGTACAACTCGTAAGTCGTCATATTTATCCTTTTTGCTGTTCGGTCGACTAATCTCATTTCAGTAACGATGTCGCTATTGAAAAGGCTCGCTTGCTATCAGAGAAGCATGGAGTTAAAACCTCTGCTTACAAGGTCGATGGTAGGTAAATTTGATGTCTGTAGACTCTGGCGGTAGCTCACATAACCTTGCTTCAGTTTCCGACTCGCAACAAATTCAGGATGCCTTGAAGAAAGTTCTCGATGATTTTGGAAAGATTGACGTTTTTGTTGCGAACGCTGGTAAGTTCTCACCAACAAGTCTCATATGAAACAAGTACAGGGTCTAAATACGACTACTAGGCATGGCGATTTCAAAACCCATCCTTGAGCAGACTCTCGAAGAATACAAGAAGCAGATGTCGGTAAACGGTAAGTATCTTTCTCGAAGTATTTGATATTTTCTAACAAACAAACAGTCGACGGCGTGGTGTACTCGGCCAAGTACGCTGGTGAGATCTTCAAGCGTCAGGGTTTCGGTAACCTCATCATCACATCCAGCATGAGCGGTCACATCGTCAACGTACCAACCGATCAACCAGTGTACAACGGAAGCAAGGCCTTTGTTACCCACTTCGGCAAGTCACTCGCCCGAGAGTGGCGAGAGTTCGCACGTGTGAACATCGTGTCTCCTGGATTCTTTGACACAAAGATGGGCGCAAGCCCTGAAGCGCTTAACGAGGCGTATCGCATGGCTGTGCTTGGACGACAAGGCCATACCAAGGAGATCAAGGGTCTTTACCTGTACCTTGCTAGTGATGCCTCGACTTACATGACGGGCAGCGACCTTCTTATTGACGGAGGATATGTGCTGCCTTAGTGGGCAAGAACTCGGATTTCATAGAGAAGGGCGTTTAGAAACAATAAAATCAAAGGTTAGACGACATATATTTCAGATAAACCTATACCGTGAGGTAAGAGGGCAATGCTGTTCACAGACCTCAATTGATGCTTGATCTGAGGCCCTCGTTGAAGTCTCCATACGATATCATCTCGAAAGTAGTAGAACGGACTAAAACTCGAAAACTATGCGGCTTACAGTTTAATTGTATATCATATCACGAATACTGATATTTTCTTAGGCCGATCTACTGCGTAGTTTGCTGATATAATCAACGTATCTAACCAACAGGAGTTCATAGCTAGCGCACTATACTTTGTTTTTAGTATAAACATATTCCCCATTGTAGCGCTGATGCATTGAATTGTATATCTAGAAAATTCTCAAGGCCTTGGCAATCGCCTCGCCTAATCCCTTCGACGACGCCGGGTTCTGCCCAGTGATAATGTTTCCATCCACCACAACCTTCTCGGCAAGCGGACCATCAGCAGCCTTGACAAAAGTTCCACCACTGGCCTCGTTCAACTTCTGCTCGAGGCCAAAGTCCATCAAATTGCGCCGTTTTCTCGCCTACGTCGTCGAAACCAGTGGCCTGCTTGCCTTTAAGGATCGATTCGCTACCAGCTGTGGTCGCATTTATAAAGGCCGCAAGACCATGGCATACTGTCGAAATAATTTTGCCTTGGGCGTGGAAATCGCGGAGAGGGCCCTTGGAGTACTGGTCATCGACAAGATCAACCATAGAACCGTGTCCACCAGGGTAAAAGATGGCGTTAAACTCGGAGGCGCGGCCGGCCAAGTCACTCAGAGGGACCGTGTTCTTCCATAGTGGCTCATTGTTCTCGGGAAAACGCTTGCATACGGGATCGTCCTTGAAAAGATGGAGAGTTACGTGGTCGAGAGGAGCTTCGCCACCCTTGGGTGAAGCGTAGACTAGCTCAGCACCAGATTTGAGAACATCATAAGGGTGCGCAAGCTCAGGCTAAACGCGACAGTCAGCAAATTAATTGAAATTTGGATACGTCATGATAGTCACCAGACACCAGCCGATACCCTTTCCTGTCTTGGGGATCTTGTTGGTAGAGGTAAGAACCACAAGAACTCTTGGCTTCGAGGCAGACATCATGAAGTATTTTTTATAAAACACAATTATAACAATTATGGTGGAAATTCTGAGCATGAAGATATTTGCAGAGTGATCAGGATAGTCTTGTCTCTAAAGCTGAAATCTGTAGCAGTTATATATGCTTGGTATCGTATGGAAAGGGGAGCTCTTTGTCCCTGACATCCGCAGTAAGCGACGAGGATCTTTGGAAACCAAACCACTTTGGCTTCCTCGCAGCGAATAGTGCAAATTTCCTTCGCGAAGATCGAAGATAGGCTTAGCAAGAAACAAAAACTAGCAAAAAGAAGATCAAAAGGTAAAAATAGGCAACTTGCTATTAACGAGGACCACAACGGAGCATCACGGTCTTGTGTTATCTGATAGTGCTATGCGCCTCTTATTAGATGTTAGCTCTGCCAATAGCGAGACTTGCCTGTCACTGTTAATAGAGTGGGTCCTTCTCGTCCGAATCCACGAGTAGGAAGTAGGTATTCTTGAGCTCGGTTTGTCTTCCGAACCTAGAAATTCTTCATTATTAGTGGTGTCTATCATATCCACTCTTTCGCCTTGATTGCCATTTCGGTAATGAAGAGTTACTATGAAACAATTCGAATGTATCTCCACATCGACACAATCCGATGATGCGCCCGTCACAAGTCAGATTAGCAAATAGGACTGCTCCTAAGTGGACGTTGCCATCATTGGTAAATCTGCTTCCCCTCATTCGGAAGACAGTGCTCCGAATGGACGACTAATCAGTCACCTGATAGAATCTACAAGAGGAGTAACATGTATATATGCAGGCTGTTCAACAAGTTGAAGTGCGGGCAGATACATAATAGCCCTTGACATCTTTCAACCCCCGAAGTATAGACTGCAAACATCATTAAAATGGCAGAGACCGTAAGTGTGCGGTTGAAGTTCTATAAAACAGAATTGACAATAAGTTATTAGAACCCATCTTGCCTTCTATATGGCCCCGGAGATGCTCGATTTGAAGAACGTCCAGTCCCACAGATCGAAGATCCACGCGAAGTAATAGTCAAGATTACATACACAGGTGTTTGTGGTAGTGATGTGAGTACGTTGAACTGTCCATAGAATCATCACTAACACAAGAAGGTTCACTTCTGGACTCAAGGTGGCTATGCGAGGAAAGTCTCCGAACAACAGCCTCTGGTCATGGGCCATGAAGCTTCGGGGGTTATTCACAAAGTCGGCCCATCTGTTTCACAGCTCAAGCCTGGCGACCGTGTAGCCATTGAACCAGGATTTTCATGCAAGAGCTGCAGTTACTGCAAATCTGGACGATATAACCTCTGTCCAGAGATGAAGTTCGCTGCAGACCCGCCATTCACTCACGGGACGCTCTCTCGATTTTTCAAGATCCCTCAAGACTTTGCTTACAAGCTCCCTGATTCTATCAGCCTAGAAGAAGCTGTTCTGGTGGAACCTTTGAGTGTCGCGGTCCATGGAGTTCGTCTCGCCGATATACGGCCTGGACAGAAAGTCATAGTCCAAGGAGCGGGGGCGGTCGGTTATCTCACTGCAGCGACTGCGTGGGCTTACGGTGCCAAGAAAGTAGTCATCACTGACCTCAACCCCGAAAAGCTCAAGTTCGCACAACAAGGCCTCAAATGTCATACGTTTCAGCCTCAATTGGACTCAACACCTGAAAAAGAAGCAGCCAGGCTCAAGCAGGAAGCAGGCTTTGATCGAGGCGCCGATGTTGTCTTGGAATGCACTGGTGTTGAAACATCCGCACAAACTGGAATTTTGTCATTGGCTGCTGGTGGCACTTTTGTGCAGGTCGGGCTTGGTAAACCCGTACAGGCGTTACCTATTCACGCCATGTGCGAAAAGGAGATTGTCATGAAGACTTCTTTTCGATATGCACCTGGTGACTATGAGATTGCTTTAGAGTTGATTGAGTCGGGCAAGGTTTCTGTTTCATCATTGATCAGCAATATTGTCCCGTTTGAACAGGCTCCGGAGGCCTGGAAGAAGACCATGCGTGGAGAGGGTATCAAAAATTTGATCAAGGTAGTAGAGGACTGAATTGTCATAGCCAGAACTCGATTTGAGTCAATACAAAAATCAAGATGTCCGTATCTTCAGGTTAATATGATGCTCGAGTGTCTCTCGGTGATTCTAACAATGACACTATTCCCGCCGCAATGCCGGCCGACAACTGTCAACCCCACACGTCCCTTGGTTAGTAAGGATAGCTAATCATGACTCAACCGCAAACTTTGCTTCCGATTCATATCGTATAAATTCAGGGACTGAGTATCTTGTAATATTTGAGGCATTATTGTCATATGCTCGGCTAAACATGGCCGACACATCACCGACTTTGGCCAATTCGCCACGAAAAGACAGTCAAGAGACAGATACGTCAACTAACCACAATCGAGATGCAGCATTGGTTCTCCACGCCAATTCTTCAAACACGGCCTGGTGGTCTCGATTCCGGAATCCAATTATTACGGCTGGAATTGTGCTCTTGCTAAGTCCATTTACGTTTCTATGGCCCGTTCAAGAGGCGATCGATCCAAAGAACTATGCAGATCGCACGAAACGCATCCTCAAGACTACACCGTATGAACAACTCTCCATGTTCCAAATAAACCTAACAATAATTGACTTTTCTCAGGTTGATTGATGGCCACAATGACCTCCCATTCATGCTTCGTCTTGAGCTCAAGAACCGTATCTACGATGATCGCTTTGACTTTTCTAACCGCTTACTCGGTCACACCGATCTGCAGCGTCTAAGGCAAGGCATGGTCGGCGGTCAATTCTGGAGCGTCTACGTAGATTGCGATGAGCAACAAAAACAATTTGAAGACCCTTCTGTGAGTCACATTATTTCTCGTATAATGTTGTCTCGCATCAGACCCATCTCTAACCTGGTCACCAAAGTGGATCGTCAGAGATACACTTGAGCAAATCGACGTCACTCGTCGCTTTATTCGAGAGCACCCAAAAGACCTCGAATATTGCGACAATTCTGCATGCGCTCTCAAAGCTTTCAAATCCGGCCGCATTGCGAGCATGATCGGCATCGAAGGCGGTCATCAAGTCGGCGGTAGCATTGCCAGTATTCGACAGATGTATGAGCTGGGAGCGCGATATATGACTATCACGCACAATTGCGATAATGCATTTGCTATGGCTGCTTCGACTGTTGCTGCTGGCGCCGGGGACACGGGACTTTCTAAGCTCGGGATGGAGGCCATCAAGGAAATGAACCGATTGGGGATGATGGTTGATCTCGCTCACGTTTCTCATCAGACGATGCGAGATGTTCTCAGTGTTGCTCGGGCACCTGTTATCTTCTCACATTCTGGAGCATACGCACTTTCACATCACCTGCGCAATGTCCCGGACGATGTACTCCGCCAGGTTAAACATAATGGCGGTATCGTCATGGCCGTGTTCTTTAACCGCTTTCTCAACATGCAGCATCCCGAGCAAGCATCAATTCATGATGTCGCTGACCATATCTTCCATATTGCAGAAGTCTGTGGATGGACCTGCGTTGGAATCGGTGCTGATTTCTTTGGAATGGCAAATGTGCCCATCGGCCTGGAAGATGTCTCGAAATACCCGAGTCTGATGGAAGTACTGATGCAGCGCGGCGCATCAGATGAAGAAATCCGTCTGTTGGCCGGAGAGAATATCCTTCGAGTCTGGGACAATATTGAAAAGAGAGCCAAGGCAATTCAAGCTACAGGCGAGACACCAGTCGAAGACGAGTATGAGGGACGTGAGTGGCACAAAGGATATCCAACAGATCCATATATGTTGAGGGGAGGACTCGAAGAGGCTTTGGCAAATGGAGTGAGGACTGAAGAAGATCCATTCGACCTGGATAGTAAGGGACGTCCTAAGATCGTGCCTACTTAGTTGAAGCCTTCGTTGTATTTCGGACGTTTTATGAATAATAATGAAGCTATGGTGTAAGGATATATCTATCAATGTGTTTTGATGAAGTTAAAAGAATTAGCTTTCTAGCTATATCTACCTTGACTATCCTTTAACTCCCACAACTATGCACCTTCGCCGCCCCTCGAGCAACATTTGCCCATCTAACCATGTTCCGCGCCACGCCACGCTTGCTCAATGGGTTGACAGTAGAGTTCTCATGCTTGGGTACTTCGTCCAGGTTCAGAGCGAGACTTGCCGCGGCATATCCAGCAGCCTTTGCATTGACCAGAAGTGCTTCTTTGTTAATGTTTTTGATATCGTCACAAATAGTGTGATAGCAGGCATCATGACCAGCACCAGCACCGGTAAAAATTCCAGATGAGGGAATTCCAAGTTCAAGGAAACCAACGTGATCGGAAGATGCAATGAAAGGACTAGAAATGAGTTAGAAAAAGGCAATACATGTAAATAGATCTTCACTTACGAATACTCGGCAGGGTAGCCGTGCTCTGTTAGGTACTCAAAGAGATACTTGGCACCAGCCTTGTGTGCATCCGACTCGGCAAACACAAGGTAGTAAGGCTGCGGTGAAGCGATCATGTCGTAGTTGTAGTAGAACCGAATCTTGCTGGCCTCTTCCTTAGATAGCTTGGACACGTAATAAGTTGATCCAATCATCCCGCTCTCTTCTGCACCCCAGAAAGCAAAGCGGAGTTTGTTTCTGAAGTTCTTGTACTTCTTGATGGACTCAGCGATGCTGAGTAGGGCAGCAACACCGCTGCCGTTGTCGTTGATGCCTGGTCCCTCCTGAATGGAGTCGAGATGGGCGCCTAGCATAACGACGTTGTCGGGGTCGCCCTCTTTGGTGTCTGCAATAATCTGCCAGGTCTCACGATTCTCAGTCAACATATCGATGGTCAAGTTGATCTCCAAAGTCTCCCCGTCCTCAAGGCGTTTCACCCAAGAAGTACCCTGGTCGTAGGTAACTACACCAACAGGAGCAAGCTTGCCAAAGTTCTCAGCTCCGAGAGAACCCGAACCTGCTTTCTGCTTGGGGTCATCATTGAAGATAATGGCGGCCAGAGCGCCATTATCCTTTGCAAACTTGAGCTGCTGCGGGAAACGGCATTTGCCTCGTTTGATGAGGGGGATCTTGCCTTTGACGTCGAGATCTTTCCATTGGTCCGCAAAACAGCCCGAGCCACGCTCATCATCAAATGGTACAATAACCAATGGAGCCGTTACTCCATCGGGCAGGGGAGTGGCATGGTTGTATTGAAGTGAGACCACATCGACATGCTCTCCTTCAGGACCAGTGAGGGAGATTTTACGAGTATGAGAAAAGAGATGAGTAAACGGCTGAATAGAAATATCGAAATGATCGCCGCATTCTAAACGATCGCGGACAAAGTCGAGAGAGGCATTGTAGCCTGGGAGTCCGAAGGCTCGGTTGTTGCCGTTATCGAGAGCAATCTTATATAGAGTTTCAATATTGCCATGGAGTCTGGATACTATTAGATTTTATGATATCGAACCTTCATAAGATATGGGAACTTACTCATCTGCATTGACATCATCTACCACTCGCTGAGGAATGAGATGCTTATGTGCAGAACCGCTACTAGCCGACAGAGCTAGGGCAGGGATGAGGAAGCTAAGCTTCATATTGGACCGATAAAGAGTGAAAGATGTCGAATGTATTCAGCCTGAAATTCGAGATGGTGAATAATGTGTGTTTGTGTTGGGATGTGATTGTCTCACGGGAGGAAGAGCAGGCTCTTATACTATGATAAGGGAAATTTAGAGTTAAAACGCAAGAATATGCGTGATTATGCAAGAATCATGTTCTTTATGAGTTAAAGCCTACCTCTGGAAGTCATAAGAGGCAATTATTATCTGCGCCTCTCATATTTGCCGGTTGCGACATTGTAACTCGCACTTTGAAACAGCCGTTCTATTAGTTCTTTTTGCGACCCGATCGCTTAGCCAGGACACTTCATTAATTATAATTTAGCTTGGTAAGCCGCATGGACCTTTAGGTAGGTGTATATACCATGGTAGAATGTTGTCATCCGGAGGATCGTGAGCTTAGGCTAAAAGTCTAGTTTTGCGATGCTAATTTGATTATGTCGGGATACGATGATCCTGAGGCTTAGCTCACTCACAGAAGCGAACTGACCAGTGACTATCCAACGAGTAAGATGCGGCGTATGTATCGCTATGACCAACTGGATTAAATTTCCGTAATCGAAACCTCCGCCGTCAGCTCTAGTGGAAGAGTCCGAGAAATAGATTCCGAGCTAGCCTATCGCATAGGTTTGTGGTTAGCGTTGGATCAGCTTGAACAAGGTTACAGATCCTATTGCAATACTGAGCCCAGTTCGAGATTAGCCTCCACATTATCTAAGGATCGAACAGCCCAATATCTAATGCACATATTTACGTCTACTTTCCTAGTCGGTGCTTTGACCTAAGTCAATACTAAGCCAACACTAAGCCCTGGCTACGCCAATGAGTTAGAGAGAGTCTTTGTCTCACGTTTCGGCTGTTGGTAATTGATGACGGTAAGAGCTATGTATTAAAGTAACTTCACATGTTCGTTGAGGTTCAGTTACATAGTTCTAGACGCAGTCAATCTACTACTAGGTAGTAATGTATACGAACATGAGGGAGATTATCTCTATATTCCTATTGATCAATCAAGATTACTTCATCTCATAATAATCTTCCTCAAGTTTTCTTTCTCGCTGTCCCCTGTACTCTCGCACATCCCCCGAAACCCTCCATTCTTCTCCCACAGCTCCCTCGGTGTGCCAAACTCCACCATACGCCCCCCCTCAAGCACAAGCACCTTATCGAAATCCGCAACAGTGCTTAGCCGATGCGCAATAACAATCATCGTCCTATTAGTGAACCACTCACGGATACTTTGTTGAATAAATGTATCGGTGGCTACGTCAATGGCCGAGGTTGCTTCATCGAGCACGATGATCTTGGAAGGCGCGAGGAGCGCGCGCGCGATACAGAGAAGTTGTTGTTGGCCTTGAGAAAGGTTGCCACCGGATTCAGAGATTGGGCTTGAGAGGTTGCGGAAGATGCTGATATTGGCAGAATCTTCTACACTTATGAGATGTACTCTGACGAGGGCATCGTACAGTTGAGCATCTGTGTATTCGCCAAAAGGGTCCAGATTGGAGCGGACTGTTCCGGAGAAGAGGACAGGATGCTGTAACCGTGTTAGTCGCCTGTAATCCAAGCCTCGCATCAAAAATACCTGTGGAATAATGGACAGTCTTGATCTCAAGTCATTCAAGGCGAGCTTCGATATATCAACGCCGTCAATAGCGATACTGCCCGATCGTGCTTCCAGAAACCGGAACAAAGCTAGGGTTAGTGATGACTTACCAGCTCCAGTACGACCGACAACGCCAACGCGCTCACCGTGCCTGATCCTCAAGGACAGACCCTTAAGCACGGGTGGCAAATCCGGAGCGTAGGCGACCTCTAACTCCTTCAGCTCAAGACTTCCGGAGGTTGGCCAAGCTGCTGCCGGTTTTACCCCGCCAAGTGGCTCAGTGTAGAGGTTCATATATTCAACTATGCGTTCCATCGAGTTCATCTCTAACTCCATGTCCCCATAACACCGAATAGTCCAGCGAAGGCTCTCGGAAAAGTCTAAGACAAATGATAGTGCCAAGCCAGCTAGAGCAGCATCAATAGGCTTCACGACGATGACGATACCAACAGCGATGCTGAAAAGCGCTGTGATGAGGGCCATGCGGAAGCTCATCCATCGGTTGGCTAGGGCGATGTAAAAAGTTGTCATGACCCAGGCATCGAGATTTTTGTGCATCTGCTCAAGGTAGTTCTGGGTCCTCTGGAATGCTCGGATCGTTGGGATACCGGCTAGCGTCGTGTTAAAGAGCTCAAACACGGGGGACTTGGCGTTGCTTTCTAGGCGCTTTAGAGGTCGACTGGCGGCGAGGTATTTGCTACCGGTAACTGCGCCGAAGCTAAGCAGGATGACAGCTGGCGGAATAAGATATGCTGATGCAAAGCAGGAGGCAATGCAGATGCTGATCAGTCTTAGGAGATTAGAGAAGAAGAGGCTCCAGGTCATAGTGAGACGTTCATCAACAGTGTTGAAGTCTGCCGTGAAACGATTCAAGATACGTCCGGTGTGAACAGTATCAAGCCATCGCAGAGGAGCATGCATCACAGCGAAAAGCATTTTCTTGAAAAGGGCTCTGCTTGCTCTGACGGCGAGAAAGTATGATGAGATATACCTGAGGATGCCGATAACAGCGGTACCTACAGATATAGAGATGTAGAGTTTGAGATAGAAAAGAACATCAGGATGGGGCGTAGTATGGCTAGAAGATCGGAAGAGTAGTTGTTGTGTTGAGAACGCGGATCCCGGGATGTGATGACCACTGATACGACTGCTGTCTGCATTTGTGCCGGCTTGGGCTGTCCAGATGCGAAGACACCAGGCTCTACCTGCTTGGTATTAGAACAGGGTTGGAAATCAAGAGAATGAGACCTACCAAGTATCCCAGCTTGATAAGCAAGGTAGATACCGATACACACAGCCCAGAGATATAAGCCACCACTTCCCCTCATATATGTCATATAAATACCTCCTTTCACAGTTCCTTTCTGGCGAATTTCCTCTTGCATAAACTTCCTTGGGGCAGCAGTTGGCTTTGCAGACGAGGATTCAGGCACATTTATGACATTCAACGTCTGGTCAGATTCTGTTACTGAGTGCTCAGTGTCGCTAGTGCTTTCTCCTCGCCCCTCCAGTCGACGACAGGGAAGCTCGGCTTGATGTTTGGGAGGCCCAGAGTATGCCACTCCTCCATCTCCAAGTTCGACGATGAAGCTAGCACCTGGCATAGCCAACGCCAGATGGTGCGTAACAACAATGCGAGTTCTTCCCCGGCAGATATCTCCAGTAAGGCACCTATCATATATCCAGGCCCCGACATGAGAATCCACGGCGCTGAAGATATCCTCTAATAGCAGAATTCCTGCCTGCGAGTATACGGCACGCGCGAGAGTAATGCGCCATTTCTGGCCACCACTCAAATTGATACCATTCGGTCCAAGCTCGGTGTTGTCGCCGTCTGGAAGGGAGGCGAGGTCTTCAAGAAGCGCACATGCTTCGAGGACCTTATTGTACCTTGTCTGGTGTAGGGGAAGACCGAAAAGAATATTATTACGGAAGGACCTGTTTTCAAGCCAGGAAGTCTGGCTGACATATGCAATTGAGCCTGGTATAATCCAATCATCGGTGGTGTTGTTCTCGAAATTCATGGCTTTGAGGACACGGATTGAGCCTTGGAGCAGGTCTGCTTCACCTAAGATTGCAGACAGCAAGAGAGTCTTACCTGTGCCGACTTTCCCGGACACTATGGAGAGGGCATGGTCGGGAAAGGATAGATGGAGTTTATCAAGAACAAACTTCTCCTGTTCTGGTGCTTTCCCATCGGTAGGCCAGGAGATGGAGGCATTGTCGAAGCTAATGACAGCACCAAAGGTTATAATGGTCTGTTTCTCTGGCTTGTCTAGGTAAGTGCTGATTCTCTTCAGAGAAACCAAAGAGTCCAGTCCCAAGGTAAATAGCTCTGGTAGTGAGCCCAAAGTTATCTCAAGAGTATTAAATACTCCAATGCTGACAAATGCAACTGATGGCAAGAGGATGCCATGGAGAAGGACATACGCAGTAAGCGATGCGATAGCGAGCAGAACTGGGCTAATAATCCAGCATGCAAAAAGTCCACTATCAGCAAGGAAGAATTTCCACAGTGTTGACAGCTCCGCCTCTCGCAATGCAAGAATTCTCTTTTCCCATTGCGCCTCCGAGGCCGAGAATTTGATCTGGCGTATACCTAGAAGCACCTCTTGGATCTGAGACAACTTGGTATCGCGATGCTTCATCAGCGATCTAGACTCAGTTAGGACTTTGCCAGAGAACCGGATGTTAAGAGGTAACGTGACAATCCAGGCCATGATGCCTGCGACGAGGGGGATCCATCCGAGGATCTGAAGAAGAAAGGCGGAGAAGACGATCAGCTTGACTATGCCGGTTATGATCAAGAAGTGGTACTGAAAGAAATACGACAGCCGCTCTGTGTCAATACCCACCAGATTGACAACCGCCTGGTGAGATTTGAAAGCAGCAGTGTCCTCCGGAGATGCGCCGTCGTCTTCTGATCCAGAGCTAGAGTCATTGGGGCTTGCAGCCCTGATATTCTTCCGCCGCAAGACCTTGTCAAAGATGAGACCCGAGACTTGAGAGCGTATGGGCAAGGCGAGGCTGGAAAGAGAGTACCAGTAAGACCACCCTTCCATCCACTGAGGAAATAGGTTAATTGCTAATGTCTCCAAAGCAAAGGTGGGACACCTACTGAGTCTAGCAGATTTGAGAGCGCCATGCACAATACAAAGCTCATCAACTGCACATGGCCTGATCGCGCCGTCTCTTCTTCGAGAATATTGATGATTCGGAGCATGAGCCAGAAGGGGATGATACTGATAGCACACCGAACAAGAGTGACCGCCCACAGAAAAGCGATTTTTCCTTTGTACGCAGCTACCAATTGGCGAAAGAGCGAAGCATGCTGTTTGAGGTCATCCCACTGGCTCTTGAGCTCTTGCGACCTCAACCGCGAATCTGCCTGCGGCACATCCGAAACGTCCACATCACGTTGGAGTGCGGCATGGTTAAGGAGAGGTTGGATCCAGGACCATGTCAGACGGTTTATCACGGAGACGGTCCATTGGCGGTCGATGTCGACGTTGTTATGGAAAACGTCGGGACGCCGGGGAAGCGAAATGCTGGCAATCGCTAGCCCAATAGCAGCGAGAATGTTGATGGCTAATAGGACGGCCACGTCACCCGGGCTATGCTGGATGAACGTTGACAAATGCTTCAAACGAGGTATTGATGAGATGGCTAAGAAGAAAGCAGGGCTTAGAAGCCAGAGACCCAGGTTATGGCATTTCACCGGTGAGCGTTGAAGAGCGATACAAACGGCGTGGATAAATGTTAGTGTCTAGAGGTCATGTTAGGGCAGTGAACAAAGAAGATAAGTTGACTTACCCAAGCTGCAACGCGCAAGGCAACCTCCATTGCCGAGCCACCTCTACCGTTGTAGATAATTGAGGCAACTGGACTTCCAACGGATGTGCCAGTGCCAATGGCTGAGAAGAGGAGGATACAAGCTTTGGCACCTCTATTCGAAAAGTTGGCGAGTGTTCGTGGGGTGGCACATCCATCAGCATCCTCATAAAATTGGTCTTTGGGCTTACCGCTCCTTGATTGAACAAAGGCTGACCTCAATGCGACAGAAGATGATAGTGATGCGACGGTCAATTCTGCGCTATTGAGAGCTAACATGAGAGATTGGTTCATGACGAGCGACGTTGAAGCATTCGAAGTTGTTGGCTTGACCTGATGCGAGACGGAATCCTACAAGACTCAACACGTATTCGTACACAACAGAATGGACGACCTAGAGACATTATCCTATTCGATTACGTTTCGATTCAGCAGATGTAGTTCGTGGGTTAGTCAGCCTCAATACTCCTTAGATGACAAGAACCGCTTCGATCTGCGGCTCTGGCCTCACCCGCGCCACTTGCCAATAAAGTGAGGCAACGAGCCGATCTACTATGATATCTTTAGTGCGCCGTCTTGTCTCAGCTTGACATACCCCACGGCAGATCACCACGTCCAGGCTTCCTCCGCCTCCGCGAGACACGGGAAGTACAAGCTAGTCTATGTCTGACATTACAGCTGAGACGGACCGCTCTTTCTAAATTGCGGCCCGTCGGGAGCCAGTGGAAGTTTATCGATTTCCGAGACCGGGCTTTACGGGACAGCGCGCATTAGTCCCTTCCTGACGCCTCTAGCACCCAATTACAAGGGTCAATCAAGACATCTGCATCTGCATCTGCATCTGCATATGCAAAAACCCTGATCGTCAATGCACTCCACAACAAAGATAATATTAATGTGCGGTCAACTACAGATGGATACTACGACGTACTCTATGTATCACTTATTCTCCCCTTCTCATGACGGAGCAGATCCACGATCCCCCGGATGAGACAGCAACGACCCGTCCCCCACTGGCCCTCCAGGTCCCGAGGCCAAGCAACTTTCCATTCGCGACGTGATACGTGCCCACCAAAGGATATCGTACCATTCCCACCGATGCGCGCAGCACAAGATCGTACTCGCGCGGCAGAATGCGGCGCTGAACCACGCACGACACCCCGGGGATTACATTTGCCGACACGAGACCCTGCAGTCGAGATGTCCACTCGGAGGCCGTGATGTCGTCGCCAAAGACAATCCCGTCACCCTTACCGCTGCGGATCGGCTTGAGGATGAATCCATGCCGCAGCTGCGGAGAGTCGATGGATGCTTGGATGAGGGCGTTCAGCTCATTGGAGCCAGGTAGGATCGTTTCCACGACACCACTATCCAATGCGTGGGCTTGCATCTCTGTCAGCACCTCGCGGGCTACCAGCTGCGACAGCTCTTGCCTCACGATACCCAGCATGCGTTTGTCATGGACTAGTAGCACAGTACACATGTCGTTGAAGCATCGCAGACTGATCTGCCGTAACATCTCTGGCTCCATTGCGACAAGCTCTCGCTGGTGCAACTCCAGCCCAACTTGCTGTATCTCCTCCCAAACCTCACCACTTTTGGCTGCAAACCTCCAACTATTCATTGCTGGGCCATCGTGGCCCTTGACGACGCAGCACAGTCGGTAGCCACTCTTGCTACGCGCATCTGGGAATAATCTCAGATCCGCCGGCGTGACCAGTCGCGGCTTGATGCCGAAGCGGCGCCAGACAGCATCAATGAACATGTGGATGTCGATGCCCTTTTCGGCCCCCTTGAGCAGATGCAAGGGATAGTTGGGATCGAACAAGCTGAATAACCCCTGCAAGATCTGTAGTCCTGTTAGAACTCATCGTGGTACAGCAAGGGTACGAGTGTCCTTACCATCTTAGGGTCCGTAGCACCAAACAGATCGCTCGTCTCACCCTGTAAGTTCCGATTGAGTGCCTCCTGGCCGTACGCCTCATGCATAAACCCGTTGAAGGAGAAACGGGCGTTGATCTCGGTGATGCAATAGTTCTCCTCCCGGTGCTCGCTTGCTTCCACCAGGAAATCCGGCCGCCAAGACCCCAGACACTGCGAGAACTGCGGCAGGTTACCGATCGAGACCTGGCCCTCGATCCACTGTGTGATGGATCAATTCTCACATTTTGTTCTATTCGCGGCAGGTAACAGGAGCCTACGTACCTGAAGTAGCTCCTCTTCCTCGGCTTCCAGCGGCATGCGCCCTGGGAACCGGGCCTCCGTGTCGCTCCACCAGCGCTGCACAATATCCGTGATGGCTGCTGTCAAAGCCTCATGGAGAGTCCTCATCTGCACCTGGTGGTGTCTCTCGACGAGTACAGGGCGCGGGCACCCCGAAGCGTAGGAGCCGTGGTGCCAAAGATCCGCAGGACATAGTTTGAGGACTGTTTCCTGAAGATGGGCCTCCTCGCGCGCGAAGGCACCTGTGTCAATGGTGTTTCGGGTGACCGGCGCGAATTCATTAGAATCATACCCGATGCAGATCTGAGTGAGTTGGTGAGTGTGCATTGTGAAGATCAAAATTGCTGGATGAGATGGCTGACTGCAAGAGGATAGCCGACAAAAGGTGTCCCCGTGAAGCTATTTATGTGGGCAAGGATGGTGGTTAGGGGTGGTAACCATCAGCCTTGGTAGTCAATGCCCCCGAAGCCAGGTCTAACAAAATCCGCAGGCGTACTCATCCTCGCCCCAATCGAATATCGGGTGTACCAAACCCGAGAAGCGGAGCAGGAAGGCCACACAGAGTGATTCAGATGTTGGGACTGGCTAGCCAAGGGAAGCGGTTTCTCAACCGAGTCAGAACGAAGTTCCTATGCGCACTCGTATGGCCGTTAATAATAAGCCGAGAGTCCCACGGGGAGCCATGATTCTCTACCTCAACTTACCTCGCCCAACATGCACCGCTCTTCACGTCGTGCCTGTTCCCTTCGCTCCTATACATCAAACCTTTCTCCCCGGGCAATCCGCTGTCATGCCACATTAGCCTCACAGAATACGCTCCAAGTCCTGGAAGCCCCCTCTCTTTCCTGTGCCCACCACCGCGAGCATGTCGGTCAAGTATCATCGCAACTCGCACTTACCGGCATGCTCAAAATCCGTCTTTGCTTTCCCGATGACTCGAGTGACTACCTCAAGCAGCTTCTTGTTAGCTTACATGAGCATCACAACCATCGCCTACCGATATCGCACAGTGCGACCCGTGGTTGGTTCTGGGATGTGCGGCCTAATAAGACTACCTTCCAGGCGGGTAACCATCAGGCACGCTCGGAAACCATGAACGAGTTCCCTTGGCATACTGACTGTAGCTATGAAGACCCTCTTCCGCGGTACTTTGCGCTGCAGGTCCTCCAGCATGATCGCTGCGGAGGTGGCACCCTATCTGTCATGAATGTCGAGAGACTCAGTGAACTACTCTCGCCTGCGACCAAGGAGGCGTTGATGGCCCCCGAATTCCGCATCGAGATACCTCCTGAGTTCATCAAGAATCCGGAGCGGAAACACATCACCGGCAGTATCTTTATGTCAAGTCGCCAATCTATCATGATCCGCTTCAGGGAGGATATTCTCACGCCATTGACGGACCGGGCCGGACGTGCATTGGAGGAACTCAAATCGGCGCTGCTGCTGCAGGAAGTACAGGAGTACTCGACGGTACATCTCAAATCGTCGGATCTACCTAAGGGATTCATCATTCTCATGGATAACCGCCGTTGGTTACACGCGCGAAATGACATCAAAGATCCAGAACGCCACCTTAGGAGAGTGCGGTGGGATGCGTGTCCCTTTGACAGTCAAGGTCAAGACATCTGAAAGAGGCAAAGGGCGCAATGCAGTAGACAGCTGAACCAATCTATACTCAATATCACATAAGAATAGTGTCTCATCACGTACATGGTCTCGGTTGGCAGTTCCGGGACCCAACCTCAGTTCCCAATAAGGGTCTCTCCCTTCGGAAATTGATGTAACTTACACCGCACTCCTAATTCTCTGCCGCTCCCCCCATATGTGCCGTCCCCTCTGCCGTCCCGTCTTCGGCCCACTTAGCCACGTCGATCTCCCTCGACAAGATCTCAAACCCGTCCGTCCCCTGCTAGTTTTCTCCCTGTCATACCTATCCCACGTCGTGGCACCGTAAAACATCCCGATTCGACAGTATTTGTGTTGCAAAATAGCTGCCACGGCTGACTACATGTGCAGGGTCAACTGACCCACCCAAAATGACAGATGCGAGACACGGCATTTGGAATGAGATGAGTATACGAGCTCATCACCACCCAAACTGTCGGCCATGTCTAGTTTAACTAATGGGATTATTACGGAGGCTGTGAAAGAAAACGCCACCTTGTTTTTCGCTTTGTAGCCGCTGTTTTTACTAAAGCCTGGTTATTTAGCACATGGATAGGGTCTGTACTCATATCTGTTTAAAAGCGAGAGTCCTATTGACTGACTTCTACGATATTCCCAGTCCCCGCCTTACGCTTTACGTTCTCATCACTCGCTTACAACTATTTCCGTCCTCTATCTCATTCCAAGCCGCTCCTCATGGCTCCCAGCATGACGTATTCTTTGGCCGATGTGCTGGCCGTCGCAAAGATGCACCCTTTTTATTCTCACACTCAGTATCCGCCAGATGATGAAACCATCTACGCTGCGAGGGAGAAAGCTGCATTGATTTCCCAGGAACCTAACTTGAGGTCACAGCCGGTGCTCCAAAAGAAAGATTTGTTAGTAATTCCATCGACAATCTAGCTTGTCCTCACACTCTTAGGTATACCGTCATTGGGAGACTTGTCAATGACACCAGCCCAGAGAACACATATCGTCACAATGTCTACACAAGCGTCACCGGCGGTGGAAGCACTCTATCAAGACCTTTGTTCTTTGCAACGGATGCACTCGAGAATCGTCGTCATAGAGCTTATTTTGGCGAGTTTCTGAAGAAAACCGGTCTTATCAAGCGTGGAGATTGGGTTTTGACGACGCATTGCGGTGGTAGTCTATACAGGTATGTGAAGCCCTATATGCACCAGAGAGAGGCACAACACTGACGTGTATATAGATCTCTAGACTTGACCTTGGAGACCATGGAGAACGCCGGCGCTTCTGTTTTAGCTGCTGGAAACTACAGCCCTCCTACCGAAATAGTCCATCTACTGCAAGAGTTCAACGTCAACGTTCTCACGGGCGATGGCAGTCAGATTGTCTCAGTCGTTCACCACATCTCGACTCTGGCGGAGGGAAGAGAAAAGATCAAGCTAGACAAGATCATTTACTCATCAGAAGGGCTCACGGTGGTACAAAGAGCACATATCTACGCGGTCCTGGGTCCGGTCAAGATCTGTTCTGTGCTCGGGAGTGCAGAAGCCGGGCCATACGGAGTGAGCAGTCCAGATCTCATTCCTTCTGACCCAGGTGCAGACTATAATGACTTTATTATCGACACGCGTATGACTCTGATTGAGATTCTTCCGCTCTCTTATACTGATGTCGAGGGCGATTCAATCCCAGAGCTTCTTCTCGATGGAGAAACAGGCGTCATCGCGCAAACCGTGCTCACGCGTCTGCGGAATCCCGTCGTCCGGTACCTAACAGGCGATGTTGGGTCTCTCCACCACCTCCCAGAACAAGCCCGCTCTCTCATTTCCCAAGCCGGCTGGCCTTATTTCCGCATTCTTCGCCTTCGAGGCCGCGACCGGCGCTTCAGCTTTATGTGGGATGGATTCGACACCCGATTCGACAATCTGACTACTCTACTATCCGAGCCAGAACTAGAGGTCCTCCAGTGGCAGGTGATTCTAGATAAAATGGAGCCATCGCTGGAAATTCTTCTAGAAATCCGTCTGCTATGTAGTCAGCGGATGGAGGATACAGCTTGTAGGCAGGCTGTTATTGACCGGGTACGAAAGTTCTTTAACGTCTATGTATCCAACGAGCATAGATTTAACATCACTTTTGTAGATGGGATCAGTGGACTTGAGCTGAGTAAGACAGGACAGAAGGTCATCAAGTTCGTCGACCGCTCTGCCTAGGGTGTGTGGCAATAGCATTGGTGCTTACAACGTCCTCGGTCCAGATGTTTGGCGCTGGGATACATTTGTCACGGACTCGCTCTGTTGAGGTTGGATGATCGTTTTGGCATTGAGGTGATAATGCTTTTAGACAATGGAAAGCAAGCTGCACAATAGATGGTCTTTAGGCACTGTTGGGCTCGTTCAACCGAGGGAAGGAGATCTACGTTCTACGCATCGCCGGCAGTATGAATGTCAGATTACAAGCTTGCTCTCATCCTAGTATTTCTGTGTTATCTGCAGCCTTCCCCGAATATCTACTGACTTTGGCTGATATAAAAAGGCCAGTAAATGGGGTAGATGACCCTGAGTGATAAGAGAGTACTGCACTATACGGACGAAAAACTCAACTTCTGATTCAAGCACCTACATATCCCATCATTTTGTTGAAGAAGTTTTTAAGATATATTCGAAGCATTCCCATTGAATTTGTTTATCTTCAGCCGCTTGTTACCTAGTCGTTTAATCCTATTTCGTGATTATTCCTAACGCCAGGAGAAACTCCTTTCCCCTCCCTTCGATGACTCGATCTAAGCAAACGTCAGCAATACCAGCCAAGTCTCTGGTAGACTTGTAATCATCAGGTCGACCAAGTTGCGAAGTGCCTGTGAGCTCTTTTGCCCGCTAACATTTAATAGAACCATTAGCCGTTTGTTCAATAAATATCCTTTGCTTCGTAGTATTGCTACTTTCTCCATCATCGTAAAACACCAAAAACCTTTTCTTTCACTGCTGCGATGCTTTTCACTGCAATTTTAAACCCCCTCAAAGGCTGATCGTGCACGTGACCTGAATTTACCATGCATCACTTCACTGCAAACTTAGCCCACCAAAGGCTTACTCCTTGTCAGTAAATTTCTATTTATAGATGAGTTCACAAACCATATACGCAGATGGTACATGACTAGGCCTCTTTCAAACAGTTGTAGCGATGTACAGCTTCTTCGATCTGACTCAGTTGCGCTTCGAAAGCATCGTCGACCCATGCGATCTGACTTAAGACACGCCTAGCACCGCTCCAATCCAAACTGAGGTCTTCCAACATCAAGGATATTTGACCAGTAAGCCATGCCTTATTCTGGCCTTCTTCCGTCACCGCAGCCACGAGCAGCATCCAGAGCTGAAGCTCCGCAACTCCGATCCATGAGTGCCCATATTTTTCGAGTAGGTTTGAAAGTTGAGGTTTGCGAGAACGACTTGCCCCAGTAGTGTGATGAGTGTACTCGGCAGCGGTAACTAGGAATCGCAAAGCAGCCAATCTGATAGTTTCGTGAATTATCAAGGTCTCAGAGGAAGATCTCTCTAACACATCTGCGGACTCAGCTCTCGGTACCAAGAGAAGCAAATATGAGCTATGCGCAATGGTAAGACAGTAATTATAACTCGGGTCCTGGCCGTGTTGAGATGCTCCCGCAACATTTGCGAGCGATTCAAGCACTGCGCATATTTCTGAAAGCCGTGACGATCGATCGATCAGTGCGTTTGTGATCTCGCTCAGCATGGGACTGATTGTCGGTGGCTCTATAGGGTCCCATAGATAGGAGGGAGGCGTGAATCTAGGTGGGCGATCCAATGATAGACATCCTATAACATCGGACCTGTGATTGTTAGTTCACCGTCAGATACACGCTGAAATTGTATCTGGGACTCACCAAATCAGAGACATCACGAGATACGACGATTGGAGCTTCTCCATCCCTCCGCGGCTGCGCACCAATGTCTCTAAGCCAGCTAGGTGTGTGCTGTAACGTTCAAGCTTGCCTATGTTCATCTGCAACCCCATTAGCCTCGATCTTCAGTGTCGTCAGTCAACAATCACATCGTAGCTTGCAAGTCCTATCACGGTGATAAGAACGCCGTCACACATCATGTTCTCTGCAGCCTGGATCTTTCGATTGGTGAATTGCAAGCAGAGGTTGTAGTGCTTTAAAGCCATCGAGTTCTCACTACCTGGGTGGAGATACTCGACTTTACCATACTCATAGAGGGAACTCTCTGCAAGTGCGAGGTGAAAAGCAGCGTCGTTAATCAGACCGATGGCAAAACAAATTTCTCTGACTTTTCCACACATGGATGAATTTGGTCGAAGCACTGCCTGATATGAGTGATAGATGTTTAAGTAGAGATGAAACTTACAGAAGGCCTCCATTCTCTTGGCCCTTATATCGGTTCCGGAGTAGAGTATCGCATCCGCAGCCGGGATAAGAGCTTGTATGGATGGTTTTTTAGGTACATTGTGATGCTGGTCAAGAACTGGTGGAGGCTGGGTCTGAGTTCCACGATCGTGATGAGTTGCTGAAGTTGTAGAGGTACTTTTTTCGAATCTGACATTCCGATTCGGTGTCTTTTTCCTTCGTGAGAGACCTATAGGTTTCATAACATGTTGGTGGACTTTGCGCTTGTTGCGTCGGTTTTTGATCTCGTCCGGGTGGCTGATGCTGACAAACTCAAGTCTCACATTTGAAGAGGACATTTTGGGCTCGACTGATATATCTTCCGGATATTATCACACCAGTTGATATTATGTGCATAGATCAGTTGGAGACTTTGGGGTCCGTAATTGCCGGAGGCTGACTGATGATGTATTATGTTCTTGATTCGTAAGCAACTCGAATGTCAGATTTCCCCCATGTCAAGGACGTTAATCCAGTGGGCCTAGTCTAAGTCTAATAGGCCTAGTAAAGTACCAAAAACATGGATCCTCATATTTATTGAATCATAGACAGTTCACCCATCACAGCCAATCAAGGAACCAATCCGATTCAACCTCAAGCCAACACTCCGGACACTGCATCGACTCGCCCGTACACCAAGACGCTACCGCGCTTTTCCAGGCAGCGCGATCCAATGATCTCATGTTGTCGGGCTCTTTTCCTTTCCAATAAGGTGTCTGTTTGGGTCTGTACCTCAGACAATCACAACACAACCCCATTGTCAACTTAGGTCGTCCTTGCGCGGTCAGAGGTTGCATGCGCTTCAGTAGTTCATTGATCCGCGGACATCCGTCGCCAGAATAAAACCCCCTGTGCTTGGTTGCCGATAGAATCTTGAGAGGGACTGACATGCAAATTCGATTGAACAGGGCTTTGCAGGTGAGCCCCAAGCACATCTGATCTTCCGGGCTTGCGTAGGAAATGATCTCTAGCAGTATTTCGGCCGGGATGGTTCGGAATAATCCAGGTATGCTCTTTGAGTTGCTGGACACCTAAGAAGTACTCTTATTAGTCTCCTCGTCTTCAACGTGCGACGTAAAATATTGTCTTAAACACACCTCGCTGGGGGCGACGAAGTATTCGCGAGGACACCCGCTTAGTAGGTGATTATCGCTCATGGTGATGATGACGCTTGTAAAACATTTGCGATGAGAAGAGATGAAGTTTTGAAGGTGGTTCCCCGTACGAGACATGTTCCATCCACTGGGTGAATGCATCTACCCGAAACGCGTAAAAGGAGACAAACGCAGGCCAGCCACGCGTATCTTTTGCCAAGAATCAAACGAATGCCTCTTGTTGGTAATCGAATGTGATTCGCAAGTTTGACTCGACGCAGAAACTAACACAAAGGGTCTTCGTTTGCGTCCCAAAAATCAACCAGCTCGAGATGCAAAGCTGCGTCATCTAATTTCTTCGTAGCAGATACCAACGCATCGATGCCCAAGAAACGTGTCGGGTGTATCTTGCAGTAAATTAAAAGGCTCAGGAAATCATTCACCTCGAGATCGTTAATATCTGCTGAGTTTGACTGTTGACACTGCTGGCACTGTCACTCTTTGTTGTTTCACAGACACACCACGTCATCTACAAAATTCACTCATCGATACCTGTGACTCGCAGTAAATTACAAACAAGTTGCTGCTAGTTTGTGATCCGTCGCCCATCCCTAGATTCATACTTTCTGCTCAAGTCTGATACATCTCGTATTGGAAGCTATTTTAGTAGTACCTTAAACACCAAGTATATTAGAGATGGCGGGTGCAGATAAAGATATATAAGTACTGGTATTAAGCACTTATTCGATAGTCAATCACATGTCCGTATTCAATAATAACTCAGTATTACCTACATCATTCACAAATGTTGTTGGAAACTTCAATGTGCACTGAATAGACCTATAGACCTCCTATTTTGTTAAGCTAAAGTTCACATTTCTTACCGAAAGTACAGCACAACGCGAGGTCCATAATGCCCAGACCTTGGATCATGAATTAAGTACACTGCATGTAACATATCTTAGTGTTAGATGGTGGCTGGGCACAACTTGGCGGAGCTTGCGCAACGTTGATCCGGGGTAGACGTTTTATCAAATGCAGCCAAGCCGAGGCACGCGAGAATTTTAACTTAGAGCTACATCTTTCTCTGTTAGTCAGAAGCTGTTTGCTTGGGATCATCATGAAGTTTGGACTTTATGGGACGAGACCTTGAGTTGATCCTTGGAAGTGTTGATCACAAGGATTAGCATAAGGTTAACGCGGTTACCGCCATAACATACTTACACGCTCATCGGAATATGAGTTATCGGATGTGCGATGTTTGCTTTTGCGAATTGTTTCACATGTTACGGTACACGAATGGTGGATGGCCGTTTTCCCTAGATACACAAGTATCACAATGCGGATTTGGTCGGGGAAAACGCGGGGTCTGGGGTAACCATCCGTCGACCACCCGCGGGTGCAAGTTCTCAACAATTTCGGTTCTACTTATCATTATGCTTTCTAAACCTCTTGTACCAGCCTTTTAATTATATTTTATTACTTACATAAGAGATCTTATACATTGATGGCGGTTGCAGGGCTCATACGATGATTCGTTTCTTCATAGGTATGTCTACAGGATAAAAAACAAAGATCCAGTCATCATTCGAAACCTTGGATATTTAATGTTTCGTACCGAGATTCTGGCTCAATATTAACAGATAATTTATTTATCACTAATTAGTCTTTCGACATCAAATGGCTTGCATAGCATAATTTCGGTCAGCTAGCTCTATGGCATTCAGTACCTACTCGAATGCTCAATGGCTAACTCTGACTTCCGATGCATACCGAGAAGTCACACAACCGGAGGCGTGCATTACCTTCGGAGAACGGAGACGCTCCTCCTCGGCCCTTGGAGACTTTGTACCGGAGGATGAAGCCCGATGCCGCCACTCGGCTGCGCCAAGACTCAACGGAGCGGGGCCACGAGAAGGAGTGGGTACTCCGCGGCGGAACACGTGACTCGTACGATAATGTCTTGGCGTCAAGGGAGCGGAGGTGGGGCTATAAAAATCGGAGGCGCAGTCCGAGGCGGAGGGACACTAAGAATACGGGGAGACCGAAGAGATGGCAAAGGCACGTGAACGGAAACAAGAAGCACTGCCTGGTATCTTAGCCATTGATTGCGAAGAAAGAATCACGTGGATAACGCTTATGAAGGCATCTCAAAGAAACAAAGGTGGGACACAAACGGACGGATGGAAGTGATGAGTAGTTGAAAGCGGGATGCAAACACTGCTTTATCAATGCGGCATGTCTCACAACGAATTACAACAAGCCAGAGGAAAGAAAAAATAAATACGCGAGTTTGGCGTGCATTCTTGCTGTTTCCCGATGTAACATGGACACACGGGTCTTGCCAAGACCAAAACATCACAAGCCATTGGGCAATTGATCAAGGACGTGTGGATCAGGTGATATGGTTCATTTTGAGTAGCCGATAAGCTTAGTGCAAGCGTCGCAGGTGCCCAGAACCTTAAGTAACATAAGCGCAAGGTTAGTTGGTCTTGGGGGAGGGGCAGACCAGGAAGTGGCAATCCTTGAAGGACCATCAGACCAATTGAACAAAGTCAAGAATGCATGGCCAAGCCTGCTCTAGACTTGTTCCAGAAACGAGCGACTCTGCCAAGGGTTGTCCATTTCAACGCCGTTTCTTCTCGTTTCTGCGACCTGCCCTCCCTCCATACCAAAACAAAAAGAAACCCCACGCTGCAGAGATGCAGATGAACCTCAACGCAGAAAGCCGATCAGAACATCGCGCTGATGGACTGTCACAAGGCAAGTGGGGGAACGCTCGATAATTCGGCGTATCTTTCCTAAACCTCCGAGAATCGATTGGATACGCGTCATTGCTCAAGCGCCAAGAGCCGCCAAGATGGTCTTCGCCATTGGAGGCTATCACGACGACCGCCAAGACAGACGAGCTCCTGGGCGCCAAGGTGCAACGAACGAGCTGAACCTTGATGCATTCAGACTCTCGACGAGATGGTGGTTTGTTGAGCACTAGCTGCAAGTTTTCTTTTCTTGGCTTTGTTCGTCTTGGCTAACATGGTTGAGTACCGTGTTTTCTGTCACTTGGCAGGTCCTCTTTCTTGGACGGTGGTGGAATGCCGAACGAGATGTAAAAGAGTTGATAATCTCCAGAAGTTATGGTTCGGTGGGAATGATTCACCTTTGAGACAGCATGGACATCTCATGAATAGCAGTATTGGCCACGTTCGGTATGTTGGTACAGGCTACATTGTCGATCAAATCGGGTTCCCGACCAGATTCGCTTTGCCCATGTGCCAACGGCTAACCATGACGATGGCCGCCGTTGAAACAGCCATCCCATGATAATCTAAAGACCAGGGGAATGCCGAAAGTGCTTGTCAACTACGGTAGACTTGACAGAAGCTGCACCTCGTGAGTCGCGAAAGGATCCATGCGACCTCAACCATGCCATAACCCAGGTCTGCTCTGCACACCAATGACCTCACAAGTTGACTGCAAGTCTTCTCTTCTCGCGCTGTCTGCCCTCCGCGCTCTAAGCCCGTTGCACGTTTGCACAGTCCGCCAAGATGCCAAGGTTGCCAAGATCTCCACTATGCACACCACCAGGCAGTCTCACGATACTGTAACTCTTTTACCGGCCCCGGGTGAGGTACGTGATTGTGATTGATTGAAGTTTTGGGATGGTAATACGACTAGGATCCGGAAAAAGATAGAAGCTAAAAGAATTGCGCCGAGCAATTACATTTGAGTAGAAACGGGCAGCAACTCAATGCCCAAGTGATACATCTAGGCTATTACTGTTACATCTGGGACGGCCCAGTAATAGGCGGCTCTTTGCAGACTGCATTTCACGGCAGTTCTAGCGTAAAAGACGGTTAAGCATATTTGAACTGACGTCACGGAGCTGTCCGACTCGCTTGCTTACTCCGTCCCGGGGACGACCGTAGGCTATTGATAGCCACACGCCACGACAGACTAGGCTAAATACCTAGGTTGATGGCTGAGAGGCTCAACACCCTTGGGGAGACTAAACTCAACCTCTTAGCTGCAGGGATTGGTAGGGCAACATGGGATACCCTCCGAAGTGTGTGGGGAGGGAGGCGGATCTAAACCGCTGGTCGGGTTCAGGATGTACTCATGCCAAGAGACCCCGAGCCTGGCAACGACTCAGGTCCGCTCAAAGATTGAGCCTTGATCGGTTTTATTAATGACGGAACTTTGCAAGATTTCAGTCTCTCCGACAAGTATATATAACCTCCTCCCCCGCACCCCGCCAAGGTATTCTTTCTTTAAGCAGTACATACTTGACAAACACCATTCATTTCACATATCCCGAGAATCTCGATTCAATTGTTGCTTGTTTGCATCTTTATCGAGAATCACCTGCATTGTACTCCTTGTCAATGAAGTTCAGGTAGTCTATCAACTATCTTGCATCCATTACTATCGCAAAAGCATAGACCCATTACCCACATCGACACTCGCGCATCCACAACAAACATAAGAGGAACACAAACGAAGGCTTCCAGCTTTTCCCCTCCCGCCCTCCTCTCCTTTCCTGGTCGTCATCCTTCAATTCATCGACCATGGCGGCGGAGTACCCCAAGCACCCGTTCCTCCTCTCAATTGAGGAGACGGCGCAAGCCCTTGGCACCAGCATTGACAAGGGTCTTACAAGCCAACAAGTTGCTGAAGCTCAGCAAAAATACCCAAGTAATGAGCTCGACGTCGGTGGTACTATACCTTGGTACAGTATTATGACCAAGCAATTGCTCAATGCCATGATTATTGTAAGTATTTGCCCCAATGGCGCAATTGGCCAGGAAACAGCATATTAACCCAGTGACAGGTCCTCGCATTCGCCATGGCTTTGAGTTTCGGTATTAAAGACTACATCGAAGGTGGTGTACTTGTCTTCGTTATTGTTCTCAATGTCACAATTGGTTTCTGGCAAGAGTACCGCGCTGAGAAGCGCATGGATGCTCTTCGAGCTCTCTCCTCTCCCAGTGCCATGGTCCTTCGCGATGGAAAGACTCAAGTTATCTCCAAGTGAGTCACTTTACACCAAAGAACGCCATGTTCTAAAGCTAATCTTGCACAGCCCCGAAGTTGTTCCCGGCGATATCGTCCTCCTCAAGATGGGCGACACCGTCCCCGCCGATCTCCGTCTTTTTGAAGCCATGAACCTTGCCTGCGAGGAAGGTCAGCTCACTGGCGAATCCATCCCCGTCGAAAAGATCACCGAAAACAACATTACTGCTCCTGGCACCGAGAAGCCTGTCGAGTCCGAGGATGAGATCGGTATTGGTGACCGCGTTAACATGGCTTATGCCACCACCGTTGTCCGAAAGGGCCGTGGTCGTGGTATTGTTACTGCTACTGGTATGGTCACTGAAGTCGGCAAGATCGCTGCCTCCACCTCTAAGAAGACGCGAAAGGCTGGTCGCTCCATGAACTACAAGAAGTACGGAAAGCGACAGCCTTTTGTTGGTGCTTACAAGCGAACCTACGATGTTATTGGAAAGTTCTTGGGTCTGACTGAGGGAACACCTCTACAGCGAAAGCTTTCTGCTCTTGCCTATGTTCTCTTTGGTTGTGCTATCATTCTCGCCATTGTCGTGTTTGCTGTGAACAAGTTCGACATGAAAAACGAGGTCATTATCTATGCTACTTCTCTGGGTATCGCTATTATTCCCGAGTCTCTTGTGGCTGTCCTTACTATCACCATGGTCGTCGCCGTCACTGTCATGCGAAAGGCCAACGTCGTTGTCCGTGATCTTTCCGCTCTTGAAGCCCTCGGAGGAGTTACCAACATTTGCTCCGACAAGACTGGCACACTGACCGAAGGCGCCATGATTGTTCGCAAGGCTTGGATCCCCTCTTCTCACATCTACACTGTCCGCGACTCCCAAAGCCCCAACGACCCTACCAAGGGTAGAGTCACCTACTCCAAGCAAAACGAGGCCGAGCCTGAAGAGAAGGAAGCTCCTCGTGACTACGATCGCGAGCGAAGTGCTGCCGTACTTAAGTTCGATGTCCCCGATGAGAAGCTCAACCAGAACAACGCCCAAGCCAAGAAGGCCCCCGAGCCCGAGGTCGAATGCGAGATGACCGATGAACTCCAGGCTTTCTTGCTGTCTTCTGCTCTTTGCAACTTGGCCACTGTCCGCTACGATGACGAAGAAGAAAAGTGGCAGGTCACCGGTGAGCCTACTGAAATTGCTCTCCAAATCTTCACCCACCGCTTCAACTCTGGAAAGAAGACTCTCGAAGGTCAAGGCTGGAAGCAAACCGCCGAATTCCCCTTTGACAGCTCCATCAAGCGCATGTCTGTCATTTACGATGCCCCTGGCGGCGCCAAAGGATCTATCATTGAGCCTGAGAAGTCCATGATCTTCACCAAGGGTGCTGTCGAGCGTGTCCTGGATCTTTGCGAATACGTCGGTACCGGCGCTGACCAGCAGCCCATGACTGACGACCTGAAGGAAAGTGTCCTTGAACAGATGAACAGCCTCGCTTCTCAGGGTCAACGTGTTCTTGCCATTGCCTACCGACCTTGGGATGGCCGTTTCACTGCTAAGCAGGCCTCTTCCGCCGCTGAGGACGAGAAGCTCCGTACTGAAGTCGAGAAAGACCTGATTCTTCTCGGTCTTGCTGGCATCTACGATCCCCCTCGCCGCGAAACCAAGCCCTCTATCGCCGAATGTTCTAACGCTGGTATCCGTGTTCACATGCTTACTGGTGACCATCCCGAAACTGCCAAGGCTATCGCTAAGGAAGTTGGTATCATTCCCAAGAACCTCGGTATCCTTCCAGACCATGTCGCCAAATCCATTGTCCAGAAGGCCACCGACTTTGACAGAATGACTGATGAGGAAATTGATGCCCTTGAGGAACTTCCCCTGGTCATCGCCCGTTGCGCTCCTGACACCAAGACCCGTATGATCGATGCTCTCCGCCGTCGTGGTGCTTTCATGGCCATGACTGGCGATGGTGTTAATGACGCTCCCTCTCTGTCTCGCGCTGACGTTGGTATTGCTATGGGTTCTGGTTCTGACGTCGCCAAATCTGCCTCCAAGATCGTGCTCACTGATGACAAGTTCAACTCCATTGTCTCGGCTATCCGCGAAGGTCGTCGCATGTTTGACAACATCCAGAAGTTTGTCCTCCATCTCCTGACTTCCAACGTCGGTGAAGTTATCCTCCTGGTTTGTGGTCTTGCTTTTGTCGATGACACCGGCTTCTCCGTATTCCCTGTATCACCTCTGCAGATTATCTGGATCAACATGGCTACCTCTTCATTCCCTGCCTTTGGACTTGGTCGTGAGCAGGGTGCTCAGGATATTATGCGCAAGCCCCCGCAAGACAAGAAGCGTGGTGTTTTCACCAACCAGATTATCATTGACATGATTGTTTATGGTATCATCATGGGTGCTTGCACCATGTGCACTTTCTGCATCATCATCTACGGCGCCAACGGTGGTAACTTGGGCGAGGAGTGCAACCAGAGATATTCTGATGCTTGTGTTCCTGTGTTCAAGGCTCGCGCTGCTACCTTTGCTGAACTGACATGGTTGATCCTCATCTCTGCCTGGGAGTTCAAGAGTCTGCGCCGCTCCGTCTTCCGCCTCAACCCCGATGATGACAGCAAGTTCCCCGTTTTCAAGGACATTTATTCCAACCGCTTCCTCTTCTGGTCTGTCATCATTGGCGGCCTTTCCGTCTTCCCTGTTGTCTACATCCCCGTCCTCAACCACAAGTTCTTCAAGCACACCGGTATCACCTGGGAGTGGGCCCTCTCCGTCGGCTTCACCATCGTGTTCGTCGCTGGTATTGAGCTCTGGAAGATGACCAAGCGACACTTCCACCTTCTTGAGGACGCTCCTGTCCGACGTGGTGTTTGGGGACAGGGTGGTGAGGACGGTGGTCGCCTTGCCCGAACCATGTCTCTGTCCAGCTTCAAGACCTGGGCGTCCTTCTCTCGCAAGGACACTGGCGAGTCTCTCGGAAAGCGAAGCACTTCCCGAGGACCTGTCGACCGACACATTGTGCCCCAAGGCCTCGCGGCTACTGAGGCTTAATCTTATGAATCGAACCTTATGAACATTTTTGAGGAGGATAATTCGAAAGTTTAATGATAAGGGGGACTCACGAACTGAAGAATGTTTCGATGAGTGGAAAGGATCATGATGAAACTTAATATCTCACTGCATTTTATGTTGCTAATGTTGATATCATTTCTGCTTTGTTAGTTACATTATTACACCCTACTGAAGGGTATAGATATCCCGCTGTCCGGCTATAAATGGCTGGCGCGAAATGCATTCTGTTATCATTGACTTTATTCGCCCGTATGTGAACTTGTTTGAATGCAGCCCTATGGGAGCTAAAGATGAAGAGGCCCTAAGTGTATCTCTCTGTTTCATCCTGGCAAAACTCTACATAACCGTCTTGACCACAGCAGCCAATACTAATGCCAAAATCCCTACACTTGGTAGACTCACTTTCGATTGTGAGGCACTGTTCTCACCCGTCGTGTTAAGTCCTAAGTACTGCGAACCAATGGTCGTCAGACCGCCACTATCGGTGAGGAAAGCGGCGTTGGGTCCGACATTGGATACGCCAGAGCGGAACGCGCCAAAATAAGTGTATCGACCGATAAAGTCCGACTCGTCAAACCACTTGAGGGTTTGTTTAAAGAACGCTTCGGTAGGGTTGGGGTCTTGATGTGCGTAGGCGTATTCTGTAACCCAGATGGATGCATTAGGCCATCTGTTGATGGATTGTTAGTTAGAGTTACAACTTAGGAGGTAGAACATACTCAGCAAGCCGCTCACCAATGTGAGATGCCAATCCTTCAAAATTGTCATACCAATGCACAGGTAGATAGTCCCATGTGCAGTTCTTCTTGGGACCACTTCCACTCTTGATCTCAGTGCAGTTTCCGAGGAACTGCTTCAACCACGGCATAGAACCCCATCCGCCCGTGCAAGCAGGGAGACCAAGTTTGACACCCATCTCGCCCAAGGGTTCAAAGTTTGCAACCCAAGCCTCAGCGGCGACCTTGGGATCGAGGTTGCTTCCACCTACATCGCTTCCCGCATCGGGTTCGTTAAAGCCAAGAACATGTGTGATGTTGACTCCGTCTTGGATGAGGCTCTTGACGTTCTGAAGGAAGGACGTGTCGCTTGAGTCGGAGCTGACACCCCACATCATAGGTACGAATTCGAACTGTTCTTGGGGTATGTCTTTGTAAATGGCTGAAGGCTGGTCGCCGTAGTTGTAGTACCAGGTGATGTCGCTGCCATTCTGAACCCAGATGTTGTTATCTTGGGGTTCATCCTTATTAGGGACGAAAACAAGCCCTCGTTTGTTGTCTGGGGTGGCGGATGCAAGACTGGCTACCAAAAGGGCCAGGAGTTTCTTTGAAAGAGCCATCGGGGCGTGTACTTGGAAGATCGTCAAGTATGAGACTCAGGCAGTGGATTGCTGATAAGAAGCTGTACAATAGGAAAATAGAAATAGATGATACAAGTCTCAATAAGCGTGAATGAGTGAGATACTGCTAAGGTTTGTAATAATCTCAGCTGCGTGTAACCTAAAGTTCGTCTCTTCCGTCTTTGAGTGTCGTCTTTTCACGCCCAAGTCTGATGGTCGGTCTGGCGAGAGAGAAATGGATGGAGTTTTAAAGGAAGCGAGAACGATGGCCGAAACAATGTTATCGCTGAAAGATCTTAATGAGCGTGTGAGAAGGCTATGGTCCTCTGATGAATGACTGAAACGGACGATAAAGGGATCAAAACGACAAACGAAACTAAGAGATGTTGAGGCAATGGCCTGAACATATTAAAGACCAGGCCCGCGAAACTTCAGCCATCTAGCTATGGTCCTTCAAATCATAAAAAATGCTAGAGGATGTGGAACTCATGGCTCGTGGCAAATCGCCGAAAATGGACGTGGCATGAAGCTATCCGAATTGTTGGCTGGCCTGTCTTGACCGGATGAGGAAGACTAACTATCGAGCCATGGCCCAGACGACAAGCCACTAGGAACACCCGAGAAGCTTATTCAGAATTCAGCGATTCTCACTGGGCAATCATTGTGATTCAGGAACAAAGGCCACACTACGGCAGGTCCCTGCGGATCGGATCTCAGCCATGTCGCGGAAGAAGCGGTACAGCTATGACTCGACCAGATTCGTGGACGATTTGTCTCTCACCCACGATTGATCAGCGCCTTTATGACGCTTCATCTGAGCGTCTAGGGCGTGTAGTCTCGCAACCAAAGCTTGCTTTCTGTCCCCATTGGAACAGGACGATGAGCTTGGAGGATGATCGATCTCGAGGAAGCTGTGCGTAGACTTTGGTAGGCCAAGGGCCAGGATCTTGAAAAGACTGGTCTTTCAGTCATGGAGCAAAGCCACAATTGACTTCCAGCGGTTTGGGTTTGAAATGCATTCCAGTCACTGGATGGATTGCTGCAAGGCCTTAGACATTCATTCATCTCGCGACAAAAGGTAGTTTCCTTAATGATACTTGACAGCACGATATAAATCATAAAATGCAGAATTCGGCGTGCAAAACCCTTAGATCAAGCCGTATTACCTAGAGTAGTTGCATCTCGAATCGAAGCAGTTCGTTGGGTGGGATTGCTCTAGGGTAGGTATGCGACGATAAATCCAGATGTTCCATATTGAGTTAGTTTGAATTTAGCGCCGAGGTCGCTCTATCTTGATCCCCGCGCCTTAGATAATCATGCAGGAGCCTCGGGAACCGGACAATCTTGTGCCTACCTCGGTACAACCCCACACTTTTGGACGCGCCCGTTGCAAGTACCGCTGCGGCTACCGTTGATCGCGAACCCCAGACCCCCTCCCCATGATGGACTTGGCCTCGGCATCCTTTTCTTTTTCTCCTATTTTAAAGACGGTCACATCATCGCTTCAACTTCATCATCCGACCTGACAAGACTCGTCAACTCATCGCATATACACACAATGGCTGCCGAACGCATTGGTTCTATCATTAAGCACCTGGCCCCTGGGTCAGCTCTGAACAGCATGTGGGTGTCATAGTTACCGCGCGATACAAAACGATCATACTGACATCAATGCCGTAGTCAATCGAAGAACCCTGATGATATTGTCATCACTCTCGCCGCACGAACACCGCTCACGAAGGCTAAGAAGGGTGGATTCAAGGACACATCTCTCGAGTACATCCTTTATGCCCTTCTTAAGGAAGTCCGGGAACGATCGAACTTAGATCCTGCCCTCGTCGAAGACATTTGCCTCGGAAACGTATGTCGCATTCTGATTTTATGGGGTACTGAGCCATTACTGACAGTCACCTATAGGTCTCCGATGCCAAAGCTGCCTACAAGGTCCGCGCCTCTGCTCTCGCTGCTGGCTTCCCCAACACCGCCGGTGCCTCGTCCGTAAACCGATTCTGTTCCTCTGGTCTCAAGGCCACCGCCGATATCGCCCACGCCATCACCAATGGCTCAATCGAGGTTGGCATCGCCATGGGTGCCGAACAAATGACAATTGGTGGCGACGCGCTCGACAAGCCTTTTGACGAGGCCGTCACATCACAAAGTCAGGAGTCTGTTGATTGCATGCAGCCCATGGGATGGACGAGCGAAAACGTCAGCAAGGACTTTGGTGTAACGCGTGATGTGATGGACAAGTATGCGGCCGGAAGTTTCCAGAAGGCTGAGGCGGCGCAAAAGGCTGGCTGGTTCGCCGACGAGATCGTGCCCATCGTCACCAAGATCAAGGGTCCTGATGGCCAAGAGAAGGAGGTGACGCTCACTCAGGATGAGGGTATCCGACCGGGTACTACCGCTGAGGGTCTCTCCAAGATTCGAGCTGCTTTCCCTCAATGGGGTGGCGCTACAACTGGTGGTAACGCCAGTCAACTCACCGATGGAGGTAAGTTCTTGTTGATGCTGTTGATTAATTCACCGATGCTAACTACCCCGCAGCTGCCGCCGTGTTGTTGATGAAGCGATCTACTGCCGTCAAGCTGGGTCAGCCTATCTTGGCTAAGTATGTCGGCTCTACCGTTGCTGGTCTTGCCCCTCGCATTATGGGCATTGGTCCCAGCATCGCCATCCCCAAGCTTCTCGCCCAGCACAACATCTCTCTTGACGACATTGATGTTGTTGAGATCAATGAGGCCTTTGCTTCAATGGCTGTTTACTGCCAGGATAAGCTTGGCCTGACATCAGAAAAGCTTAACCCTCGCGGAGGAGCCATCGCGCTGGGTCACCCACTGGGTGCTACAGGTGCCAGACAGATTGTGACAGGTCTGTCTGAGTGCAGAAGGCAGAAGAAGAAGATGCTGTTGACAAGCATGTGTATCGGTACAGGCCAGGGTATGGCAGGCTTGTTTGTGAACGAGCAGGTGTAAACGGTACCTGCACAGTGCATCATGGATACTCTAATTATGTAACACCACCAGATCTCGTCATGAATTACGAGTCAGTTGGATTTGGCGATGTGATTTCTTGAGCGAGATTACCGAATATGAAAGCATAAAAGTTTTGGCCTCCACTCCACTATAATCCATGCAAATTGTGAGACTTGACCGTAACTCTCGACACTGATCCAGCCAAGAGAATGTATCGCGTAACATCACCTATTTGATGAGAATTCTGTTAGTCCTTCGCGGCCGAAGTCGGGTTAACGGCATCAGCTTGACCACCACCAGCCCCTACAAAGAGCAGGGATCGCTGAACAACACGAGGTTAGCCATTCGCTCACATCAATTCCCGAGGATGGCAGGCGCTGAACTGCGTTGCAGGTGGAACCCCCCGCTAGAAGTCACCTGGGGTTAGCGCTCCATGTGATGTCACTGAAATGCCCGGTCAAAAGTTGGGCGTGCCTCGGGGGAGACATAAAACGTCAGACGTGATGGTAATCAGCTATGGATTCATTTATGCCAAGATATCTACTATGGCATGATAAGAACGATATTAGAAAGATGCAAGCACAAGAGTAAGTCTCAATTAAACTTATTATATCAGTATCATATATAGAATTTTTCTTTAATATTATTATAATCATTTGAAGTTATCTACGCTGGAATCTCGCATCTAATG
>JAASAY010000086.1:0-102910 GCA_014822085.1 Fusarium stilboides
GCCAAGAGCCCCCGCCGTCACTGCTCTCGCCTTCTTTTACGCCTCCCTCTACGCCCGGTACCTCTACACCGAATACTGCTGGCCTCCGCGGTGTTCCCGTCGACAGCTCAATTCCTTCCGGAGGATGCGGTTCCAAGCGGCCTAAGTTGCTCCAAACCCTTCCGGAGGTTGAGTGCATTGTCCGGGCCCGTATTCCTACGGTAGCTGGAACAGAGATGTTCTTGCATCTCTACACCAACAATGTGGATAACAAGGAACATCTTGCCATTGTCTTTGGCAAAAATATCCGAAGCAAGAGTCTAGATGCTGTCCGGGAGGGTGAGACGGAGATGGATCGCATGGTGCGAGGCGCATACACAGGCAGATTGTTCCCCGGTCGTACAACTAGTGGTATTGGAGTAGAGACCCCTCGCGAGGAACAGCCACCGCAGCCGTCGGATCAGCCTCCTCTGGTGAGAATTCACTCAGAGTGCTACACAGGTGAGACAGCATGGTCAGCGCGATGCGACTGCGGCGAGCAACTCGACGAGGCGGCGCGCCTCATGAGTTTGCCTGGCAACAAGTCTGGCGGTATCATTATCTACCTGCGACAAGAAGGTCGTGGAATTGGTCTTGGCGAGAAGCTCAAGGCGTACAACCTTCAGGATCTGGGCTCTGATACCGTCGAAGCAAACCTGCTGTTGCGACATCCCGCCGATGCTCGAAGCTACGGTTTGGCTACGGCTATGCTGTTGGATCTTGGTCACCCAGAGGTTCGGCTGTTGACCAACAACCCCGATAAGATTCGCGCGGTTGAAGGTCCCAACAGGGAGGTTGTTGTCAAGGAACGAGTGGCCATGGTGCCTCTGTCATGGAAGGGACGAGGAGGTTTCCGGAGCCAGGAGGTGGAGGGATATCTCAAGACAAAGGTAAGTTGCTGCGCAAGAATTCTCTCCATGCCCAAGAGTAATTGACTAACACTCTATAGATCGAGAAGATGGGTCATATGCTAGATATGGCATCGGTCCCTCAGTAGAGGCCCTCGACACGCAAAACTAAAGGGAATACAAATACCAGAAGTCAAAGGAAGAAGAGGACGTTGGTTTGGTGAGGAGTTCTATTTGTCGTCGCTGCACTCAATGGAGTTTATCGTCATTCTTTGGGATTGATCTTGATGGCGTTGTACGGTGGGAGCTTTGATGTATCTGTAGGTAGACAAAAACCACACACCATTAGGTCTCGGCGACGTGTTCCGCACCTCGATTCTTTATTGATTATATATCTCCATGGCCCGTAATTGACTTATGGGACTCATGTGTGAGTGATATCATACGTTAGTTGTGAATTGAGTAGTCCATCATGAGGCTCTATCGCCGTATCACAGCATCCAATTGTTCGATCTGGAAGGATCAGAGAGCATATGTACTGACAATGATGCCGAGATTCCATCATAATTAGAGCATCTCCTATGTTCATTCATATTTTCTGAATCGGTTATAACAATACTTTAATTTTCTCCGTCATGCAACTTTTCCTATGCTGTTCCATGACTGTTGATGTTAGCGGCAGTTGACAGTGGGTCGGCACCTGCCGCTGAAGGTGACGATTTTATGGGTCTGACACCTTCTTCGCAACCCAGGCGCGTCAAGCTTCAAATTCGCAACCTCAACTTCAGCACTCGCGAATTTCGGCCCTTTGAGTCCGCTTTAATAACTAATTTCTTCACTCCTTCTATCGACAGCCATGCGATCATAGCCTATACCACATCGAACCGCTATCATGTCCTCCCAGACGATTCGCTTGCGTCTTGTCGTTCGCAGACATTCCGTCCCTGAAGTCAAGCTCGTCTGGCCCTGCGTCGCATCGGAGGACCTTACTGTTTCGAAGCTCCTCGCGCAGGTCAATGAGGTGATTCCGCTAGAAAGCGGTGACTGGGGTCTCGAGGACTACGCTGTTGAGCTGCCTGATGGCAAGGGCGATAGTTTCGAGCTTCTGCATTTTCAGCCCGTCGGCAAAGTTTTGAAGGAGGATGACCAAATTTTGTACGACATGCAACCCTTTCCCATGATTTCCCCCACGCTAATATTTGTGCAGAATCAGATCACTATCTACAGACGATTTAAGGCGACGGAGACTTAGCGGACGACACCAGATTTCCTACGACGGAAAACATCTTATCGATGGCCTTGCCTTCGGTAGGCCCTGGCTAAGGCAACCACGAGACCGTCCAGCACTTGACCTACCTCCACGAAAGCGAGCGCGCATCACACACGAAGAAGAACTTGACGAAGACGATGCTTCTTATGTAGACGAGGAAGTCCAGTCAGAGCAGCTCCTGCTGGAAGACTCTGCCCCTTCTGAGTTGGACGAACCAAGCAGTGTTCGCCTACGAGCAAGATTCGTGGACACTGACCAGCTTGAAGAATCGGACGACGAAGAGTTTGACAACGATCACAACGATTTTCAATTCATAAGAGATGTCCCCACAGAACCTGCGATTGCCGATGATGATGAAGAGGACCACGCTGAAAGTAGCGATGATGGCGAGCTGGATGTCGATCTCACCGACGAGTTGAGACTTCTACAGGAAGACAACGACTTGATCGAGCGAACACCTCCGGTAGAACCTCAGAGTCTTTTGTCAGGAGGCAACAGTCAAGACCCTCAGGCTCTTCTTCCTACACATGCTTTTAGCCTTTCATTGCTGGACAAGATGACATCTCTACGAGCTGCGTTCCCGTTGACATCGGTTACTACCATACAGACTGAGCTGATTCGACACGATCAAGATCTTCGAACAACATTTCAAGCTCTCGCCAAAGCGAACGAGCCAACAATCAGCTTTGACGAAGTAATGGAGCGCGCACTTCTAGGCTCCTACGAGCCTGAAGAGGTACAGCCGTCGGACCCGAAAAACGCGGGCCAGGAGGTTGACAACCAGGTATTGCGATTTCCAGGACAACCAGAAGCCGTTAATTCGACACGCCCATTGATTCAGGAGGTGGACGTTGCCGAGCAGGTCCTCCCCAACGCGTCAAGGACAGAAAATGTGCCTGGATTGAGTGATTTGATTAATATACTGGGTAGAGAAGACGCCGAAACCTCAAGCTCTAGCAGTAGTTCCGAGTCTGAGTCTGATGAGGACTCGGACGAAAGCTCAGAGGCGGAATCAAGTTCCGGTAGCGATTCGGATGACGATTCAGAGGACGACTCAGATGCCCCAGGCCTGACCAAGGTATCTTCACGACCAGACGCAATGGACACATCAAACTCCCACGACTCAGACTCGAGTGATTCCGACTCGGACTCGGACTCAAACTCCAGCTCTGATTCCAATAAGGTTTCCGGGGCTTTGAAAGACTCAGCTGCAAGCGATTCCGACGATAGTAGTGACAGCTCTAGCGAATCTGACTCTAGCTCAAGTGAATCTGATTCAGAGTCTGAACCTGAAGAGTTTTCATCGAAAGTAGAGTCCAAGGCAAAACCATCGCAAGCGTCTAAAATCCCCGAACCCAAAGCCGAAAGCGCGATTGCGGCTTCACAGCCCGCTGAAGAACCAAAGGCACCCGGCGCTGGGTTGACGAAGACGAAGAAAAGAAACGCAAGAAGACGAGATCTCAAACGACTCAAGGCGATGCAGGCTTTGGAAGATACTCAATCTCAGTCGTCCACCAACCAAGCTGCAAGCGAGGATGCTGAGCTCATGGCCCGGAAACGAGCCCTTCTAAGTGTTGTTAGTGATGAGAATGAAGATGCTCCAAGCCCCCCAAAAGATGCTCAAGTCAAAGAGGCTAGACCTATGATAATGGAAGTTGAAGAAGAGGAAACACCGACTATCGAGACAGCCCAAGATGTAGCCCCAGCCGCAGACACTCCAGCTCAGCGTCGCCACAAAGTCGATATGGGAGCCGGGCGGCGACTCCTCTTTGGTGCTCTTGGACTGAAAAATCCCAAGTCCAAAGCCGATGAGGACAAACTTCGCGACAACTTGATGAAGGACGTGAAACCTCTGCAAAACCCTCGAGTCCAGACCGATGATAACAAGACCAACGGCGCTGAACCAACACCGGAACAGGAGGACGAGGACCCAGACGCATGGCGGAAAAAGATTTCGTACCGCGCTGTCGAATGCTGCCAAGATGACATTGTTTTGAGTGAGCCGCCATTCCCATTTGTTCAACGGTGGGATCCTCAACAGCAATATGGTTCTATGCGGAAACGGAAAAGGGCATCTCAGAACTTTTACGATGAGAGCTACTATGACGAAGATTCTCAATGGAACGGTGAAGCAGGGTGGGATGATAACAGTCAAAAGAAGAAGAAAAAGTCCAAGAAGCGAAAATCCAAGGGAGGGTTTGATGGGGGTTATGATGAAGAAGAAACACCCGAAGACTCCTTGGTTGAGACAAGAGGAAACGATGACGCAGATGTAGTACTGAACTACGATGATATCCCGGCCAAGCCTCGCCTAGAAGACAGCCAATTCACAGACGTGGATGACCTCCCTTCATTGCCATCGGACATGAGCACACTTCCAAGCCTTGAATTGGCCGAAACCAAGCCAGGCATGGTCATCACGTGGAAGGAGTTGCTTTTATCCAAGGCAACCAACTGGCAACCCGAAATGGTACCCATGACAGGTCTGGTCCTGTCGATTAGCGAGGACAGCTATCTGCACATCTTGCTAGCGAAAAGAGACCGGGACCAAGACGACAAAGAGTATGATGAACACACGGGCCAGCGGGTTTACGCAAAGTTCGAAGCGCCAGACTTTGATGAAGATAACGACGAGGAGGACGATGGACGCAGAGAAATTTCTTGGGGAGAAATGTCTGAACCAAGACTGGTCCAACAGGCCCCAGCCTCAAACACATTGGAGACGTCAGCCAAAATTACAGAGCTTCCGACTGAGAATGCCAAACCCGTTCAGGATGGAAACTCCACGGCGGACAACAAGGTTAGCGATACAACAGATCCTGATGAGACTATGGCTGAGGAGTTAGATATGCAGAAAGTGAGAGCCGAGGTGGAGGCCGATCTGAAGGAACGGGAAGCCGCGAGCAAACCCTCAGAAACCGACAAGTCAACCTCGATCCCTTCTGGCCAACAACCACCGTGGTTTGAATTTACGGCTCCCGGAGACGACAGCCCGATCAGCAGTTTTGTTCGACCTGCGGAGACACCGAGTGATATGAATAACAGTCCTTCTCGACAATTACAGGAAACGCTACAAGCAGCCATTGTTAGGGAGCAGGCTCCTTCGTCACACGATGCAGAGGATGTTACGAAGAATAGTATGGAGGTAGAGGAACCGGAGGGTGATGAAATGGATGGAGTTACAGATGCAAAAGATCCTGATGGAGAGCCGGTGCCCACAGTTGAGGCTGGCTGGGACGCAATCGTCCCTGATAGTATGCCGTCACCAGATCTTCCGTCACTTCCTACAAAAGACGATATACCTATTGGCCACCGGCTGCTTGTGGTGCCGTCATCTGCGGGCAGCGTTCGCAGTGGGCGACAACCACCATCAGTTAGTGGTCTTGAAGACCTCCCCGAGGAACGAGTCGAGGATTCAGTCGAGGCAGATATGATTGCCGGCCCTCACGCAAGAACCCCAAGCCCTCAGACAACAAACGTGTCCCCAAGGAGTAGCAGCCCTTTTCCTTCTCTGGAAGAAATATTCCATACAGCTAGACAGACGCAAAGTCCAAGGAAGTCAACGCAACCGTCAGTGCCTCGGTACATGAAGCCTGGCAAGGGAGACACGGAGTACGAAGAGGCGATGCGCAAATTAGATGAGGGCGATGAAGAGTCTGATCGTTCACCTGATCGAAACAAATCTTTACGGAGCTTATTTCCGAACGCAACACAGCCGGAACCTGAAGAAGATCTCCCTTTGCTACGCTCGTTCAAAAGCGAGGTGTCCAAGACTGAAATGCCTGAGATCAAGCATGCTGTGACACCACCAATGTCGCAGAAGGTCAAACAAGAATCACAATTTATGATACCGGAAGGCAGCCAGGTTATCGAGCTGAGCTCCAGCCCGCCATCCGTGCAGTTCACCGAGGACTATGCCCAGGACAGTCAAGATGAAACGTATCAAGATAGCCCACTGCCACAGGGATCAGGCTGGGTGCAGAAGAAGACGAGCGACGTCAAGACGCGAAGCAGAGGGAAGAGTCTCCCAGCGGCGGTGACGACGACAAGCAAGACTACAACTACACGAACTCGGGTCACCCGCGGGCGGACATCGCTTCCACCGGCTCGAGATGTAACAGCGAGTGCTTTTAGCCAGATCAGGGGACGAAGGAAGTCAACGCGCAAGTTCTGACAAACACGGCAGTGGAGTAAATGGAAGTTCTGGAAGGGATGAAAAGGATCCTTCGCATCGTGCATTAATATGCATCTGTGACTTCACCAGCTTTGGTTTCGGATATGCAAGGGAAACAAAGGCCAGGAATCGGCCAAGTGTAAATAAGTGTACATCAAAGCATCTGTATTTCAAGGGAAACGGCGTTGGGGAAGCCTAAAATGTCAGCTTAACGTCTGGCTATGAACAGAGATCAACTCGATGCAAATGCAAACTATTAGAGCTATCACAAAGAAGTGTGCGAGCAAAGAGAACCAGATACCAAGAAACATGGATCAAATAATTAACCAAATGCCCAACGTCTCATGTGAGGAACATCACGAACCCATCTTTAGTCCAGGTTTTGTCTCAGCGTGGGTTAAGGAGCAAAAGTCGCATCACGAGCCAGAGCCTCTCGTCCAATCATGCCAACCCCAAGAGCAGATGATGCAGCGAAACAACCCACCACCTTGAAGCAAAACTACCTAGAATTACCACCCAAATCAACTTTATCTCTCTGTTCTAGCGTCTCATGAGCTCATGGAAATTTAAACCTGTTGGCTGTTGTCGCGTGGCTTGTATTCGGCGTCATGGGGGGTCAAGAGTATATTGTTCAGGCCATGGAACGAACAGGCTTTTGCGATCGGTCCTTTTTCTTGTTCTTGAGTTCTGTGAATTGCGACTATTACTGTTGTGTTCGTCTTTGTTCAAGTGCTGTAACAACTGTTCGCAAATTACTTGGATAAGACGGAGTATATAACGACGTCAACCGTGAAAGACGATTATCTACCAGTTTGATTCAAACAATTCTCTCGTCGAGCAACACGGAATATTCTGGATATACGAGCGCATTCATATCGATACCAGAATCGAAATCGCAGCCATGTTGCCCTTCGGCTACTTCATCTTTACTCTACTCGCCATCTTGGGTATGACGACTACAAGTCATTGTCTCCCCGCGCAGACTGCAGAGGCTCAACCCGCACCTACACTATCAAGCGCTCTACCAGACACTACAAGCAACCCCGACGATGCTCTCTTAATAGAGAGACAGGAGCGGAACAACCAAAACCCATCTGTCTTCAACCCTCCCGTCACCGCAGCGCCCACGCAAGAAGAGGCCCTAGCAAGTCTGGGCTGGGCGCAAACGACCTACTACGAGTGCAAGACGAGAGATGGCAAGGAGCGCTGTGGATGGCATATTCCTGTGTATAAGGCTGGAGCTGAGGGACGTAGAGGGGAGATTGTGGGGTGGAAGGTTGTTGTTGGTATTGCTCTGGGGTTAGCCATGTTGCTGTATGGAGGATGGTGGTGAAGAGTTGAGTTGAGTGGAGATGCATTTGAAGGAGTTTGGAGTTTGGATAGACTTGACCTGATACCCTATCGTGCTGCTGGGCAGCATCTGATTGATTAGAAACATATTGTATTCGTATATATCTTCCATCATTACCGTGCTGTGACATTGATCAAGTCATGAGTCATGCATCCATACGCAGATAACACTGTCTGTATCTTCACACAGCAAGAAAGAAACCAAGACCGCGCGTTAAACCAGAGATGTTAATATTTTTCTTTTTGGTCCGAAACCCGAAAACACCATTGATTTCATGCTAGTGTATTGAGGAAAGACGATGAAAGCAAAGCCCTCACTCCCCCTCGCCGAGTCCAGATAGCCCCCGCGTCTGCCAGCAGGTCCCTGTACCCCATACTGATGCCGACGCCGACGAGGATGGACCGTAAATGGACGCACCCGCATGACCACCGAATGCACGCAGCCACAGCTGTAGCTGTGACCGCTCCCCAACCAGCCCGAGGATATACACAAGCCATCGCCGTTTATTTGTCCTTCTTCGCCTTGGCACCCTTGACCTTTGCCGTACCTCGGAGGGTCTTTTGTCGGTTCTTGCGCTGCTTGCCTATTGTCGAGTGTCAGCCAGACTAAACCTTTTGCCACAATGTATGATGAGAACGCACGCTGCTGTCGGGAGGCACGCTCAGCCTTGGTGGCGAGACCAACGCGCACCAATCGGTACTGAGGCTCGAACTTCTTCATGGCCTCGGGGGAGTCGTAGACGAGAGCGAAGCCGGTGGTCTTGCCGCCACCGAACTGGGTTCGGAGACCGAAGACGCTGATCTGGTCCTTCTGGGCCTTGTAGAGAGAGCCAAGCTTCTCGCGGAGCTCCTCCTTGGAGATGTTGGCGCGGTTGGGGTGGAGGATGTCACTGTAAAAATGAATCGCAATCGGTCAGCCCAATGTTCGCAAGCAAGTCAAGCCCCTATACAATCGTCCATCATTCTCGTCGCTTAATCATCGATGCTTTGCCCGCGTCTCCCAAATTCTGAATATCTCATCGTAGGTGGCGTATTGTCGAACACACAGCATAAGTCGTGCGGGAAATGGGAGGCGGAAAAAAGCATCGATGACGGGCGAGAATTTTGTGATGGAACGACGATACCCGCGCGGGGACAAAGAGACATTTGCATCAAAATTCAGAGGGTGTCACTCACACGACCATCTGCTTACGGCCCAGCAGAGGGTTGCGGATGAACTTGCGAGTTCGGAGGGTGACGGGGGAGTCGTTATCCGCCATTTTTGCCGATTGTCGTGATGGTCTCTGGGTGTGTTGACGGTGGAGAGACTGGGCGATTCGGTGTTGGGTGAGATCGTTGATGAAGTTGTCACACTGAGAAGTCGAAAATTCCGATTGCCGTGTCGCTTAATTGGGTCCAACCCTAAGAAAATGTGCGCGGCTTGATGCCCCATTTTTGAGGCCACAGCACACACAGGGTTTTTTGGCCAGATATCACGTGCACTCACTTGCCTCGAGAGCGGGAGATCTTCGGTCGACTAGCCCTGGAAATAATCGGATATTGTCAAAGGCTTAGCCTCTCGCGTTGGAGATGATCAATCTGCAACTCCAGTATTTGGTGGAGATAACTCACGTCAGGCCACTGAGTGCCCAATGGAGCTGTTGCTGAGTGCCTTGGCCATGGCTCCAGGATCGTCTGATCAAAAACTAGTATATGCGAAATGTGAAAAGATTTACATTGACTACAATCAAGATAACCAATCAAGCTCTGAAATATGTCGTCCTCGACAATAAACCAAGTCGACCGCTTCTGTCATCAATATCTACAACTCCAGCCTGACTTGGACTATCCCGAGCCTGCGCTCTTGAAGACTTCTCAAGTTCAAGATGCGCTCTTTGAGAGGTTGTTCGCAGATGGTGCTATTCGATATGGTCCTCCTCCGCGTTTTCAGCTTCGAGTTCTCAAGGAGCTAATGGCTCGAATCGAGGCTAGCATAGATGACTGGGAAGAGTATGTAAGTCATGGTCCAATACATCACACACTTCCAAATATGGTCCTAACTCATTCAAGGGAGTGTCTGACGACTTGATGTCTGCCCTCTCACTGTTTCTTGCAAACCCGCTACCTTCAGAAGCTAGTTCTGCTCAGCAGAAGGCTTATGTCACATACCATCTCTCTGAGTTGTGTGAAGAGAGTTCTCTTGAGTCCACAGACCAGGCGCCTCGTATAACTCTTCTCGAGAATCACTCTCTCATCTCAGGCTCAGGGACCACCGGTCTTCGCACGTGGGAGGCCGCTCTCCATCTGGGGTCTTATCTCTGCAAGAACAGACACATTGTCAAGGACAAGCGTATCCTAGAGTTAGGAGCCGGCACAGGATATCTTTCCATCCTGTGTGCGAATTTTCTCAGCTCTCAGCATGTGCTCGCATCCGATGGCTCTGACGATGTTATCAACAATCTTCCAGACAACCTCTTCCTTAACAGTCTCCAAGATTCCACTCTTGTAACCCCGATGGATGTCAAATGGGGCCACGCACTCATGGGCACAGAAGAAGAGAAGTGGAATGGTGGGCGACCCGTCGATGTTGTGCTCGGTGCCGACATTACCTACGATAAGAGCGTGATTTCGGCCTTAATCGGGACTCTGCTTGAAGTATTCGAACTTCATCCACATGTGGAGGTCTTCATCTCGGCGACCCAGCGCAACGAAAAGACCTTTCAGGCATTTCTGGACCAGTGCCAAGCCAACGGGCTCGCCGTAGAGGTTCTGAGGTTCGCGATACCAAAACGAGAAGACCAACAGGGTCCATTCTACAACGACAATGTCGACATCCACATCTGCAAAGTTTCCAAGTCTTAACCAGGTCCCTGGAGAATTCAAGTCAACGCCATACTTTTTTCATGCCAGTGGGAGCGGGAGCTAGGTGATAGTGGCAGTCCGGCCAAGGGATAATTCCTCTGCATTCCAGTCGAAAATTCGGGCGTCGACCAGCTAATAGACGGAACATGTTGGATGCCGCACCATTGATTGCCTATACAGAATGCGGCATGTTTTATCTTTCGGGAAACCCGAAGGAGCTCTTTTAAAAGGCTCTAGCCAAGCTATTGTTAACAAGAAACAATACATCACGGCTACCCGGGAACTTGGTCGTGAAGCGTCATGCCACTAGTCCGATAATCGGCTCACGATAGGCGCCGTGGCCCCGCAGTTCGTGGCTATTGTTCGATTTGACGACTTGCTGAAGGGTTCCCAATTGATGTATCGGAGACTTGAGACTCGGATACAACGGACATGGTACTTGTGTGGTTATCATGATATGTCGCTTGGGGTTATGGGGGGACATCACACCACTCTATTGTCAACATGATGATACCCCGGAACTTTGGCATGGGCCCATTGTTGGCTGACGTTGCACGCAGCGGATTTATGCTGAAGTTCGGGAAACAGTCAATTGTTCAATCCAGATAGCTGGTGAACTCTCGGCGTCTACTTACTCGCCAGCTCCAAGCACAACACAGCACCACAACTTAGGCCAGACTTCCTAAACTTCTCTTGGAAGCTCAACTAGATGGCCGGAATCAGCCCCCAAGACCCCTGATGGCAATTGGGTTTGCGTTGCGGGGAAGGGCGAGGCGGGTTGGCTCCAGAGACACGATCTAGAAGTTGTCAAGCTGACGATCTAGGCCAATGATTGGCTTGGCCCCGCGCTTGATGGCGGCAGGTGCTTATTGTCGTACCGGGTATTTTGGCAGAAATGGTATCCCGTCAGGTTGGTCAGATGGGAGTTGAGGGGTGCGACAAGGCTTGAAGTCATCGAGCCAAGAACGTGGCACAGTTGGGGGCAGACGGACTGCACAAGGAAGTGAGCCACGGGATCAGTGGCCCAGACCAGGGGATGATCTTGGTGATGATCGATACGGGAGGGGAAGCTCTTGAAACTGCGGGCTGGAATGTACGCTCAGGTACAGCACTATTTGGACCGTCGATACTCGATAGTCCATTATTTACGCCGTCTTACACTCCCTCTGTTAGTGGAGGGTAGCGCTGAGGAGAGAGAGGACTGTGTTAATGTCTAGCCTTCGTCTGATGAAAGAGGAAATATTAACATATGGACAAACTTTGCACTGTGCTCTATTAGTTGTCGATCAAGACTTGGAACCATCCGTCTTGTGAGGAGGTGAATATGACGATGGAGGAGCTCTGAGTTGTCTCAAAAAGCAGGCTGACACGCAACCTCGAGTTGAAATCATGCTACGTCGGTGTACGTCGTAGGCGTTGTTATCGTAGCACAATCTCAAAGAGGAAGCTTTTATTCCAACGTCATTTGACCTGTTGAAAGCAGAGCGTTTAGCCCACTTGCGTAATGGCATGTCAAAGAGACTTTCCTAGTCTGGATGACACGCTCTGACGACTACCCTAGACATTTGGTGTAGTTTGCCGAGATACACTTACATCATGGGACGAATCAGAGGGGATGAATTGACTGACAACGTTTCTGCTATCTATGCAAAGCTGATCAGGCATTGTGCGTGAGAAAGGTTCGAGCTCTGGAGCTTTGACCCTAGGTTTCCGGTTTCTGACATGGATCAGCCCGGGCGTGATGGAGATCGGACGAAGCTTGGTGTTGACGACCTCTAACATACGTATGTGCGGTTTCAGACAAAGAAGCTTGGGCTCACGTAAGGTGTCAATTCCCCAGAAAAAACCTTTCTTTTTTGTGGCTTCTGTTCTGTTTCTGCTTCTGATATGAGGTGATGTTACTGTGTGAAACGTCATGTGTCTTTTCCCACCAACCGTCGGCAATCGGCTATGCAAGCAAGTCGATCACGACGATGGTGAAGCAACACCCCTGAACATCAACTGATGGGTAAGCTTCTGTCTATCCGTGGGTACTGTGCTCTATCAAGCTCCGTACCGCACTGAACTGAACTATTGTGCAATTTTCGCTCGAATTTTATATATCTTGCAGCTCATTTTAAAGGTCCCGGAAGCTGGGATAAGCTACCTTGCTTATTTCGGGAGCGTTCTTCCTAGACAGGGGTTTATCCTGGCAGTTCAATTTACTTCCTTCATTCCCGGACAGTCTCAGAAATAAAAGAGCGCGGGCACCACCAAAATAGTTATCGTGAAATACCAGGGGTGAAAACGAGTCCACTACTTTTCCAAGTTTGTGGAATTGGATTACGCGTGTACTGTCACGGCTACATAGACGGTGTTTACTTTCATTTTTCTCCTCCATACATAGCTACCCAAGGTCAATAGATCGTCAGGATTAACATTCTCGCAGCACCAAATCACCCCACGAATCTCGTTATCTGCAAAACTCAACCCACGAAAAACTCCCGCCTGTAGCCGTGCCGTGGATGTACAGAGGCACTGTAGCTAGACCTTGATGGGGGGTTGCAGCCCGGGACCAGGCAACCTCTAGCTCAATGAATTGAATTGGTTCGTGATTGCGGGCTACCATTGCCTTATCACCCCAGCTCAGCGGCACAGTACGCCATGTGCCAATCTTCTATCTCAAAGTGTGCGGATATTTGACCTCTTTTTCACCACACAAATGATCACTTGCATTACCGGTTCTTGACTACTGCAACGTTCTTTTCATCAGGCAATTCTTGTTTTCACCGGCTGCACATATATCTGCACGTGGGGTCAGGCGGTGACCCCAGGCTTGGAGTTGAGAGTTCCCGCTCAGCTGCATCAGAGCAAAAAAAGATCTCTGCTGCGAGTAAGAATGGAGACTCAATTAATCCAAACAAGATGGATTTGCCGGGGCTGTTGCTGGAGAGAAGAAAAAAAGCCCCTGGTTCGTTCAAATGCCAGTTGGGATAAAGGGCTCAACACCAATCGCCACGGCACGGGCACCATTTACCATCCCCCGGCGCCACAACTCGCCAGCACTAGGTAACATAGGACTCGAGCCATTTACATAAGTGCGTATGTAGGTACTAATCAGCAGCTCAATAGAGAGGGCATTGACAGCTCGAATGGTGTTTTCTATTGGAGAAGAGAGCGTTGCCAAGCATTAAAAACTCTGCAGGGTTCAGAGTGCAGCAAGCAAGCAATGCATCGTGCTTCAGCAGCAGCCATATCTCTCTCTCGCTCAAACTCCGGGACCGGGCCCTTGCCGGGGAAGGAAGTTATCGTGAAAGCAGGGCACAGGGCACAGACGAACGGGTTCGAGTAGAGTCTCCATCTTTGTTAATGGGGTCAATCCACCGACTACGTACGCTATGGAGTTATCTACCGTCAAGGACAAAGGGCTCTAGATCGAGTTCTGTTCCAGATCGAAACTTGAATCAAGAGATTAGGAAAAATTCTCTTAAGATGTCTTATGCTCTGGAACATCGCTTGTATGCATGAGAATGAGTTGGTAGACTTTCGAAGCGGCCAACCGTTTATGGGAATAGTAAGACAGCAATATCTCTCTAAATCATGCTCATTGATGTAGAGGATGGCGTGCGGAACGAGCCACACAGCGTTATTTCTGTTAGTTACCATCGACAACTCAGCAAGCAGTGCAGTTCAAAGTAACCCAACCCAACGAACCCCGGTGAGAACTTATCAACAACTCCTCAATCTCTGTATTCAATTGGAAGCACTGTGCCAAAGGGAATTAAATGAGTGTGCTTAGGTCAGTCTAAAAAAAGGGCTTCACACCACCCACCGCACACACACATCACCCATCCCGTCACATCGCCCGGAGGATCCACCAACAAAGCTTGTGCCCAGGATCCTCCCCCCATGTCCTTATCCTGGTGTGTCCCAATAGAAGGGGGCGGGATCCTCCTCCCCATGGCTTGAGGCTAGCTTCAAAGCCCGAGTTGCAGAGGGCCAAACAAGGCATGCGGCTAGAACAAGCCTAGCAACTTGGTCTTAACTCAGAATGAAGAGTGTCGATAGAGAGGAAAAAAACAGAGTGAGAAACTAGGCTTAGCAAGGGTGGTTTGGTTATGTACCAGTGTACTTTCAGACATGGTCGTGCCTCGCGCTGACTCGCTGCTTGAGACCTCGAGATTCCCCTTCATTTCCCATTTCAAGGCTCGAGCTCTTTGGTACCTGGATTTCGTACTTGGTACATTGCTCATCCCTACAAGGTATGGTAAATCAATTACTGACCCCTCCCGTACAATACCTACCGTATCGTTAGTACCGTAGCTAAGTTAGTGAGCCTGGGTGCGATATATTTATTAATGAAGCACCCTGCTCCCCCCCCGTAACACGAGCATCATACTACTTCTTATCATCCATCGACAAGGCTCGCCAGTATAACTATACCACACATCCCCGTCGAGTTTCTTGATTCCCCATATTCTCCTCCCATCGTCACTTGACTCTTTTTTCCTTCATACCCTTACCAATTCGTGTAGTATCGTGGACCTCACAGCTTCTATCCCATACCACCCACACGTTTATCGTCTAAGCTTCAAGATTGGCCCGCCCAGCCTTGCGTAACCACAACGCATTATCCGACGATCGGCATACTGTGCCTACATCTTAAATATTTCGACACTACACAAGGTCAAAAGTCACAAGAACCTTTATAAACTGGACAACTCGACTTTACCTGCTCGCGACGGCCTCATAACTACGACCTTATCTCCCTCGCCTTTCCTCCAAACACCACATAATCGCTTCGATGGTCTCGTCATTAGACGTGAGACCCCATTTCTTTTCCGGGCACAACCGATCAACATCAGTCTCAAGCACGAGTGATTCTTTATCTACACCAGCTTCATATTCCTCAACAACAACCATTCCAGTATCAAAGATGGCCGCCGGCGCGCAATCATATAGCTTCGCTCTCCAGAAGTACATGCTTCTCACTGAGCAACATCAAGAGCTGTGCGACCGCCTGGACGAGATCCGTCCTGAGTTCAACATCTCCAGCAGCTCTCACTACTCCTCGCCATCTACATCGCCTACTCGATCCTCATCCTCCTCTCTCTCACTTCCTCCCTCACCGAAACGCCATTCTCGCAGCGGACGACACCACTCGCGCTCCCATGCCCGCTGCAGCGGCTGGGAGGACCGCAACGAACTAAGCACCATTCCCGACGAGGAGACCATCTACGAGATCTCAGCCGAAGAGCAGCGCCTGTCCGAAGTCAACGAGAGCATCAAGCGCACGCTTACAGAACTGCTTAACTGCAGCAGTGTACGCGCCGACCGGGCTTTCAGAACATGGGTCCAGACAAGACTCATGGAGACAGAGAAGGAGCTTCGTAGCGGACGAAGGCGCAGAAGCTCAGGCAACGAGTAAAGCGATACGCGCGTATGCGTGTGTCATAACTCTCCGCTGTCATCATATCATATCATTTACACACACAATGACAGTTGTCGGTTTGATGGTGGCAAACATGCGCCTCCACAAGGTTGAAGACGGACAACTTGGCATAATCCTAATTTATTTTGTTGGTTTCTTTGCTTGCATTGGCGAAGGCGTTATGGGTTGATCGATACGGCCTCACCCTGATAGGAAGAGATGGAAAAGCTCATTTACATATGACTCTTGGAAGGAAAAGAGTCGGGACATTTACTTGCAAAAGCGATTCATTATGGGGTTGTGTCTTTAATTCCCCATACCCACATACTTCATTTATTGTCTTTATTTTTTTGGGTTCGACCAGGATGGGAACCACAAACTACATCATTATTTCGTGGCTCTATTTTATCTTTCATTTACATTCTTGAGCCACGCTGGATTTCGAGGCAGGAAACGCCACGGGTTTATTTTACCCATTACCATGAAGATCTCCCGAGAGGAGACAGTTTTTGGAACATCTTTAGCGATAGCGTCAATTAGCTTCAACATGAATGCATAACAACTGCAATTGCGCAAACACCTGCATATTCCTCATCATCTCGTGAGCATGTACTATCAAATGTGAATGCATTCCCGGCTATCGTCTCCCGGGCTACCACATAACTCCAAGAAATGATATGACCCCAAATGCGAAACATCGAATTACCGTTCATCTACCCCGAACTGTTTTCTTCCCCCGAAAATGCATGTCGGCCGGCCCCGCTCGCGGTATAAAAAAAAAAGATAACGAGACAACACGCGTCGAGCCCACAATCTTGCGTGCGATCGTCCTAACCCCCCCTGCTGCTTCAGAAGCCAGTTGGGGGAAATGAAGATCATCTTGCAACTCACTAACTCCAGTGGGGGAGGGCACGCTCCAGCGTAACTAGATTTGTACAAAAAGGCCTAAGTTAAGTTAAATCAATTAAGCGCCCGGGCGCTTGCACCACCCCTGGACAGTCTTGATAAACGGTCAAGAAGCGCTAATAGAAATGGGGTTGGTTTGTCTGATATGAACTACTGACGCGATTGGGCTTTATCGATCACGATCGGGCAAGTTTTTTTTCTAACTTGTTTGTTTGTTGAGTTGCCACTGGTTTCTAGCACACCGCTGCAACTGGTGGTCTGGGCCTAATGATCGACGTGATTTGCAGGCCGAGAGAGGTGAAGACACTGAGCGTCGGTCAGTGTGGTAGCATGACCGTCAGGGACTCTGACGTTTAAGGGCAAGCAGGTTTTCTGATATGTTACAACGTTGAGGCGGTTTTGAAAGCGGACGCTATGATGTTGTAGGGCGGCAGGGTTATTTGTTTCCCACTAATTGTTACATCACGACGATGGAAACTCTTTGAGCTTTGACATATACTGATCAGATGCTCCGGCTGAAGCGTCATTCTTGAGACAGTAGACGAAAACATGCATTTGCTGGGTGTCATCATGGCAAATCCTGTTCTCCATAGTCGTCTTACATCAGGCGAGGATCTCCATACCCGTCGTCAAGCTGAGCCGCGAGGATGTCCCTGGTACCAGCAAGAAGATTCTAGCGCTCCCGTGAGTGACCTCGTACGTCGTTTACCGAGACGTCACATCAAGATCAACACTATCACGCTTGTCCGCAACCGTTTCAGCGCCGGGAATGACTTCAAACAGCTGTCGATCTCGACGGAAAAAGCCCCGAGACGCCAACGGGAACGAGGATCATAACCAACGGCGTCCTTTTACATGGCCAAGACAACGATAAGATAGCTGATAGGGCATGGTCGAAACATTGTGATGCTATCCCAGGCTGTCAAACCCCAGATACTTGATCTGATATGACGTAGCTGGTCAACTGCCCAAGCAACAAACTCATCGAGATCCACGCCATTGGGATGATGTTGACGGCTTCAGTATCGCCCCTTCAAGGAATCAAGTATCCTCAGCTGGCAAGGCTGGGGAGTCACGATACCAATGTATGTCGACACCCCGGCCTGTGGTTGATGTCGAAGTCCAGTGGCGGTCCCTCAGGCCGGACGTTTTGCTCCCTGAGATAACCAGGGGATGGCCAGAATACGCTTTCTTGGCACCGGTTCTTGTTCGTGAAAGAACAAAAACATGTTTCCATCAGAAAACCTTTTTTCTATAAGAATAAGGGTCCTGGAAACGTCATTTTAAGCGGTCCTATGTTGCGGGTCAGTCGAGCTGAACAAAACAAGGATGAGAATGATGCCGAGAAATTGTCTGGAGTTGGTCCACAGGATAGAGTGTCGGTAGTTGAACCTGGAGCCAGCCGGTTGTTGGATTGTTAGTTGCTGTGTGTCGATAGACTCTGTGATTTGTTCGGCGACCCTGTGAAGGGCGCACAGTATGGGTATGTCGTCCGAATCAGGATAGGGGAGGTCGTTGTGAAGTTGAAGGTTGATTTAAGAATAGCTCAAGTGAACGAGTCCCGTCAGGTAGGTTGCTAAAAGAAGGCTCCAATAATTCTGGAATGCCTAAAAGCATATGGTAATGGAGGTAACGCAACATGAGCCTATAGTTTGGACTGAACAATTCCCGATTAGATCAAAGAGTTATATGTTTTAAGGAAAATGACATGAAGTTTTCCAAGCCCAGCCAAGAAGGAAAGGTGGATAGAAAAGTGTTTCGAAGGGTAACGTTGATGATAAGTGTTATCAGAACCAGTTACCATTCTTTCACAGCGTTTCAGAGGCTTGAGGGCATCGTGTGATTACATAAGGTCTCCACAGCCACATGTGGCACAGGCTGTAGCGCAAGCTTCGCGATAGTGGCTGATGTTGGTTACCTCATTCAACCTTCCAGTTCTTTTCGGAACGCGACTTTACTCTTGACAAGCTCCTTTCTTCCATTCCATCGATTGTTTCAGTGTCGCATAGTATCGAAGATAATATACAACCGCCATGTCGGTTCTCTTGGAGACCAGCGTCGGTGACATTGTCATCGACCTCTTGGTCGACCATGCGCCAAAGCTATGCGAAAAGTAAGTACCATCTCTGGCCTTTGCGCTTCTGCTTGCTGAGCCGCTGAACTAACAGATGATATAGCTTTCTTAAGCTCTGCAAGGTCAGATACTACAACTTCTCGCCCGTTCACTCCGTTCAGAAGAACTTCTCCTTCCAAACTGGCGATCCCCTCGGTCCTCTGTCCAAAGACTCCGATGGCGGCTCCTCAATATGGGGTCACGTATCTGGCGACCCGTCGAAACGAACTTTCCCAGCGTTCTTCCACCCGAAATTGAAACATCTCGAGCGAGGAACAGTTAGCATGGCTACAGCACCACTTCAGTCTGACCCCGATACTCGCGTGGCAGGTTCTCAGTTCATCATCACATTGGGCGAGGATACAGACTACTTGGATGGCAAGGCTGCTATCTTTGGAAAGGTCGTTGAAGGCTTTGATGCCTTGGAGAAGATCAATGAGGCGATTGTCGACGAGAAGGGTTACCCGCTCATTGATATTCGAATCAAGCATACTGTTATCCTAGACGATCCTTATGCCGACCCGCCTGGTTTACGAGAACCGAGTTCGAGCCCAGCCCCTACCGACCAGCAGTTGAAGACTGTTCGAATCGCGGACGAAGCTGCGTTGCATGAAGACGACAATGTTGATGAGGCGGAATTGGAGAGGAGGCGTCGCAACCGCGAGGCGCAAGCGCAAGCCCTGACTCTGGAAATGATGGGTGACTTGCCATTTGCCGAAGTCAAGCCTCCCGAGAACGTCTTGTTCGTCTGCAAACTAAATCCTGTCACTGGCGATGAGGATTTGGAGCTCATCTTTGGTCGATTTGGCAAGATCTTGAGTTGCGAAGTTATCAGAGACCAAAAGACTGGCGACAGTTTGCAATATGCATTTATCGAATATGAAGATAAGGCATCTTGTGAAGCAGCCTACTTCAAGATGCAAGGAGTATTGATTGATGATCGACGCATTCACGTGGACTTTTCACAGAGTGTCAGCAAGCTGAGCGACGTATGGCGAAAGGATGCCAACAGCAAGCGCAGAGCAAACGCTGGCCGAGGTGGCTGGGGCGGTGTCGATGAGCTTGAAAAGCGTCGCCAGTACCGTGATGAAGGAGAACGAGTCACAGGCGACAAATATGGAATGGTTTACGGAGAGGAGGAGATGAAGGGCAGATTGGGGCGAAATGGGCCCAAGCAAGAACAAGACGATGAACCTCCGTCAAGACCTCGTGATGCAGGAGGACCACCGCGGCGACGAAGTCGGAGCCGGAGCCCAAGGCCAAGAGACCGAAGTCGGGATCAGTATCGCAAACCCAGAGATGACCGCCGAGGCGACAGACGAGATTGGGACCGTCGAGATCGAGATAGAAACCGAGACGGGGACCGTGAGCGAGACCGCGATCGTCGAGACCGAGATGGAGAAAGGGATCGATTTGGGCGGGATAATTATGACCGCCGGTCGAGGAGATGAGGATTGGGATGGATTGCGAAACGGGAATACAGGCAGTACGACGCTCACAACCACTGGTGCTCTTCAGCGCAAGACCATTCACGGCATGCGGCTCGACTTCCTCTGGTTTGTGAATGCGCCAACTAATACATACGCATGCGCATGTGTGTCATTACACGAGCATGGAATACCCTGATAACACGAGTTTGACAGTTCCCGCCTTGAGTATGGACCTCTTCAATCAACCTACTGCTTTACTTCGTGATATGCAACATCAAGTTACTCTTCACCTTACATACGGCCCTTTAACGGAATATCTCCTAATCTCCTCCAAAAACAGAGGACAATGTGGACTGTTCAGCCGAACCCCAATGGGTACTATCTAGCATTGAACGACGTTATCTGAATTTTCTGTCCGGCATGCACAATCCGCAGTGGGCAGCGGGGAGAATCTGCCTCCCGCTCTTGAGCGACCATAGGTGTCGTTCTGGATGAGATCTCCGGGCTACCCCATCTCTTTACTGCCATGGCATCGCTTGCCGGCGATATCCTTATGCATTTCCTAGGGCCGGAGATGCTGTCATACATGACAGCTCTCTTTCGAGATGCCTAGGAGATCACAGCGCCAGCATGGATAATCCACTCTCGTTAATGGGGACCAGGCATTGCAAGCTAGCACGCCACAACATGTTTGGCTTTATGTCTGGATACTGTATTCTGTGCGAGCTGGCTGGTTGACAAGCAATTCGAAAGCATCAGCACCTGTAGCTGATGTCTATCTATGGATCAAAAACCCGTCATTCTCGGCTATGCTTGCTGCTCCTGTTACGCTCTCAGAGACAGGCGGACACAGCTTACAGCTCGACTATGCAAGGCACCCGGGGGGTGAGACCGCCATGTTCTTACCACATTGAAGGCTAATGTACCCCCCTGCGCATGGCGTTTGCGGTTGAGCTTGGGATTATTCGACGAGCGTCAAGACCTAAACCCTGCCACCTGAGTTGTCTTAATCGGTAACGATTTTAAAGATGAGTTTGGGCTGAGAGACGCGTCTGCCGGCCGGGGTACGCAGATGGATCAATGCAACCGTTTCAGATCGCCACTGAACTCGGCAGTGGTATCAATGGATCAGAACGATTGGCCGTGCCACATTCCGATATCTTTCAACGACACGAGCTCCGGGCTTCGAAAACCGACACCCCAGCTGGAAACAATGTTTCTGATAATTGCATCATTCTACCTTGGGTTATACCTGTCTCCGGAACTCATCCGCTACGTCTACAACATATCAAAACGTTGAGGCTTGGTCGGTCAGCGTGAGCTTGCTGGCACATGTAGTGACGCCAACACACATTGCCCCAAGCTTGAGATCTTTTAGACAAGACCTATCGAGGTGTGCAACGCCAAAACGCCGAGGGGCCTGTCGCCGTGGCCTAGTAATAAGGCCTGTGCTTGACTGCGATTTCAGTACGGGAAGCGACATAATGTCAGCCAGAGCTCGGTGATCTCGTGATGTTGGTTCTAAGGAATTGGTTTCAGATTGTTCTTTGCATGAGTCCTGACCTCCGGATCTTCAAGTCGAGCTTCCCCGCGGCTGTTTCGCGGATCGTCACAGGCCCTCCTTACCATCATGGGCATGGCGCCCTAGCTGAAGGGCTTCATTGTCAGCCATCGTACTGCCCCATCTTCGTGCTTCAATGCGTCACAAGAGACTCCTAGGATACTCCCTTGGCTGAGTGGACCAATCGTGTGTGTTACATGGGGAACACAATCGGGTAGATGCATTCTCATGCGTCACACCCTTAAATGACAGTTCGGTCAGCAGCATCTTCCTTCGGGATGTTGCTGAAAGAAATTTCCGCCCTGGATCCCGCGCTTGCTGTGTTATCCGGACGGTCTCCTCTTTTGATCTGGGGACGGACTGATTTCTCACAGATTGCGGGGCAACGGTAGAGAATAGGCAGAGAGAAGAGAAGAAAGAGGCGAGCCTACCTGACTGGGCTAGTCTTATATGCAGCATGGGGAAGATGGAGCCTCTGTACGATACCTAATTGCTTCTACGCGAGAGGGCTGGAACCAATTGAAACAAGCCGGACTCAAAAGAACGGCCACAGACCATCCAGCCGCGCACTCATAGGGGTCGAGGATGAGACAAGCGATCTCGAACAATGCTTATGTCTTTGCGTCAAGTTTGAGAGATCTTCGTACAGGACTCGTTCGATCAACAGTCTTGGAAGATGAGCGATCTCGCAAGAGATCTGTTTGTCTCTGTCATCTACATTTAAGACAGCTTCAGCGTTTGCGAATTGCTGAGCACCCCTTATCTCGGAACATGCTTCAGCCCTAGAAGAAACCTGTAGGCGTCAGATCGACACAACGCCATGGTGCCTGGGCATATATGTTCGATGCAAGCAAGATACGGATATGGCGAGCCAGAGCCGCAAGAGGACGCCAGGTGAACAGCCAAGAGAGCACGTTCCCCTCACGCAATAGGCGATTACTTGCATAAGAGGATCAGGCTCCGGGGCATCGATACCGAAATCTTCTTAATCGCTGCGCCTCCAGGGATTGAACTCTCCAACTGCAAGTCTTCGGAGCTTGGCCACCTATCGGCTTGCAAGGCTTCTGCGATATGGTCAATGCTAACTCTTGGCCGTTTTCAATACGGGCTCTGCCTTGGTTCTAAATTTGCACTCGCACCGTTTGACTATCTGTACCCAACGCGGACATGCGCCTCGTCCCCTGCGTTTTGCCACAGCATACTGCTAGCTGCGGCCCCAGGAAACGGGCGTTTGAGCATTGTTCTGGAGCGTTTACGCCGAATAACAGGATATATGCTCAGTAAGATTGTGGGCCCTAAGTCATTGTGCAACCGCCGATACCTTTTTTGGTCAGACTGTGGCCGTTTCCTATGTGGATTATGTCCTGCATATTGCTTATGTGTCCGGTCCAATCCCTCGCATAAGAACATTGTCTTTCCAGCAAACAACGTTCATGTACTGCGTTTGAAGTGGGTCGCGCATTGCATACCATTGCACATTTGAGCTTGGCTGAGAGAAGAACAAGACATGGAACGACATGAAAAGCGAATTACTCAGTGTCTCAATGACACCCCAATCATTGTTTGGCTGATGTGTCCAACAAAACCTTGTGCGTGCCTCCGCTACTCCTGCCCCCTTGCAGGGCAAGGCCTACAGTGCTTGATGCTTGCTCGACCACGTTTTGGAGGGGCCGTTTGTTTGTTATCAAAACGTTGATTTTCTGCAGTAAGATCGTCATTGCTCGGCTTCGATATGCACCGTCTACACCGACAAGGGCTGGGCAGGGCCGCCACCACCCAAGTACCGGGTATGAGGAAACGGAAATCGCTGTTGCTTTATTGAGCTACATAGATTGACAGACATCATGGATGGTTGGCGGTCGCATTGAAACAAGACAGGATACGGCGAGACAAGACAAGGGCAACCTGGGAAGTCCAGAGCTCACCAAGCGAATGCTCTACTGTGCCTATGCTGGCTTGATGTACCGAAATTGACTGGCTCGTCTTGTCGATATTGTTGTATCGCACACCCTGTTACACGACCAGATCACAAGCAATATTTACAGTATCTGTTGACGAGTGACTGTGCCCTGCGTCACAGGGACCCCCACACCCAGCTTTGATGAAGGCCGCATCGGCCAGGTTACTATGATAGAGATTTACAAACCTTGAGCTTTGGTGTTCCATTGCAGGCCTGGCCTTGCCAGCCATGGGTTTGCTTCCTTGGTGGAGCCTACATGATGATGCTCAACATATCCGTTTGTTCACAACCGCTCCCAGGCGGTCTCGCCTTTCTGTTGCGTGGATCCTTTTCATTCTTCCAGGAAAGGAACAACAGCCGTTTGGCAAACAAGGATATATTGGCTTCGACTAGCTCGATTGTTATGGTGTTGGTAATTGGATATGTGTTCTCGCATGTAGGCTAGAGTCTCGGTTCAGTTGTCTTGTGGTATGGCAAAACAGCGAATCTTCAAGCTGTATGTTCAGGACTGCAGGGCTCATGGTAAAAGTGAGATATGTCTCAGATCACTATTTGGCTCAGCATGAATAAGGACGTTCCTTGTGGGCGCTCGTTTCGGGTTCGAAAAGGTCTCAGTCCACCAATCCCGTTTACATATCTGATACGATCTGGGGAAGCCCCAATAAATCGACATCTAGATCTACATGCCCGTTTAGGATGGAAACCCGGCTCGTTTGTATTTGCCTTACCATGGACGCAATGATCAAGGGAGTTGCCGGTGCATGGCAATCCTGCCATCATGCAGCCACATGTCGCTATCCGAGGTCTGCCTCTGGCATAACTGGGACCTTCAACCACACACTGCTTGCGTATCACTTCAAGGTGAGCAGAACGTCGAAAGGCTTCTTGGACAAGTGACATCTGTTGTACGAGGTGTCCGCTTTCATTCCACGAGAGGACCGGAGGAGGGGCCTCGATCATTACTCTGCTCCTTGATTTGAGTGGACCTGGTGCTTCAGACAAGTAGGGCCGTTTATTGGACGAGGAGAAGTTGCAAGTGCTCTTGGGCGAGGCAAACAAGATACAAACGGCCATACCAGGAGCGGTATAAGTCAGTGGTACGGAGTATAACAAGATGCCACGGCTGCAGATCTTCTGGTCTTTGAATCTCTTCTTTCTTCCGGTCTTGTTGATATTTGTTTTGCTCAGTTCAAGACTCGTCAAGTTTGAGGTCGACGGGAACAAGTAATTCTAATATTTGATTGAATATTCGACGAATCGACGGCAACCACTTGACTATCCATCATCGGATAGATCCTTACGCCTGCCGAAAGTCCCGACGGACGAGTGCTGGCAAACCGGGAGCGGCTGCCACGCCACAAGTTTTGTCCTTGGATAGCAGTGGTAAAAGCCTTTGAAGAGATTGCTATTAGATCGATAGACATTGTCTCGAAAAGGAATATTGTCAGCCTTGATGAGGGAGTCTGAGCAATACCTTGTTTGAGTCTTTTGTTGAGACTCTCCTTTCGTTTTGTCTACTCGAGTCCCTACCATACCATGGTCAATACAAACGGTTACTCGCCGGTAGACGTCCGACGGTACGGAAGTAGGATGAATATCTACTCATCATACCCAGAGCGCCGAGGGGCTTATCCTATTCACCATGATACACGGACGACTATTATGAGCGAGAGGGACGACGATGTGACGCCCCAGAGGAAGCGCATTGCCGTAGCAGTAAGTTGACCACATTTTCTTTTGCCCCTATATTTCTCACCTGGTGTGTGGTGTGTGCGAGACTTACATAGTTGTGTAGCAGGCTAACAACAGCTTCAGTGTGGACGTTGTCGAAAGAGGAAGATTCGCTGCAGTGGCGATACTGGCAACGGAGGACCATGCACCAACTGCAAGAACGCAGGCTATGAGCCTTGCCAGTTTCTCAGAGTATGTGCATCAGGATGAAGATATTCTATGGCTTCATGACTTACATGATGGATTAGGTTGCTTCTCAAGAAACGCCCATGAAGAATGAAAGCTTCACCTACAGCCTTGAAGCATCTCGACAATATCAGGCACGAGGAAGCTCTGCCATTGCGGCTCTGCCTTCGACAACTCCCTCTTACTCTGACGGTCTGCCTACTTATTCCAGCGACCCCTTTGCCTACCGCACCCCCTCAGCCTTTGGCTATAGCACAAAGCCCTACTGCCCCCTTTCGACTTGGGGCAATGGATACACGGATGACCAGAACTACAACTATACTCTGTATCAGCCGTCATACTCCTCAGTCCACGACTCAGACTACAGCATGAATTACCGGATCGGCTCTGGAACGCCTGTCAAGTCTACTCTTTGTGTGGACACAGAACCAAACTACGCCTACAGCAGTGGTAATACTGTTACGAGCTTGGTGCATCGACCGGCCCAAGTAGCAACGGATTCGGCAAGCCTCGCATACCAAAGTATGGTACCAGAGTCCAAGAGTCTAGCTTTCCAGAGCATGGGAGCGGACACGAAGAACCTGGGTTTCCAGAACATGACGGCAGACTCCAAAAGTCTTGCATACCAGAACATGGCAGCCGGCGTCAGCATGGGCGACAGGGTGCTTCCCATGCCAGTGGGCAGGTCTTCAATGCCCAGCTCGACAGGATCGTCGTACAAGAACGATTCGGGCAGCTCCATCTACAGCAGCAGCAGCAAGTCGTCGCAAGCCTCGACATCGGACACTTCGCCTGTGAGCACTACTTCCGAGACGCCGTCGAGTTACTCAAGTTACGAGTCCTCGAGCATGGCCTCCACCTCGAGCTGCCTGCCCTCGTATCCTCCCATGACGCTCAATTCTCATTTTGGCCGCTCCAGCAACGATCTCTATTCGCATACAGCCTCCTCGGACACATCTCCGTTCGCGTCGACCGATTCTATGCGTCCAGGGCTCGACATGACGTACCGCTACACGGACACGACGACTGCGGCTACGACGGCGGCCGCTTCGTCGACGGCTCGTCGTGATCTGCCCAATCTTAACGGTACTGGCTTAGGATCCTTCGCGCTGGGCCATGGCGCTACGCCTTACCTTCCACACCACTCAGCGGCGTTCATGTTGCCGACTGGCGATCTGGGAAGCACGGGGGCAGATGCTTTGTCAGACAATTACCGCAAGACTGCGGGAACACTTCGAGTTTGATGGTCTATCGAACATGGAAGCACAGAGCGTCTTGGAGAGTTGCTGTGGTAATACATTTGTACATTGCTTTCCTGCATTCTTACCTTTGGGCCGCGGCGTTACAGTGTGCTCTGTTATGAACTTGAGCATGAGAAAACGACTCTATCTACGACATGAGTCTCGACCAGGTCGACGGGACTGGGGTTCTTGGCGAGTCACGAAAACAACCAACATGTTGTGACGACAAGGCGAACGCAAGAAATTGAACCGGCTCGCCTATCGCTTCTCAACATGGAGCTGACGAACTGTTTATCGATCGTCCCGCTCTCGGGAACGGCCTCGAAACAAGAGGCTGATGGTGGCCCAGAGATTGTATCGCAACGACGAGCACAGCGTTTGACGGGGAAGCAAGTCGAGCGTTGGTGTTGTACCACGGTGGCGTTGCAGTCGAGTCCCTATCTCCCGATACCTCAGTTGCGTGTTCTCTTTCTATCCTTTTCTCTTTTTCTGTTTTATTGCATGATTGGCCGTCAAAGTATGCAGCATTATGGCTGTCCTCTATCTTTGACGTCCTCTGGCGTCTCGTCTTGTCTCATTCACAGGGCTTCATTTTCTGAGCCCTATTATTGGAGTCTCGGTACTGGCACATGAAGACAGTGATGAGACAAACAAACCTGGAGTACAAGAGTTATCAGACCTTGGCGTTCTGGGAAATCAAAATGGGTTAACTGGGTCCGTTGGTCATGGGTCTGTCTGTACATCTCTTGAGGGAGGTTTCTGGCGAAAAATGGTGAAAGTCAAGATTGAATGAGAGAGAAAACGAGCTTTGGGGGTAATGGGTAATGAATGGGCTTGGTTAGATGAAAAGCCAACGTCTTTTGACGAGGTACATGTACATGAAATGCAATGTTGAGTATTTAGGACTCATTCTGGAGTCTTACTCTTAAACAATACGGATACCGTGTGTGTATATGATGGTGACTGCTAGTGATCTCAGATATCCATATCAACTTCATTAAGATGTAGAAGTCCTAGAAAGAGGGAGGAGCTAGACCAGAAGAAACTGAAGAACCGATACTGCGACGGGAATTAGGTAAAACTTCTCTCATGTGCAATATAAAAACCCCTGATATCGTGTAATGAGGCTCACGATCACATGGCAGAAAACAAGCCCAAAGAGGAAACAGACAAGTCGATAGTTTCGGGGCCCACAGCGGGGTAAAATTTACTCTAGACGACGGCTGTCGGAGGAAGAGACGGCGCTACTCCGGTAGAGCTACAGGGGGGGTCGTTCACTGCACCACGTTTCCATGCTACGGGCAGTGGTTCAGTGGCAGTGGCAGTGGCAGGCGGGGTGACCAAATTTGGTGAGGTGCCTCCCCTCCGTCATTCCCATTACAGTACCATTACCATTACTGTACCAACTTGAATAGTGGAGGTTTCGTATCATCTGAGGAGCTGTGTCATCATCTCTTTTCTCTTTGGTCAACTTGCAGTTTTTGTTTCCTTTGCTGGGTTTTCACTGTAAAGCTTCAACGGGAAACTTCCACCTTGTGCGAGCATTCTGCGATATTGTTCTTCGCATAGCATCTCCAAACTGTTTCCAGTCGCATTCACCGCTTAGATACAACAACCATACAAGCATTACAAAATGCAGGTTCCTCTACTTCGACTACAATGTGGTGTCAACTCGTATGCCTGGGGAAAGAAGGGCAACGACTCTGCTGCTGCGCGGTTCGCGGCCGCTACGCCGGCTGATGACCTCAAGATCGAGTCCGACACTCCATACGCTGAGGTATGCACTTGCGCTGATACACCTCTCTAAGCTATACCGAACTGACAATGCTTCAATATTTAGCTATGGATGGGAACTCACCCCTCGAACCCCTCTCGCGACCTCAAGACCGGCCGAACTCTCCTCGAACTCTGCCAGGACAATCAGGCCCTCCTCTCCTCCACCATCTCCACCCACTACGGCAGCAAGCTTCCTTTCCTCTTCAAGGTTCTATCCATAGCCAAAGCGCTCTCGATCCAGGCACACCCCAATAAGAAGCTCGCCGAACAGCTTCATGCTCGCGACTCCAAGAACTACCCCGATGACAACCACAAGCCCGAGATGGCCATTGCCATCACGCCCTTTGAGGGTCTCTGCGGTTTCCGTCCCCTGCCTGAGATTGTGCACTTCCTCGACACAGTACCGGCGCTGCGAGCTCTCGTGGGCGACGATGCTGCCAAGGAGTTCGCGCAAGTTGCAAAGGATGGCGAAGAGGGTGTTACGGATGAGAAGAAGAAGCTGCTAAAGAAGATCTTTGGGGCGCTCATGTCTTCGTCGGCTGAGGATATTGCCGAGCAGATGCCTAAGCTTGTTGAGCAAGCGGACAAGGAGGGCGCTGATTTTGCAGGTGGTGGTGTCGTTGCTACCTCTGGTGAGAAGCTTGCTGAGCTTGTCAAGAGAACCAACGGCGAGTTTGGCGACGATATCGGCTGTTTTGTGCTCTTCTTCCTCAACTTTGTCACCCTGGAGCCAGGCGAGGCCTTGTTCCTGGTCGCTGATGATATCCACGCCTACATCTCTGGCGACATCATGGAGTGCATGGCTGCTTCTGACAACGTTGTCCGCGCCGGCTTCACCCCCAAGTTCAAGGACGTCTCGACCCTCGTCGACATGCTAACCTACAACTTTGCGCCCATTGAGGAGCAAAAGATGACTCCCACCGAGTATCCCTACGCAACCCTCAACCGCCGCGCCTATAGCTCCGGCTCGGCAGTTGTGCTGTACGACCCACCCATCGAGGAATTCAGCGTCGTGCGCACCCTCCTGCGCGGCGACACAGCCAAGGCCACCTTTGAGCCTCTCGAGGGACCTAGCATTATGATTTGCACGAGCGGTCGTGGAAAGATCTCCGTTGGACCGACGAGCGCGGAGATCAAGGAGGGCTATGTGTATTTTGTGGGTGCTACGGCTGAGCTGGTGCTTGAGGCTGAGGGTGGTGAGGATGAGGAGTTTACGACGTTTAAGGCGTTTTGCGAGATTGATGATTCGATGGAGAAGTTATAGATGGACAAACTTCGACGATGAAATGCATGCGGGCATGAGCGTAAAATTGGTGTTTGATGATCATGAAGATTGTGGTAGATATATTTTAATTTGAGCATACGTTTTGTCTGCTTTGTCTGTCTTTATTCGACTAACCTACGTAGATGCTGCTGTTATGGACATGTAAGTCCAGATAGGTGAAGGTACAACAGTCTGTCTCTATAGCGGATGCCAGAAATAACATCCCGAGGAAGGTACTAGTATTCTGGGTTGAGGTAAAGTAGTACATTGCAGCATGATATGTATTGTCTTATACTGACCCGTTGTCGCGATGCTAATTAACCTCTCATGACTTCTCTGTACAGTGTCAGGACAGGAATACTAGCCAATTCGCACTTGTCTTATCGGTGGTTCGATAAACAAGCTTCCTAATGCGGTGACCCCAGCTCCTCACCGCCTTTTATTCTGCCGCGGAGCATCTCGCGCTTGGCATTGGGTCATCAGCCTCAACTCTTGTATAGAAGATACTTTATGCACCATCACGACCGTCACGACACGACATGATACCCACTCACTGAGGAGATTAAACTTTCTTACGCCGCAATACATCATTCTAACATGAGCTGATACCCCTCAATTCTAATACTCGTCACCGTTTTTTCTCTCCTTTCCTTACCTTGTCTGCCGATCCCTTCTCATCTGCGACGCGCCTTTTGTCTTAGTCGCCTTTCCTTCCCCATACCATCCCGCCTCGGCCTCTGACCACTCGGGCCTCTCTTAACTCAGGTTAGTCACTTTTTTTCTCTCTCTATGAATTCCATGCGCTTTCATTTCATCTTTTGGCTTGTCATCAATATGTTTCCTTCCTCGGGTTGATTCTCATCGCAACATTCTGTTTAGGCGGGTGGTATCGGGGCAGGATGGCTAACGAGAAGAAGCCTGCGCGGGACGAACTCAAGAACCTCCAAGAAGACCTCGGACCCTACTACCAGATTCCCCTCAAGCCGAGACGAAGTGGTACTCACTCAAGAGAGAATAGCTTTCAAGAGTCGCTGCGTCAATCGTCCAATACGCCCGAGCCGAAACGATCGGGGTCCAAGCGGCAGGATCCCTCGAGTAGAGATTCGACGCCAAATCGGCCGACCAAGTCGAGGACCAAGAACCATAGTCGGGATACAGCTTCAGACGTGGGCACGCCTAGGAGGTCCCCGAAAAGTGAACCCTCTACATACAACAGTCCGCGACCGGAGTCGGTGAAGCCGGAGCGCCACAGCCGCGAAATGTCACAACGAAACCGTAGTGGACGGGCGTCCAACCGCAACAACGGCAATTCACATGGAGAGGAAGTGCAGATTTGGGAGTTGTGCAAGAGTCAAGTGGGAGAGATAGTCTCAGGGATCAATGCCGAAAACGACAGCCTTACCGAGCTTGTTACCATGGACAAGCAAGTCGGTACTATGGATTTGGAGAAGATTCCAGGGGACTCATTGAAAGACATGGAGCAGTTATGTCGGACAGGGGTCAAACACTCCGAGGCCAACATGTCAGCGCTCAAGAATACTATTGAGCAGCTCAAAGTGTTGCGAGCCGTGGTGCACGCTAAGGAGCAACAAGACGCACAAGCGGCAGGGCCTGGTAAACGGCAAGCGAGAGACAGTACGGCGGCAGCATCTTCACTCTACGACTTTGATGGAGTTGGTGACTCGCCTGTACCAAGTCCCATTGGAGCGTCCTCAAGGAAATACGGTGATCGGGCAAGAGAAAGGGAAAGGGAGCGGGAAAGAGAACGAGACCGTGACAGCATGCCACCCAAGGCCGATAGTGTCGAGCCTCAAGGGTCAGTGGGAAGCGGTGTCGGATCAGGGAACAACAAATCCAAAGTTGTCTTCTCCAAAGGCGACGCGGTTGCATTCAAGCCGAAAGCGCTGAATGGTGATTCAACGTCAGACTGGATTCTGGGTGAAGTAGCACAGGTGATGGGTGAGGGTAAAAGCCGACGATACAAGGTTCTTGATATAGAGCCAGAGGACCAGAGCAAGCAGAAGGAGTACCGATCAAGCGCGAGTAGCATGATCCCCATCACACCAGAGAGCCAGGCGGCGACGTTGAAGGATTGGGAGTCAGGCAAAGTGGTGCTGGCGCTTTATCCCAACACGACGACGTTTTACAAGGCCGAGGTGCACAGCATGGACAACGACGGTAAGGTCAATCTCAAGTTTGAGGGAGAAAACGACTCCTCAACGCTACAACAGGTTGAGAGGAGGTTTGTCATTGAATACAGAGCATGAGGAGCATGAGTCTCTGACGATAAGATACGTTTGGTTACCTTTGTCACGGCGATAGCATGAGAGCCTATTGAGCTTGGTTTATGCGAAGGATATATGCTCAGGGGCGTTAATATGCGCGCGCTACATTGATGATAACGTTGCACTGAATGGAATGGGGATAAGAAGCGACGTGACTTTATATAGTACCCATACAAGAGCTGCTTTATGAATACAATAGCAAGCATCAATGATAGATATAGTTGATATACCTGTGTGGTATCATTTCACGGGAGAAATGGCATCCGTCCAGAGTGACATTGTTTCTACGCTAAGAACTGCGAAGCATCATGTACTAACGGACAATTCGGCCGTTGTTTATGGCTGGACTTTGAGCCCACCTTAGGTTCGCCGGGGGTGATTTAAGACAGCGGGTCGGGTACCTTACAGTTCTGAGTTATCTCATTTCAGGGACCTAGCAACTAACAGGGGGCCTAAGGGCCTATCGTCATAGGGGGATTGGAGGGCTCCAGGGCTGTCAATGTCCCCGCCCGCGTGGTTGCCCCGTGCTGAACGCTAGGCCGAGAGGGGCTCAGGTCCAGGGGAGGATTGGGAAGCCGCTTTCGCTTGGCCGTCCCTTTTTTTTCCCCTGACGGGGGGAAAAGAGAAACCAGCCCAGCCCAGCTCAGTTGTTGATGGATACTGTTACTTTGAGTCGGTTTTAATAAAGCTTCTTTATTTTTGTTTGCGAAAAGAACTGGAGCTCCATTTGTGCTACTGCGATCTCCGAAAGCCCTTGATACGAGGACGACGATTACGAAACGATCCGAATAAACAAAACAAACAGACGAATACGCGCGAGCGAGAACTGGAACGTCAAGGTGTATGTATTGGATCTTTTTGTTTGGGACAACAAGAACGGACGAGACAGGACTGGACAAAGAGTGGGAATTGTCAACGGGGAGACACAAGAACGTTTGGTCTTTGTCAATACAGGGACTGCTTCTTGGGTGGACGTCAGACCGTGACAATCCCAGACAGCTGTTGCAATCTGACAGGCCAGGCCATTTCTGGTCTCCCCTTTGCTTTGAGGAGCTTTGTCCGACGTTTGGCTTGTTGATATCACAAGAGAAAAGAGAGGCTGACAAGTTGCGCCGCGCACAGGTTGAAACAAAACACAAGAAAACAAGACGACACCACCTCCTGTATCCATATCTATCTACCTTGAACATCACACCACGTCGAGCGCATAACCAACAACTACACGCACCACAGCCGCAACCATGGGTGGCCAATTCTCAAAGATGATGGGCAAGATCTTCGGATCAAAGGAGATGCGCCTGCTCATGCTCGGTCTCGACGCCGCCGGAAAGACAACTATCCTCTACAAGCTCAAGCTCGGCCAGGACGTCACCACCATTCCTACCGTCGGCTTCAACGTTGAGACGGTCACGTACAAGAATGTCAAGTTCAACGTTTGGGACGTTGGTGGTCAGGACAAGATTCGACCTCTGTGGAGGCATTACTTTAGCGGTGAGTTGTCCGAGGGAAAACCAGTAGAGAAGAAAGTATATGTACTGATTGTGTGGAATAGGTACCCAGGGTCTTATCTTCGTCATCGATTCGTCTGATAGAAACCGCATGGAGGAGGCTAGGCAAGAACTTCACCGTATCATCAACGATCGTGAGATGAAGGACAGTCTACTACTTGTCTTTGCCAACAAGCAAGATCTTGCAGAGGGTAAGCTCTCCCCCATTGTTTAGTCTAACCCAGGGATATCGATAGCTAACACAATCGTAGCCATGAAACCCCAAGAAGTCACCGAGGCTCTCCAGCTCTCCAAGCTCAAGGACAAGGTCTGGTACGTGGTGCCCAGTTGCGCCACCACAGGCGAGGGTCTGCTCGAGGGTCTGGCATGGTTGTCCAACAATGTCAAGGCCCCTCCGACTCCGGCTAAGAAGTAGACGAGGACCGAGTCTTGACAAAATTGCCTGTTTTGACTTGCGACATTTCTTCGCCTGAGGGCTTTCTTCCAACATCTCATACCCATCTCGACCGATCCCGAATACTTCTTTCTCCCTTCCGAACCTGCGCCTCGAGTATCTACCTGAGACGAGCCGACACCAAGAGCTGCAAACCGTACAACACGCTTGTAGCTGGCAAGGGGGATATCTCGCCCACACCATTCCTCTGGATCACAGCAGCCCTCCTCCTATAAAGGAGATTCACTTAACCCTCCCGAACATCCTCACACACATACCAATTCCAACGAACAACCGCCGAATTTGCTGAAATACCCGACTGTTATCTATATCTTGCTTTAATTTTCGTTTTCCCCGACTGCCTGGGGGTTGTGGAGGGGTGAGTGAGTTTCGTAGGATGTGGGGAGGGAAAAGATAGAGATCATAATTTGGGGCGTGAGGAAGGGGACAGGCAGTTAGGAGAGAGAGAGGAAGAAGTAAGATAGGCAGCGTATGTGAGGCACGTCGAGTCCTCGTGTTTTTTTGTATCGTTTTTTGTCCTGTCTACATCTTTGTTATTTTTTAATGTTTTACATCATATCATATCGTCTTTTTGGTGACAGATTTTTAGGTCCTTTTAAAAGAAGTCAATCACCGCTTTCATGTACTGTTGTCTTAATGATATGTCACCCTTTTATAATTCTTCAATGGGGTTGTCCTTGATGTGAGTTGGGTGATGGGTGGAGGGATGTACCTGGGGTATGTCGTGAGTGGTAGGGATGAGCAGACTGGATGATAGGGTAGTTCAAAGGGACTTGGTAAGAGGAACGATCTTGAATGATTGAGATGTATTGTTCCTTTACTTTTAGCACACGTCAAGTCGTCTTCCATTTGGTCTTGAAGTTCATTTCTTATGCGTATATACTCACTCTGTCGACTGACTGGATACGATGTCTTGCTGCATTCCTCATCCCACATTGACCGACCAATAGATCAAGGGACGATGAGGCTCAGCGCAGAGGACACTCTAGTTTACCACAAAAGAGACTTCAAGATGGCGGCTTGCCTTTCTTCCTTCGATCAATAAAGCCTCGTAACATTTACACGTATTATGAGACTGTGCTATAAAAATATGAATAACGTCAATTCTGTACCCAAACGCCGGGTATATGCTCTATCAACTACTCCTCTCACCGGACCAAGGTTGAATGCAAGGCTGGCCAACCGTAAACAATATACACCAAAGTTAACCCCAAAACGCCGTTCTATTCCTGCAAACCCGCCCATATCCCTATTGACGAGGCTTCAAATTCCATACCGCTGCTTGATGTAACGGTGGATAATTCGCTGAGACCCGGTTCTAGGCCTTTGTGAACCCTACTCCTTTAACCGTTTGGCTGGCCGTATAAGAGAGTCATCAGGTAGTCCGCTTCGCTTGGTTCCAGGTAGACTACTAGTCCTAATGTCGTTATCGTCCTGGCTCACGCGTCGACACGGGTATTCGTTCTTGCATCCCTCGAAGCAGTTTGCGCTGACACGATCACCAGTGCTGAAGAAAGGTGACTGAAGAGCTTGAGCGGCGGTCAGACGTTTCGAGGGATCGTACTCGAGGAGACCGGCCAGCAGCTTGTAGCCTTCTTGACCGAGAGAGGCGAGCGGTGGGTTACCGTTGGAGCCGGGGGCGCCAGCATGGGAGATGGTGCTGTAATACCACTTTTCAAGGTTTGAACCGCCCGATGGGGGTGGGGGCGGGTTGCGAGAGCCGTAGTGGCCATGATGATGAGGATGGTGATGATGTCCGTGGTGACCGTGATGGGAGGCCATAGAATTGGCGAGGGTGTTGAGTTGGTTGTATTCGGGCATGGTCGGGAGGAGGGGCCATTTGTCCTTCGTGGGCACACCCATAATCTCGATGATCTTTTGCATCTGGTTGCGCTGGAAGGGAACTGTCTTTTTGCTATCCATCTTCGCTTCCTCTCCCTTGAATATTGGACGTAAAGACAAAAGCTCGGCGAAGATGCAGCCAACGGCCCACATGTCGATGGCGGGTGTGTAGTGATAGGAGCCGAGGATGAGTTCTGGAGCTCGATACCAGATAGTAACGACTACCTTGTCTCCGCTGAAGAGCGAGTGCAGAGGTTTGTCGAAGCGACGCGCAAGTCCCAAGTCACCAATCTTGACCTCACCCCCCGACGTGACCATGATGTTGGCGGGCTTGAGATCACGGTGGAGAACCCAGTTAGTGTGAAGGTACTGACAGCCGTTGAGAAGTTGGAACATGATGCTCTTGACCGTGGCCGGAGGAATCGGATGTCGGGGTTGCTGAGTATGATGATGGATGATTTGTAACAAATCGTGCTCGGCGTACTCGAATACCATAAAGATACACTTGTCCTCAAGCATGATCTCACAAAGACGGATGACGTTGCCATGATGAAGTTCGCTGCACAGACTCATCTCACGGATCGCACTCTGAGAGATACCTGTGTAGCTGATCTGCTCTCCCTCCTTGTCGGGCTTGAACTTTTTGATGGCAAACTCGCCGACAGGCTTGCCATTGCGGCCGACAGCCTTGTAAACTCGTCCATAGGTACCGGAACTGATGAAACCGATGATACGATATCGGTCTGTGATTCGGACCTTGGGTTGATATCCGGTAGACCGGTCGTGAGGTTCTACATGACGTTTTTGGTAAGCATGGGCAGGGAAACCAAGGCCAATATGAGGGCGGAGAGGCATCGCCGAGTATCAAGAGGGTTATGGTCTTGGTTCTCGCTTGTCGAGGTGACGAAGAGTGCGTTAACCACTTGGCATTGGCACAAATCTTGAGGGTGAGACGATGATGATGAATGAGCTGAAAGACGAAGACCAAAGCTAAATGAGGTCCACAGGCGGTAATGAACAGAGTAATCAAAGCAAGCTCAGGCCCCAACAAAAATAAGAAAAGCAGAAAACAAAAACTGAAAATAAGACACTGAGAAAATGATGACGATGACAATGCAAGACAAGACGCTCAGCCCGATAGAAAAAGAGGTAAAGTTGTTGATAATTCAGCCGAGCCGAAGTCGAGTCAGGCAAGTCGTTATTCAAACTCGACACCTCAGGTTGATCTTTTGCCCAACTAGGAAAGTATGCGGCGTAACCTGAAGAGGCAAAAGCCCGCACAAGGAAAAGGAAAGGCGAAGGAAAGGAAATATTGGACGTGAGTTTCAGCCGCCGAGAGACAAGAGAATTCTGTAGGTAGAAATGGCGAGACTGGAAGGACACGGAGAGGAAGCCGAGAGGGAAGAGATGCGAATGCGAGCCAAGGATGGTAGATAGTAAAGGGACTTCAGTTGTCTGACCAATACAGGAGACAGGGAACAGCCAAGATGGATGGATAGATACGCGAGATGGGCTTGAGATAGGATAATGACAAGTATAAAGAGAGTAAGAAGGAATCAATCACTAACCTTCAAATGTCGCTTGAACACTCCGCTTCAACGTCCCCCTGACGGCGCCCAAGCCAACGGATCCCGGGCCCGATGCCCCCGTCGGCGGATTCGTTACGCTCATTTACAGTAAGGTCGGTACCGGACAACGGAACGGCCCCTCCTCTCAATTGCTGCTGAGCTGAGCTGGTGCTGTAAGCGGGAACAAACAGTGGGAGATGATTTGTGAGTGGAGGTCCCCGTCCGTTGATCGCGGCAAAAAGAGATGCGCCGCACCCACTCACGGCCAAGGCGACGGCGACGGCGAGACGCGAGTGGTTGTACAAGTTCTCTGTTTCAGCTTCCTGTATTCGTTGGAAAAACGAACTTCCCCGCGCGGGGAAAATAGTGCAGTAATAGATCAGACAAATCCCCAAGACGAGATAGGATAGGATAGGATACTTCAGGCCCAACCCGAATCGAATCGTGGAGTTGCGGGAGTCAAAACGCGGGGGCCGCCCGCAGCGCGCATGCGTACAAGACCGGGCCGCCGTTCGTTAGCTGCACTCGAATTTGACCGTCTTTTTTCTTTCTCTGCGGCGCGGATCTCTATCTCTATCTCTATCTCTATCTCTTCTCTCGGAAACGGAACGAGACAAAGAGAGGCAAGGCGATATGCGCGATATGGGTCGTGCGGAGTCCGGATTGTGGAGTTTGTTTTTGCTGGGGTGATGATTGAAATAAATTGGACTTCGCTTATGAATGAATCGCGGGTATAGTATGTATAAATGCTTGTTGTTTCTCAGATGGGCGCTGTTGATGGGATAAATGAGATGCGACAATGCAATGTGGAATGTGTCTGGTTTGATCGAGATCTTGCCTTGTGTTCCAGAAGTCTGCGACGAGCTGGGTGATGACTAAGCTCAGTTTTAGATCTCAAGGTCCGTGTTGGTGATGGCTTCAGACAGCTCGTTGAAGAGAGGTTGATGCACTGAGACTCTCAATTGATGTTCTTAGAAGCACTCTATTTCGTAGAATATTTCCTCCTCTTGGGTAAAGACATACTCACAGCACTCGCAGTGCAACCACCACACGCAATGATAAAAAAACGTCTTTTCTTGCTGTCTACCTTGCACTAAGCTTGCACAACGCAAAATCAATTCACCCCCCTGATCTAAAACGCTTCTTCAGAGGCTCATCTATCGCGGTCCTAGCTTCTCAAGCACCCTAGGACCCTCCTCCTCCCACTCCGCCTTGGTAACCCACATGCTCTCCTTGTCCGCCATAATGTTGGCCAGCACCGCACCACCCAGGAACACCATGTGCCGACGTCGTGGAGGATCTTCTATCCGCACCTTGAACTTGCTCAGTCGCTCAGGGTTGCCCTGAAGTGCCCGCGTCAGCCAGAGCTGCTTCAGCTCCTTCTCCAGTCGCGACGGCAGACCCGGGTACATGCTGCTTCCACCGGACAGAACGATGGCCTTGAAGAGAGAAGAACGGATATCAACGTCGGCGGATTGGATCGTGTTGAAGAGGAATTCACCCAGACCAGGCGACTCGCTGTCCACGAGGTGAGGCTGGAAGAGACACTCGGGTGCCTCGAAACGCTCGCTACCAACGCGAATGACACGTCCGTCCGGCAGTGTGTAATCCTCCACGAGCACGGTAGTATCCTCGCTCAGGCGCTTGTCCAGTTCGAGGTCGTATGAAACGTAGCATAGCTTCTCCTTGATCTGGCGGACGGTCTCGAAATCGGCAGTTCGGTTGAGAGCGTAGCCGCGGCGCAGCAGCAGCTTGATCAGGTTGCGCGTCACGTCTCGGCCGGCAACGTCTAATCGCTTCGTAAGGTGGTTGAGGACAACGGATTCGTAGACGGGGACAATGTGTGTGACACCATCGCCAGAGTCGACCACGACACCAGAGCTCAGACCTACACCGCATCCACCATTAGCTCCAACTTGCGCTTACGAAAGCTTCCCAAGCTCCTGTAAGAACTCACCTTGAGCGTAGAGAGCCAGCACGGCCTGAATTGCAACGTAAACGCCGCCGAATCCATATCTATCAAACATAACCTCGCACATCTTCTCCCGGTTCTTGAGGGGGTTCATAGGCGGCTCCGTCAAGAGAATCTTCTGACCCTCAGGATTCACCTTGAGCTTCTCGAAAAAAGTGTAGTCCCAAAGGTGCTCCATGTCATCCCACTTCTTGACGATACCGTTCTCCATGGGGTAGCTGATCTGGAGCATTGTTCGGGCGGCGGCGGCCTGGTCACCGCACATAATGTCCTTAATCACGACATCGCTGTCGGTCTGCTCCTCGGAACGCAGGATCGGTCGGCCAACGATGGAAGGGTATTGATGCTCGGGGAAGTTCTGCGCGGCATATCCGACCTTGAGGAAACCGGTACCTCCGTCGAGGACTAGGCGGTAGGCAAGAGGTCAGCTTGCGGGTGTCAGGGGCTGGGGGGAGCTTCTGAAGCTCGAGAGGTGAGGTCCGAAGCTTACCAATGGGTGGGGGGTTAGCCATTATTGCGATAGCCCACGGCGGGAGATGTGTATTCTGAGGTTGTGAGGCCGAGGAGGTGTCGTGTTGCTATCACCAGCAGCTCAGCTTAGAGGAGGTTGAGGTGGTCGTCAGTAGTGGGGTTGGCGTGGCCGACCGTCGTCAGAGGTGGCTGAGGCGGATCACGTGGCGCCCCGCGATGCTTGAATGACTCCATTGTGATTGCCGTCATTTGGAATGACTCCCCGCTCAAGGAACAGTTTAGATCCAGCGTAGACAACATCGGGATTCAACAGCTAGAATAGTCTTTAGACTCACGCCGAGATACAGGCGCACTTTTCTTTATCAAGTTGCAGATTCTAGGTCCTCCTCATCATCATGTCCGAGATCCGTTTCCTCCGGCGGAATCTCCGCATACTCGTCCTGAACCCCAACTCATCCACAATCATGACAGACGGCATGGCTAATGCTATACGTCAAATGTCACTACCAGACGTATGACTTTACAAGAATAGGAAGACATTCACACTTCTACACAAGCTGATGGTCACAAAAGTCAGTTGAAATTTATACCTACACTGCTCCTCCACACTCTGCTCCTGGGAGCATTAACGACAAGGAAGACATCGACCGCAGCACCCAGGCTGTTCTTGATGACCCTAAGATCGAGGAGGAGCTTGAGTCGGACAAGTACGATGCAGTCCTCGTTGCATGCTTCAGCGTCCACTGCCTGGTCTCCAAGTTGACTAGGTATCGCCATCTCGCCGTCACGGGTATCTTTGAAGCGAGTATTCTCACATCTCTGTCTCTCATGTCTGCGCCTGACAATGCTGGTAAATGGGGTGTCGTCACTACTGGAAAGTTCTGGGAGGATCACTTATCCGATGGCGTCAAGAACTTTCTTGGCCAGGAAAAGGATGGCGTGAATAACAAGTTCGCCGGCATCTTCTCATCCGGCCTTACTGCAGGCGACTTTCATACAGTGTCACCGGAACAGGTCAAAGAGAAGCTCAGGGAAGCAACACGGCAACTTCTCTCTGCAGGACAGGTATCAGTTGTGGTCATGGGCTGTGGTGGTATGGCTGGTTTGGAGGATATCATCCGCTCGACTGCTGTCGAGATGTATGGTAAGGCTGATGGTAACCTTGTCTACATCGTCGATGGAGCCAAGGCAGGCATCATGCAGTTAGAGCAGATGGTTCGCAGCAAACGAGCTTTTCGGTAGATAAGCCATCGCCTCGTTACGCTTGTTGAGCCATTTCTGCAAACGTCTAGAATATACTTTGCATCTTGAATACAGCGAATAACCGGTGCGCCAACGATGTACTCAAATCCCATCAGGTCATGTATCAATCAGTTCGCCATGTACCATGCATGATGAGAAGTTGGGTAGCCGGTTTGCACTCTTATGCACCACGGGTCCTCAGTCAACGCGTCTCGTCCTGCCCCAAACCTCATCGGCGTCCTTCTTGCCTTTTGTTTCTGGCACGTTCCAGAACACAAAAATGGCAGATCCAGCAGCCAAACCTGCAAAGATGAAGTAGACCCATCCATGGCCTCCCAACAAGTTGTTGAGAGCCGTATTCACAATAGGGAAGAATTGGGCCACAAGGAACGTGGCTACGTAATTGGCAGCAAGACACCAGCTCTGCGTAGCACCGACGGCTTCTTGTCCAACCAGCTCAGAGGCAAGCAGAAACGGCACTGGGCCAAGACCAACGGCAAAGAAGCCGACAAAAGCCACGACAGCAATGGCCGAAAGGATCTTCATCCCGAGTACAATCGATAGAGCCAGAACAAATGCACTGGTTCCTTGACCGATGATAGATGCGAGCAGACAAGTCTTGCGGCCGAGTCGGTCTGGAAGAGGAGCGCAGGCGACAGTCGTGATGAGATTGACGACGGAAATGAGAATGGTGAGAAGCGCCGAGGAAATGGGCAGCAAGTCGGCAAGAAGCGAGACAGAGTACATGATGATCGAGTTGACACCGCAAAGCTGCTGGACAAACATGATGCCAACCACAGCGACGATGGCGGGCCTGTATAGAGGATCCTTGAGAACCTCAAAGAACCCAAGGTGCTCAACCCGGTTTTTAGTAGTCGATTCAGAGGCGCTGTCAGCTTGGAGCAGTCCATCCTCTTCGGATGCATCGCGTTCTTCAGAGTTCCAGGACTCAGTCTCCTCATGGATGTCATACCCATTGCCACGGATCCTCTGTAGTGTCCGCTTGGCCTTTGTCGCATTTCCCTGCGCAGCCAACCACGACGGACTTTCAGGTACAACAAAGAGACCCAAAGTCTGGGCTGTCGCAATGAAGACTCCAGTTCCAAGGATCCATCTCCAAGCAGTGCCGTAGCTCAAGAAGTATCCCAAAGTTTGAACCGCGAGAATACCTACATTGATGGAGATCTGAGTCATGAAGCCAAATAGACCTCGTTCGTTGGGCGGCGCAATCTCGCTGATATACAGAGGAACCACGACAGTCGAAGCTCCAGCACCGATACCGGAAAAGAGACGACCCAATGCCATGACAAAGACGCTTCCAGCGACGGTCTCAACAGCAGCTCCAAAGAGGTAGAGGAAGCCAGTGATGCGCATCGCAGGGAGACGGCCGCGACGTGACGAGAACGGACCAGACGTCAGGGCTCCTAGTAGACCCCCCACGGTGAATATTGACGATACGGTCGCAAAGGCGGCTTCGTCCATCTCAATGCAGTGGGACAAAAAGCCATGGTCTTCGATCGGTTTCTTGTGGGTGACCATTCCTTTGATCTTGTCGAGGGCGGAAATGGACTTCTTGCGGCAGGTAATAACATCTTGAGGGGCATTGAGCTCCGCCTAGAGAATGGTCAGTTATGCTCGTGAGGGTCGAGGTGGGCGTAGCGACGTACCAAATGGAAACCGAACTGCAGCGATCCCAAAGTCGAGATGGCGATAAGCAAGATCAGGTAACCACTGATATCGCGGAGACTGAAGCCCGAGCCGGCCATGTTCACGGTCGGTTTGCGGGTATTACTGAGAATTGCGAATATACTGGAAGATGTTGAAGGAAGGGAAGAGCTGAGCTGAGGTTGGAGATCCTGATGACCTGGGGTAGCTCATCATGGGGGTGGGTCCACGTGCTGAGTGGCTTGGGTGCCCCTGTTTCTCCTGCCCGCAATGGGTATCATGCTAACTACAGGGAATTGAGATAGGAATGTGTTTTCTTAATCCGGATAATTGGTAGGTAGAGGCCTAATTCTGGATTCTTAAATTGAAACTTAATCGTGATTCTTAACGCTCAGGAAATGGACTCACCCTATATGACGCAGCGAGGATTGGGGCTCAATTATAGCTATGAATTAACAAATCTAATCGCTGTATTCATATGAGGACCACTCATCAATGATGGAATCTTACCTATAATAATCATAGGTTAGAATCAGGAAAGTCTAGACTACCTGTTTTAATTACTCCTAGTTATTACTCAACCCTGATACTCTGATGATCCAGTGGAGTACACCTCACGCATCGCCTGAGGTAGTAACAACCCATTTCGATGCCAATACAGCAAACCATGAAGCCTTTCTCTAATATGTGGCAAGTGTTTCTTGGATTATTGTGGTATATTATCATCGAACACAATAAATTTCATATCTGTTCAGCGATAAGGTGTCTCAAACAACCACCTTCCTATCCTAGCGTGAACCCGTGTAGAAGCTTAGTTCTGCCCAACCTTACCGCCGTAATATTCTTAAATACATAGTAGATCCAGGTCTCTTATCTGTTCATTGTTAACCTTTCAAACCCTTTTCTGTGCTTCGCTAAGACTAGGAATCTATCGAACGTTTGCTTATTTGACAAATCGCCACCATGTCTGTGATATCGAACCAAGATGAGAAAACACTTTACTTTGAAGAGCGTAACAAAGACCAAAATGAATCTATAATATTTTTACACGGCGGTGGAGGTAGTCATATCGAGTGGAAGTTGGTCTCTCGTCAACAATCGTTATCATCTTATCATCTAATTCTGGTCGACCTACCCATGCACTCGGGATCTCGCGATATCGAACCCTTCACACTCGATACCGCTTCTGATGAAGTGTGCAAGGTTATTCGAAAATATGCCCACGGCGGAAAAGCACATGTTGTTGGCTTTTCCTTGGGCGCCTTTGTTGCCTTGGTCCTCACAGCGCGCCATTCAGATATTGTGATTTCAACTTTTGCAACAGGCGGATATCCATACAAAGGACTCTTCAAATGGGTTATGGCACGACCCACAGTGATGTGGGTAGTGAACAGCATACAGGGGATTCCAGGCTTGACGGAGATGGCATTCCGAAAGCAAGGAATCGATTATGAAGAGTGGATGGCCGAGACCGAGAAGAATAAGTCACCGGAGAGAAGTAGAGACGTGAACAAAGAGCTCAGTGCCTTTAGCATGGATCAGGTACGGGCTGTTGCCGATTCTGGAGTGAGGACTTGTGTTATTTCAGGCGGAAAGATGGATCAAACGGAGTCTATTCAAGAGATGGGGGTGGTGCTTAGAGAAGGAGGAGAGAAGCAGGGAGTCAAGAACGAGGCTGTCGTTGTGCGGGATGCGTATCATCCCTGGCACTTGCAGTTGCCAGAGTTGTTTGCTGCTGGGGTTGATGCTTGGGCTCGAGGTCAAGAGCTGCCCAAGGAATTTGAGATATTATAGCCAGCCTTGCGCACTCTAATTCCTTGCGGATGATGCATTCACCAGGTGGGTACTTCGACGAAACGATACATCATTCAGCTGTTTGCAAGGATGAGAAAGCAATGAGGTGCAGTTGGATATCACATGTACGTACTTAGTTAGGCAGAAATGCAATGCAAGGCTCCTTTTCTGCAATGGTCAGACAGCCAGAAGATTGGCAGGGAGTTGCATGACGCCCCATCATTCTGCCTCACCTGTCGTGCGGGGCCGTGAAAGAGAAAGGCCTCTACCCAAATAAGATGGAACAAGGCCATCTTACATCGTGACAACCTCCGCCACTTATTTGTCGCGTTGACACGACGCTATGGCCGATCCCCTCTCTTTGGCCGCTAGTATCGCTGGCCTGATTTCACTCGCTGATGTCTCCTTCAAGTACGCCTACAAATTCGTCAGAGCTGCCAAGGACGCCAAGGATGATATCTTGAGTCTTGCCGACGAGATCAACAACCTCGCTAGCGTGTTGCGAGTTCTTGGGGCTCTGGCATCCGACTTGGAGGCCGACGGAGACCAGTTTGATCCCACATTGAGGAATCATTACTTGAATCATTGTTTCAAGACTCTGATCCGTATTGAGACAAGAGTAAAGAAAGCTGCCGACAGCTTCACCCGTTCCAAGTTGGAAGGCATCTATCGGCAGCTTAAATGGCCTTTTTCTTCGTCCGAAACGAAAGATCTCCTGGCTGAGCTCTCTCGCCACAAGGAGACCATCAACGTTGCCTTGGCTGCCGACTCGATGCGCAAGCTGCAATTGTCGCTATCCAAATCTGACGACCTAAGTAAGCAGATTTCAGCTATTGGTAAAGTGGTGAGAAGCATCGAGATCAACACTCTCATCGACGTCAACGATAAAAAGCAACGTGTTCTCGACTATTTTATGAAGAGAAACCCACAGCCCAACCTAGAAACAAGCATCAAATTGCGACATTCAATGACAGGGTTGTGGTTGACTGAGTCACCAACTTTTGTTCGCTGGCTCGACACACCCAGCTCCAAGCTTTGGCTGACTGGTATTCCCGGTGCAGGAAAGACTGTCCTGGCCGGCTCGGTCATTCAAGAAGCGTTATCTCGCAGTTATTCTACCCAGGGGATAGGTGTGGCGTTCTTCTTTTGCGACTACAAGGACTCCGCTACATGGCAAGCTGTCAATATTCTGGGTGCAGTGGCTTCTCAGCTCGCCCGTCAAAAGAACGAAGCCTTTGACAGCCTGAACCAATACTACGAAGATCTAAACCCGCCTAGAGGACTTCCTCAAACGCCAGATCCAGACGAGCTGCGAGCTCAAATCAACCTAATGTCAGATCTTTTTGATCAAACGATCATCGTCGTTGATGGTCTGGACGAATGTGGTGACTGCACTGATGATGTGCTCGAAATCTTGATCCAATTAATAGATTACTCTGAGAAGACTTCGCTAGCTATCTTCAGCCGCGATCACTTCAACATCCGGGTGCAACTTGAACAGGACTTTGAAGTAGTTCCCATTGCGGCACATACCAATGATATTCGACTATATGTAAATTCTGAAGTTGAGAAAAGAATTCGGGCCAGACAACTGCAACTCACCAATATGGACATAAGAGAGGAGATTCAAGAAGCTCTTGTAAGACGAGCCGATGGGATGTAAGTGCTGCTATTGTTTCGCGAGGGTTGAGCTAAATCAGCACCTAAACCAGGTTCAGATGGGTAGTTTGTCAACTAGACTACCTTTGCGAATGTGCTCACGATGAAGAGCGCCGCGAGGCCTTGAACAAGCTTCCGCCAGACTTACCTGAGAGCTATCGCCGTCTTCTCGAGCGAGTCAACCGCTGCTCTCCTAGAGTTCAGGAAATAGTACAAATGTGTCTTCACTTCATGACTTTGACCAAGCCCAGATTGACAATACTCGAACTCCGGCAGGCTGTATCAGCTCCTAGCGTGCTAGGCGAGGCTCTGAGTGAGAGCAATACCGTCTCGGAACAGGAGATCACCAGAAGATGCAGCAGTCTTATCCGGAAGTCTCAAGACGGAATTTACTTTGAGTTTGCTCACTTCTCGGTTCAAGAATACCTCAAAGACAAAAATGGGGTGTCACGCGGGGCTCTTGAGAAATACTGGATTTCTCGGTCAACGACACGCTCCCTGTTTGCTGCGCAGTGTCTTCGATTCCTGCAACTCAAGAACTTCGACACAATACCCACGAAATTTGAAGACCTTTCTGGTGTAATCCGTGATAGGAAAATCTACTATCCATTCTGGGGGTACGCTGCAGTCGAATGGATGAGGCTTACCAGAGATGGGCTCGACGACTCGATGGTTCTGGCGCTGGCCAGATCTTTGTTCCAGCGAACCAAGAATGCAAATTTTATATCCTGGGCTATCGAGGTCCTTGATAGTGTTGTCGCTAATATCCGTCTTGAGAGAACATATCAAGATGCCGAGGTACCTTATCGGCAAGCATGGGAAATCGCAACGCACTCCTCATTCACGCCACTACACATGGCGGCTGCCTTGAACCTCCCTGAAATATGCAGTTTTCTTAATGAAGAAGAGCCAAGCATCATCCACAGATTCAATTCTGCCAGTTGTCTCGACCTTGCGCTGGTATCTGTGCTTGCGATACCCGGCATGGCAAACCTCCGCGGTATCAAGACGGTGGAATATGGAACTGCCAATAAAACCAGATACCAGTTCTTACCTTCATCCAAGCGGCGAAATACAACGATCGATTACCTCATCAAAGCTGGAGAAAAACCTTCAGATCGGTCGCTTTCTCCGAACACAGTGTCTGTGTTTTCTATCACCTGCATCTTCGCCGCAGTTTTCAATGACTTGACCCCTCTCATTAGCATCCTGTCCTGCAACACCATCCCGCTCCGGTCTGAAATTCAGATTCTTGATGACTGGATAAAGTCAATAGATGCTAATGACCCCATGGCAGAAGTGTCGGGCCGTACTCTCTTGCAATACCTTGATGCGGCAGACGCTTCAAAAACCGACTGGGGAAAGGAAATTAGATCTCTTGTATGGAACTGGGCTCTCACGTTGGGCTTATCATTTGCAAACGACCGGGACCTGATCGGCATTAGTGTCCCTTCGAAAGCTGCTCTGATCAGCCGGCTTCTTGCAGCCATCTCCAGCGACAATGCCGATCTAACCGCCCATTACCTCTCAGACGATCGACTCGATAAGTACGCCTCATATACGGATGAGGGTCATACACTTTTACATTTGGCGGTCATAAATAATGCATTCGGAGTATTTCGGCTTCTAGTGGCCCAAGGCTGTGATCCCTATGCACCAAACGTAAAAGGTTTCATGCCAATTCATTATTGCGAGCGCAGATACGGTCCGCGCCCATTTAAGCTTTTCAAAGATCTAGGAATCTCGCTTTTGAGTCAGGACAAAGGAGGCTGCAACATCTGGCATTCTTGGGTCAAGGATGAGCCCATCGATTATCAATTTGCCTATGACATGTTCGAGCTAGATCCTGAATCGACGATCCTCGGTCTCCAGACGAAAAATATATTTTCCGACACACCACTGACGCTTATTCTTCGGTATGCTGGGGTAGAATACAAGCAACACTATATGAGAAACGCTCATAGTTTGGCTCCAGTATGTTCTCGAATTGCAAGTTTATGGCACATTCATGGCAAAGCATCGAACAAGGACATGGCCTTGGAAACATCGTTAGAAATTAGCGACACCGTGGGAGTTAACCCGGAATTTGAAGCTATGATAGACACCGAATGCGCCCCTTTGTATGACCTTGGCCGTTATGTCACCTTGGAAGACGTCAAGTTACTCAAGACTCTCTATCCACAGGCAATCAGCTGCAGGGTTGAGGGTACACTTCCAGTTGAAAACTACATCATGACTGCAATGAAACTCAATCAAGTTCTCAGCCGGGAAATAATCGAAGCCCTCTTCCCTGAGAACATTGCAGAAAGCCAATCAGGCGCAGAGCAGACTTTATGGAGCTTCATTTGCAGTTGTCAAAGTCGGGCAACTGATGGGCGAATTTGTAAGGGAAATTACTCTTACTACTATGGCAAGATGGGCTCGCTTGACGTTGTTTTGTCAACCGCGCTCCGACTTGGCACGATGAAGGCCCATGAGCAGCAGTTGAAAGAATCTGGGCTGGTACCACTCCTTGCTGAGTTTAGAGTAAGTCATCAACACCTAGACAGTTCTGACGATTGTGGCTGCCCATCTATGTCGATAATCCGCGACGCCAGTCTTCAAACAGAGTTCTGGGCTGGGTTGAAGGACTTGGAGTCTACCTCGCGTCTATTCAAGGCTGTCATCCAGGATGGAAATCTAGAAATGATGCGAATACTTTTGCAACACAACGTTAACTCGAATGTCCGAGTAAATGGAAGCTCGCCCATGGAAGTCGCCTTTGATGCACCTGTAGCACGTCGCATCTGCAGGTCCGAAGATGGAACAGCTTTGTTTAAGGGACTTATCGATCAGGCCAACAGCGAAGACTTGAAGCAGACTTCCCCGATCGTTGAGAAATCATCACTTCTGCACAGGCTTGCTACATCTGAAGACGCGAATAGTATTCTCTGGTTGGCGGAGGTCCTTGTTCAACGAGGATTGGACATTAACCGAGTAGGATCTGGCCATAGAGCAGAGTCTATCCTCACCCATCATCTTCGCAAATCTTCTTTCCAGTTTGCCGAACTATTTCTGAGACTAGGTGCCAGTCCGTCAAATAATCATGAATCGCCTTATCATGCTATACACCTGGCTATTACCCAGGATAATGTGGTTTTTCTTCGAACCGTTTTGGCTCACGCAAACAACACGACCATACAAGTCAACTGGAATGTTCCGGTAGATTTTGTTATCGAGCATCTCGACCAGAATATTCGTATAACTCAGGGGAATGCGGTTCACTTAGCGTCAAGCAAAGGCAGTACCAACTGTCTGGAATTTCTAATTAACGAGGGTCTAGTGACACAAAATTCGGTGTCAACCGAAGGGTTTACACCAGTGCATGCCGCAGCCTTCAAGGGTTCTACAACAACTCTGCAGATTCTACTTACCAATGGCTTCAATTCTATGACAGAAAGCAAATTTGGATACACTCCACTTCACATGGCCGTGCGCAGAGGAAGTCTCGCGGCAGTCGAATGCTTGCTTGAACATGGCGTACTAGATTCTTTCGATGCATTTGGAAAAACATCAAGGAGGCTCGCTTTCGAGCTAGGCTTCACTAGTATTGTCGAACTACTGGAAAAAGCAGCTAGGGGTGGAGGGAAGCCACGCCTAGATATCCAGAAAAGAGGCCTATCAAGACAACAGGCCAGACGCTTCATAATGGCTCTTGAGCAGGCTGTTAGAGAAGATGATTACGACACTTTGGACATGATTTCTGAGTCGGAGAGCCTCATCGACAATTCTTTGTGTTCAGACGAGGGTGGTTCTGTACTGATACTAGCCTTGGAGCTACAGAATCAAAAAATGGTCAAGTGGCTCTTGGATCATGAAGCAAGCACACTTACGGCAAAGCATACCGACGGAGTTGAAGACAGTGTACTCGAGATCGCATCTGCTCGAGCCAGTCTAAATGGTCTATTGGCAGAGCTGATGGAGGTGTACCTTCGGCAAGGAGGCGATCTGATTTGCGGCGATGACTTTCCTTTCCACGATGCCGTATGGAACTATAATGACAAGGGGCTCGAGTGTCTGCTTCATACCATGGAGCATATATTCAAACACAGTTGGTAAGAACCGCACCTAGTGTGATTTCGACGGGTTTACTCAACATACTAGGCATAAACGTCAGATGACCTCTCGTCAAGTATTTGAAGCAATACTGAATCGTCTATCATTGTCCATGTTTAATTGCGAGTCAAGTTGGCGATCTGGGAGACATTGGGCAAGTACGACACCGCTACACATTGCTTCGTGGCTTGGAAACAAGTGGGCAGTGTCGCTTTTGGTGGAGAAAGGCGCAAATATCGATGCACCTGATCCAAATGGCTGGACGCCGCTGATCTATGCTCGGTCTGCTGATATGGCACAGCATCTGATATCCCTCAGAGCTTCAACAGCAACAATGTGCAGATGCGGATCACTTCCCGCCCTGATCAGTTGGTTCGGAGCCCAGGTGTTTTTCGAGCTCTATCCAATACTTTTTTCGAGGCTGCCAAAGGACCTTTTCGTCACGTCGCCTTCGAAGCAATTTCCGATGGGATGCGACGATCTATTAGTTACACCCGTGTGTTTGAGAATGCTATATGAGCAGAAGTACGATCTGGTGACCGAGAACGAGGCAGGTCGGAGTCTCATGCATTCTATCATGTGCGAGGATGGTCTATCGGGCCTGATGCTTGACAATGGTCAGGGAATGAATGGGACGACTCCATTTCCATGGCACTTGGAATGGCGTCCTTTTGCCAGCCTGGCATTTCTAGCATCAGCTTTCGAATGCTTTCGAGAGAAGGTACCGTTTGACACTTTCCAGAGAGTTCTGAATCTTGAGCCATCGCGCGGCTGGAGCCCTTTGTGCCGTGCTTCTTCCTTGAATCTTGTTGATATGGTCGCAAATTGCTTAGAAATGGGCGCAGATATTGACTATGAAGGGTGCAGCCTCGGGTCAGCTCTCATGGTTGCAAGTGCCAGTGGTAGTCTCGAAGCTGTGAAGCTTCTTGTTCGCAACGGAGCATCAGTATCATACACCCGCGACAACAGACTTAGGAGTTGTTACTTACTAGCTGGGACGGAAGCTGTGAGAGCATGGCTTCTCTCAGTGCGATTCAGGGATCAGCTGAGAATCACAGATCGAGGAGAGTTTGAGCACACGAGAGAAGAGGCGCTTTGGAGCGGATTTGCTCAAGCGAAGCTGAGGCTTTATGGTAAGAGAGCACGGGCTCCCGCGGAGTCTTCGTTGGATTATGCAAAAAGGCTGGCCAGGATAAAGAAGAGTTTCGAAGGTAAGGTACTTCCTGTCTATGTTGAACGCTCGAAATCGGAATCGGAAAGGGAATTTGGTCGGGAACCGGCTCGGTATCAAGTTCAGAGAGAAATAGGATTGGACGTGGGATCATGAGCAGAATTGGGGTTGAATCTGAACGCATAGTCCGAGTGGATACCACTTCTGACCAAAGTTTAGAATCAAGAGGGACGGTATGAGTTGGGTACTGAGGAGATGATCGATGGGAGAACCTGAAACATGTGGTGGAGAGACCATGAAAAATGTAATGCGCTTGAAGTGTGAGCGATTCGGTTTCTTATCTGTAGAATGAATGATTCTTTCGACAAAGCAGTACTTCGTTTTGATACAAGAACACAAAGTCTTTCTACTGGCATAACAGGAAGAAGATCAAGGGTGATATGAACCGTCGCACAAGAGATATCTCCACTAAGATCCATCAAAAAGGAGTTTCGTCATCCCGAGCCGGATTCACAACCAGTGATTCACTTTGTTTTCGGATGGAATCTTACACTAACCTAAGACTAGAGCATATAAAAGCTAAGTGTTCAGTAATTTAGGTGAAGTTTTCGGTCTGGATTCTCTTTCTCTCAGGTAGGAATTGGCAGAAAGTCAGGTAAGGCAGTTTATGTTATCTGTGCAGTGCCATGGCAGTGGTCTTTGTACATGTCATGTTTGCAAGAGCATTTCATGGTGATTGGCAGTGCAAACTGTGCCTCGGTGAAGGGATGTCTGATACATTCTACTATAGGCGCCAAACGCATGTGACCGCGAGTCAAACACCTCAGCTTCATTCATTCATTCATTGCCGACCAGACGAACGGGATTGCCCCCAATAGAAACCTAAATAAAAACACCATAGTCACCGCGTTTGTATGTCACCTTCAATGTTCCGGTATTGTTTACCCAAGATGAACAAGAGAGAAAAAAGGGTTTGTTTGCAACCTCGATTGCTTCGCGAATATGCGAGAAAATATCATGAGAATTCCTTGCATCTCCCACCAGCAACTTCGACCGAGTCCCGAGGGCAGAGTCCAGCTCCCATCGTGACGATACCTTAAGGGCATCATCATGGAGCTCATCAATGACTGGCGCCAGATCCCGCCTCCCGCGCGCGAGATGTTCAACCTAGACGACATCGTCAACCAGACCAATCTCTTCCTCAACATCGCTGTTCGCAGCGGTCTGGTCTCCTTCTCGCTCCACGTCTACCAAGTTCCTGGGGAGCGCACCTGTCGCTGGCACTTCTACGTCCATCTCAACGAGAGCCTTCAGTCCTGCGACACTAACGGTGAATACGCCAGCATCAGGGGTCTCGCGTTCTGGATGAAGCCTGTGGAGAACGGACTCGCAGGCGAACTTGCCATCCGGTTCGTTGTCGGACATCGACCTTTCATGCATCCTATCGCCAACTTCGAGTTCCCTCTCAAGAACGCCAATCGACCTTACGATCAGAACCTCACTTTCATCGACCTCATCAACGTTCTTCAAGGCTCGGCTCAGGGTCTTCCGTTTGCGGAGAAGGGGAACTTGCTTCGATTCCAGTTCTGGGCTGGCCAAGAAGGTTGGAATGGGCACCGAGATGCTCTGTAAGTTCTCGCATCGTCCTCTCTTTGTTGCAGATCGAGGCTGACATGACCGTAGTACTCAGTGGATGGTTCGCCTCAACAACACCCAGATCGTCGGATGGCGCTACTTCGACAAGACCACTGAAGACGCTTACTTCGAGGGTGATTTGGAAGCTCTCAAGGAGCCTAGCTTTGATCGCGTCATTGGTGTGACCTTCATTACGGACGGAGCCGAAGACAAGGCTGGATTCATTAACGTGGTGATCACGCCCAAGCGGATCCGTCGGGGAGCCTTTCTCAGTGGAAGAGTGCTTCGGGCTACTTCTCAGAACGGTGCTACTCTGCCCTACGAAGGGCCTGCTGCTTGGCCCAGCCCACCTAGCCTGCCTGCCTTACCCGATGCGTCTGGCGCTTGAATCGACAGCGACAGGCATGCCATGCGGTCGGAATGGAAGAAGGGACGAGTTGTTTTGGACGAGCAGATTGGGAGTCACCTACGCCTGGAACGGATTGCTTTTACCGTGATCATACGTCGATGCTTGCTGGGGATGAATGAATGATGGGTCACCGACACAGGGAGGAACGAAGTGAACTGCTCTCAATGGAAAACGCTACTAGGGAGAAAAGCTATATATACAACCGCTCAGCGGTGAATTGGTGCCACGGATGGGGCAAGCCTGATGTATCTCGGATCTTCGCTATCAATACCAAACATGACCGTAGATGCGCCCGCACTCCTTGTCTTTATAGTATCCCATGGTCGATAGCCTACAAGCTCATGATCCCACCAAGGTCCGCGTACAGCATGGGCGATTGCCAAGAATCCGGCGGGGAGCTGTGGGAGTCCTCTCGTTCGGTTACGGACGATGTCAATAATCGAGACGGAAAGGGACATGAAGAGCATGACGGCGACGGCGATCAGGGCACTACATCGGACGATGTAGACTGGTTCCGTGACTAGAGTGAGGGTATGGACTTCTGTGGTGCCAAAGTAGCCCGCAGTACTGATCGATACAATCGCGTGGGCCATGTTGCCGAAGAAGTGTCCAAAGTCTTTCGCCGTGGGGATCGAGTATAGAGCGTCGAGAGTATCGTCAGCGATGCCAATCTGGTTTCTGAAAATGTACCACGGGATCGCCGACATGTATATGCCGAGTGCATCCAAAGCATCTGTATCCAAGGCTGTCTGGTTATCCCCAGGTGATTCAGTGCACTCTGTCATGATCGTGCCGTTAAAGGTGCAGGAGCCAATCATCCATTTAAGTGATGGGGTACACTTTGTCCGAGAGATCCAGTCCGATTCCTCAGTCTGCACCAAACTCTTATCGTCACCTCTATTCCGCAATGCTGTCTCGTTGATATTTGGTATCGACTTGGTAGCGGAAAGGAAGTACGTCGTTCCCGAAGTGGGGATCTTGTTTGTGCCGTATTTCGTAGCATTACTCCAGAATCGAATGCGTTGAGAGCCCTGTGATAGCAGCTCAATGCTTTCCACGCTGTTGTCGGGAAGAGTGAAGTTGTAGATCGTGTTTCCATCGTCTTTGTAGGACGTGTAGTTCACTTCGGTAGCTGCCTCGCAATGAGCGTCCCAGTCGAAGAAGACCAAGCCATCGTAGGTTGTGTTTGCCTCGAACGTGAGATTGTGTGTTGGTACAGGGCCCAAGATGCCAGAGTCGACGTTGACGAGTGCACTCTGAGAGACAAGGTTTCCAACGAAGGTGTAGACTGCTTGTGACAAGAAGGTGTCGTTCTTGGAGAGCGACGGCCGAAAGTCATTCCCCGAGCTACCGCCCATGGCTGTTGACAGGGCAGTCACGTTGGCAGCAGCTGCATCAGCTGGCGATACCGGAAGCCCGATAACGCCATGGCCCGGCTTGAAGTACGAGTACGGCCCAACAGTGAGGGTCAGGGTACCAACAGGAACAAGCAACGTCCGCGTGAGAATCAAAGCAGCATGCATCAAGCCATACCACCAAGAGTACTTTGCCACTGTTTTCAATGTGAAAATGGAAAAACTATCACCGATCTCGTCCAGGTCGCGAATGGCAACTGGTTGCTGGGTCGTCAACGCAAAGAGGTGCAGTCTCCGAAAGTCGTGTACTATCCACTGCACAAGAACACCAGCCGGTGCAAGAAGAGCTGAGAGGGCTACACCGGAGTAAAGCTGATCAACTGGCAGGCCGTTGCCAGTGCGGAATACACGACGTTTGGAAGCATCGTTGTCCAGTAAGGCCCCGGTATAGGACCACGCTATGCAAGCGACTGCACCAGCAAAGTAGATACCCAGAATGATGATGTAGGCTTTCAAATAGTTGTCAAGCTTGTACAGACCCTTGAGCGTGTCGTTCTCGTGATCTGGGGGTGCAACAGGAACGGGGCGGTCAGAGGTATAACCGGGGACCTTATCGTCTACCCGATCTTCCTTTTCGAGAGAAGTATACACCGCCGGTGTAGCCATGATGTCCGGATTTGTTAGTCGAGATGTGGAAAGAATGTAGATACGAAAATGGCGGGACTGTTGAGAATGGTGGTCGGGTCGGACACGGACACGGACACGGAGATTGTGGGGCTGACACGGATGTAACATAATTAAACATGAAACGGGCAATTGATCGCTGGTCCTATGGAAGGATTTAATATTGCAGATTTCCATATCCATACAGCTCTTGTTTTGTTTAGTGTAGTTTGGGACTTGGTGCCCCGTGGAGAAATAAAATCCTGGGCGCGAGACTTCACCTCTACTATAAATAATCTCTGAGTGGTGATTAATTTACCAAAATTGAATAAAAGTCTTTATCGAGTCTGTGTCTAAAGTCTTGATTTGTTTCACGACCCTTAAGCTCCGTTTCCGCTCCAGCAAGCAATGTCCCAAAAAGTCATCATTGAGCCATGCATACTGAGTGCACTGTCAACTTGGCCTTGAATCTGCCCTTTTCTAGTTCACTAACACGTCGGGGAACCGATGCCCCCCGCCGAAATTGATAAAAGACTCCCATTCGACTCTCATGACGCCCTGAAGCCTCGTCCCTCTGTAGAATGTGTAGAAATTGGGCCTGATCCAAAGCTTATTGAGTCTGGGAGCGGAGTTGAGAATGCGAAGAACAAGAGCTGAGTACCAGTCATCGATCTCAGCGTCGTCGAGTGGCCTACGGCCCTGTTCGGACCAATCCTGACGGATCAGGCGTTTGTCCAGCCGCTGGTTCCATAACGTGAATGCAAATTGGCGAAGATGTGACATCGCATTCAGGGATACAATCAATTGCTCAACCATCTGGTCCTATTAAAAAGTGTTAGCCGCGGATTCGTAACTTCTCAATGGGCGTAGAAAGACTCTACCAAGTCATCCAAATCATCCCGCGACGTGAATTTCCCTGGACAATTGTGCGCGGGTTGATCCTCGTACAGAACAAGTGACTCCAAACGTGTGAAATCGCTGTTGATTGAATCCAGAGTCTGATGTTCCATGGTTCGGAGTACTCGGTGGTGGTCTTCGTAGCCCGATCTAGTGAGATGCAATGCCTTGAGAGTAGGGAATTGAGATTGCAGGATCTTGTATTTCTGTGAGCCGTACCAGGAAGGAACCTGAACTGCTTCAAGAGTCCCGGGTAGGTAGTGGCGTAATATCGCCGCAAGACCCAGAACGTCAACGCAATTCAGAAACCGCAGGCTGCGTGGACCTGACCACTTTCCCGTCTTCCGCAATAGCTTGTTGAATTCAACTTGCTGTGGGCGAGACGTGAAATCAATATAGAGGGCTAGCCCTTCCAGACGGGGCATCCGTTGGAGAAATTCGCCAATGAGCGCGATACCGCATGCTTGAAGGTACAAAGGAATAGGCTCCCGGACACCAAAAACATGGAAGGTAGCATACCTAGAAAGCTAGTGAGCGGAAGATATAGCGTGCTGGAAATTTTGGTAGAGCCTTACGTTATCAAAGGCTGGATTGAATTCATTGAAAATGCCGAGCTTCCATGAAGCAGGGATGTCAGCTGCTCGGTCAGCCGTCCCAGGTTGCCAGAGAATTTGACTCTCTTGAAAAGCCGTGGGCAAAGAACCCGTCGAAGCCTCTTCGATGTTCGAGTAATCAGTTTGAGATCATAAGTAGACAAGTTAGATCCGATCATGCAGAGAATTTCTGTCGGTAGCGTCGCAAGGGTTGCAGTGTCTGCCATGGCTGAGTCGACCTCTTGACACGGGGGGCAAGGAGAGGCTGATGTCGTTGAAGAGGGAAAGCGGCTTTCACACATGAGTTAATAAAACATTCCGCTAGATTTCCAACACCATCCAGATTGAGGATAACGCACTTGTTGACCGTAGATCAAGAGGTGAATAAACTGAACATAGCCTGTTCAAAACTTGGTAAGTGCTGAAGTCTCTAGTGTAGATACGGGGTTGCTGCGTAGTGCACAAAGAGATGACAATAAAGAGAATGATGCGATGCGAGGCGATGCTTTCAATCGCATAGGGAGGAGATGCAGCTGCCAATAGGAGGATAAAAAGCTGCGCGCACGGACGACGGTGCGCGAGAGCCGACGAAGGAAAGGGAAGGAAGGAAGCTGGGATGAGAAGATCAAAGATGAAGAGATGAAAATTCTAGAAGAGCGTCAGATATCAGGGTCCCAAGATTAAGAGATTCTATAGTGCGACTTGGTGCAGTTCAGAGGTGTGAATGAATCACTGCCAGTGCCTGACAGCTGGCGAGAAGAGACGCACAGAACTGCGGTAGGCTGCTCTTTATTGTGCATTGAGCCAGTCAAACGTATTCAGCAGTTCGAATTTGAAGTTCAAACGCCCTGCTAAACCAGAGCTAAAATGCTCCAGATCTCCGACATTGTTCATTTGATTGTTGAGATGATAGTCCAACACGCGCTGAATCACAATCTTGCAACTGGCGCAGAGGTCACCATTCGGTGCTGATGGGTGAACCCAGTCCAAGAAGCCAACCAGTAGACTGAGCTGCTGAACAATACTTGATCGGCTCAACCGACTGTCCTTGGGATGTTTTCCCTGAAAAGTCGGCCGTAGCAGCTCCAAGCAGAGGATACCGCCACCAGGGACCGCAAAGGCCATCAACTACACGGATTGTTAGACTTTCCATTAGGATAAGGCGATGGATGACCTACCAGCCACTCAAAGTCGCGTCGCATATCGCGGAATCGGTCCTTATGTGTCCAGAAGAGGAGGGTGAGCATGACCATTTCGAAAGAAACCACAAGTACATCGCCCTCATCCGGGCATCCATATTGTAGCAACAATCTTTCTAGTAGGAACATATTTTGTAGATGCGTCAGCTTTCCAAAGATCCTGATGGAGACGACGTTTGTCTGGACGGGAGGATCGGAAAGGTCTCTATCGTATATGTGTTTGTCATGCTGAGGAAGAGGCTGATCAGAAAGGTCATCTGAGTTGTAAATTAAGCATGCAGGAAGTTGAGCTACGACGTCTAGCTCGCGCTGCTTAAGATGCCTACTCTGGTCAGTAAACCTCGTGTGAAGATAGATTGGGAGAGCCAATACCTCAGCGTTTCCACATTCGCATTAGACCCAGAACCCAGGGTGATGTTAAGGATCTCATTGAGTATCACAGCCATCAAATAGCCTGCCCTGCAAAGACCAGAAGCATACACACGTCCATTTCTATTCCAGCCATAGGGATCAAGTGCAGCCACGGCACGTTCGAGCACGACACCGCCAGCGTGAAGCTCCTCATCAGACAAGTCAAGGGGAGGTGGTGTTGTGCAAAATTGAGGGTTTAGCAGCGGAGGGCGCCCGGTGAACGCGACGACGGACTTGTCTAGATTGTGTATCCGTCCGAAAAGACGTCGGTTGTACTCGGAACACAGTGTAGGCTTGTACAGGGTAACGTCCTTTTCAGCGTGCAGACCTAGATAAGTCATCATGGATACGGTTTCTGCATGCGAGGCCCAGCAAGCAAGACCTGATAACCGTATAAGTTACTGAACTGCAAAGATAGCTGTGTAACTTACTCGCATCGCCGACAATCATTGACGACATAATTGTCTTTTGGAACAATAAATCCAGTATAATGACATTGGCCAGGTTGAAATGACGGGCCAGCGTGATGCTGTGTCTCAAGTATGATAATACTGTTTCGTTCGCCGTTCCGGTTTCCGTGAAGTTGAGCTGAGCGCGTTCTATCGGCTCAAATGAATTAGGAATACGTCTTAGCACACTCCATAACAGCGCTATTGACTCCCATCGCAGATTTGGCCCACAAAGCTGGTCTATCCACTCTTGCGATCCGGTATGAATGTCTCGAAATGGCCGTACTGTGTTGTTGCAAATGCGCTCAGCAATGCGCTCGAGATTAATACTCCTGCTGTCCAAATGTGTTCCGAAGGTTGATTCAAGTGATTTGAGTATACTGGGCACTGTTATGTTGGACCAGAGTCTGTTCTCGCACTTGATTCCCTGGGAAATCAGGCGGTCGTAGCAAGGGCCAAAGATACAGCCGAGAACTGCAAGGCAAGTCTGGCGTATGGTTGGTGGGAGATCTTGAAATCGGATGTGGCAGTTCGATTGTGAGCCTGGGGTGTCGATGTCTTCGGGTTTGATATCGAATCCATCAAGTTGTAATAGGCGATTCCTAGTTTCTTCAAAGATTTCGTTGTGTCCTGTGAGACCAAAGAATGCAGGCTTAGGTGTCATGCCCTCTCTGTCAGTAGAGGATCCAACAGAGTCGGGTGGCATTGTTGGTTCTGATGGTTTTATCTGTGGAAGACGAATGCTTACGCCTTGGTATGTCTCGTACAAAGTCCAAGGCACGAGAAGGCAAAGGGATGATGATTTTCCAAGGGAGATATATACTCTTTCAGTATCTCCGCGTGAAATATGACTCAGGCAATCAATTTCGACTTTGTGACTCGGTACAGACAACTGGCTAAGTGAAGTTGACGATATGACACACATCGGCTGATGACGCAGAGCGGGATCGGATCCTTGTCGTGTCGTTTGCGTATATACGTTATATGAATCTAGCGAGGTCCATCGCTTACCACGTTGTGATGAGCCTGCCTCCTCCATCGCAAGAACTTGGATCCACGATAGGAAATTGAAGGGGCTTCGAATATAGGCGGTCGCCTGTGATTGCGGATCTTGGGCAGCAGCTTATGGCGGTGCTCGAGTTTTACAATGTAACGAAATCAACTGCGCCTCTTAGTAACCTTCAAGCTGGTTTCTGGGCTTTGTTCCTAGGGACTCACATCTAGAGCTACTTTCGAAACGACTCTCGGCTGACTTTTACATATAATCTTGCAACTCTAGCAATAGAAACCTCATCCACCCAATTAGATCAGAAGTATAAATGCCGAAACCATTATCACGTCAAGGAGGAGACATAGTCGGCCTAGTACTATACAAGCCGCTTCGCTTAGTGTTAACCTCGACCTATTACATTCAAGAGAAACCTTTACCCCAAACCTTATTATCACTATTAAGGTACGATATACCTAGCTTTGTGGTCTCTGACATCTTTAACTGAAACTACTACATGTGCTTTCAGCCTTATAAGATACAAGGTTCTGCCTTCAACCTTTGTAAAGAACACATTTCTTCAACTAAAACGTTGATATCTTGGGCTCGTCTTGAAAGTTACATTAGAATCACTACCAAAGCATATACTTCGTTATGAAAATAACTCTCTGTGTATTACCTGCACAATGACATTCTGTATCAGCCGTAACGCGCCCGAAATATGTAAAAACCTCTGATACCCCGATTTAAATCTACCAACCCTGTCTCAAGTCTCTCGTCCTCACTTCTGGGAACCGTTCTCGTGTCCCGCACCTAACACTTGGCTTGTCTCTTGGCCTTCTGCCCGAGGCTTCTCAGCGTCTATGGCATTCTTCGTTTTCTTGCTCAGATAGGGGAACCAGAAATAAGGATGAAATATCGTCAGAGTCCATACAGAGATAAGAATCATAGCTCCGTCTAGGATCAAGAACGTTGTCTCGTTCTGCATAAGGCTGCTGCCCCAGCCCATTTGCATCTCAGGAATACTGCAGTAGTTATCAGTAATCAGGTCTCACGACTTTAGTGGATAATGGACTTACCGGTAGATGCAACGGACAATGATAGCGACGTAAGCAACCGCCAGAGCGTAAACGAACGTCTTGGTCTTCTTGTCGCTCGCCCTTATTGTTTTGACATTTCCATTGGAAGAAGATTCGCTTTCTGCTGCGAACTCGCCACCAGAAGTATGGGCTCGGACGGCGGCACCACTCTTGATAGCCTTGTGTCTTCTCCAGATGTAGATAAGCATCAAGCATCCGCAAAAGATCATATTCGCCATCTGAAAGACGACACCAGCAACGAGGAGACCCGAGCCTACGTCGAGCAAGTCTTGGTTGCTGTTCTCTCCATCAGTCGCAACTGAGGAGACGCCACCGCCAGCAGCCTGGATAACGATGGAGAAGAAGTCTGTGCCGACGAAAACCCAGGGGTATAGCACGGGCTTGATGAAACTGTATTCGCGTCCGTACCACAGCACCAAGTGCTTAAAGGTGATCGAGATACTGGCTGCCACCAATGTAGGACCGAGGATAAGAAGAACCAGCTGGATGACGAAGGCGTTGTAGACCCAGGGATTCGAACTCATAACGACGCGACCGCAGTAGCCGATAAGCTCGAAGATCGTACCGATCGCTAGCCAGACTGTGAATGACCATGTTCGCGCCTTGATACCGAAGTATAGCTGGGGAAGAAGAGCCAATGCATGGGCTACAACGAAGAAGACACATCCACCAAGGTTGAACGTATCTCCATACAATGATGCTTCGGCGGGACAACGCTCGGAAATGCCGTCGGCGCAAGTCTCGTACGAGGGGGGTTGGTAGTCGGTCATGTTGGGGGACGACATGGCGGCGGATATCTGTGGTGTTTCGACCCGTGATCCAAGGACCTAAGAATCGGAAATCTTTTTAAAAACTGAAATCACAAAGGACGCGGGTCATCTATGAGTATTAAAGTCCTCCGGGGCAAGTCTTCTGCGGGGCCGTCCATGGAGCTGTTACGCAACCAGGGTATTTATGGGGGAAGGATCAGGGAGTGGGAACAGTGGGTTCAGATACGAGGCGCAGTTAGAAGAGCCAAGAATGAGGGCTAAGCGAGGTACAGATCGAGCGTCTTGGCGTTGATCTCAGGCAGTGAGACGGGGCAGAGCTTATGTTTTTATTCCGCCGCATGATGAAGTGGACTTTGTAGATGTCGATAACAGAGCTCATTTGTTGATGGTGATCTGACATGTAACCTTGGATTCAGTATGAAGTAGCTCAATGATACTTGATGGATATACGGAGCCATTCATCAACAAGTAAAACAATCCTAGATCCACGCAAACCCAATCTCGGCACACCGTGGCGGGCCCTCTTGGCATCGTCAACAAAGGCCGTGTCACGTAAATAAATGGACTGATAAGGTCGCATACATACCTATTAACCCCGATTGGGTGCCAGGCGGGTCAGTAAATAATGGTAAATAATGGTAAATAACAGTAAATAATCAACAATTATCTAGTGGGCCGCCCAGCTCCCCAGCCATTGAGGTTGAAACAGCTCGGTCTTCTCGCGTCGCTCGGTTTCATCGCTTTTCTTGACCGGGGTTTTGATTACATGCCAGAAAGCCCGTTCGGTTTCAGAAGAGGTCCGATCGCATTTGTATCCACTCTTCGAGATCCTACATATTGTTTTCTTTATAGAAATGCTATAGTATTAGATGCTGACGTGGACAATTTTCTTGTGGTTTGGCTAAGATTTTAAGCATAAAACTAGCGTCAATTTGCTGTCATTCCTGTTTGACGTGTGCCAGTCTGACAGCGAGACCAGCAAGCAATATGTATTGCCCATTGTTAATAATATGGGTTAAGTGCATGTACAAGCATGAAAACAGTGAATCACAATGCGTGATTAAAGTTGGTTTATTGCTACGCGCTTTGATCTCTGTAGTCCGCTTCGCTCGGTACGAACCCGAGCAAAAGACGCTATCTAGTACTCGGTGGTGCAAGCTTCTTATCGTGCTTGTCTTGGCGGCTTGAGACTACGGGATACGGAATACGAGTTACGAGCCTTAGAGATCCAACACACTGAATCTTATTAAGATTATTCAAGACTGTTGGAGCGTCATCGGACAAAGAATCGAAACAGATATGACAACAAAATCATTTCGAAATGCGTTATTCTATACTGTACTTTAAGTCCCAGCTACACTAGAATCAATACACCTATGTGAAGGTATGATATCAGAAACATAGAAGCTAACGCTGTGAGACACTTCCTTTGCCATGCACAGGGGAAGCTACCATTTACATTTGAATGGTACCATTTATTAATCCTTTTATTGTGGCTATTCAACACACATCAAATCGTGAAATGCTCTTCCCATGCAGCAAGCTTGGCACAGCCAAGGACCATGGCTAGCAGGTGGGCGGTAAGGCAACGAGATCATACAAGGGTGATCCACTCCAAGTCCCGACCCTGTTGAAGGGCTTCCCCATCCATGATCCCATGGACATATGCCTGTCCAACATATGTATAAGTCTTATCAGCGTCAGTCGGCCGCAATATGAAAGGCATGTTGCCCCCTAGCAAAACGCACACAACATCTCCAGCGCGTATATCTACTCTGACGTGACCAAGCAGACCAGTTCGTGTGGTAAAGGTCTGATACTGAAACAGAGCAAGCTGTGATTTAGCCTCTGAATGCCAAAGCTCGTTGATCATAGTTTCGAACCCTTCTCTTGTCCTAGGCATGGTGTAGTCGCGAGGTTTGTTGGAGAACACGACGCAGATATCGAGCATTAATGGACACCAGCCAACTTCTTCGTATGATCCCCGCTGACATCCACGAGGGTCTCGATGATGCCATTTGGTTATCGTCTCAAGCTTATCCTCTGTCGTATACATTGGACCACCTGATTCCATGATTTGATCCACGACTATGCCTTGTAGCTCTAGTCTCGAGTCGATGGGTGAGAACCTGATGTTGGGCCCAGACCTACCCCCCGTATGGTACCAACTGTACATATATAGCCACCCGAGTTCCTGATCAAAGAACTCGGAATTCCCTGGTTTAGACTTTGAATGATAGTCGGGGCACCAAGTGGGTAAGGTCAATGATCGATCCTGTTCGGCGATCCTAACCAAAGGCCCAAGGTTCCTTGACTCATGGATCAGTGAACGGACAACGTATTTGTATGCTGCCTCGTGGGAAATAGTGTAATCAGCCAAAGCCCTACTGCCCAAGCCGAGATAGGCGTACACATAGTCCCTCGGATCGGACGCACGACGGAATCTGAACATTTCCAGGGCCATTCTGACGAGTATGGATTTATTGGGCTCCTTCTGGAGGAGCCGGAAACCCTCGATGCAGACCCAGAACTTGTAAAGAACGTCGTGAATTTGGGGATTTGTAACGCAGCAACCAGTCCTATCATGCATCAACGATGTGATGTGTGCAAGCATGACTTCGGATAATGGTAGCTGTATCGTCCCACAATGAAGTGTGGCCTTCTTTGGTAGGACTGTCTCTTGCACTGTCCAGGCGCGCTGCCACCAGGAGAGGTTGAGAAGAGCAGACAAAGCGTCCGATTCCCTTTTGGATACGGATTCATCTGCATCCCCGGATCTGTTGTTCCAATGACGGTTGGCAGCCATGGATCTCAACAACGCGAACGCTGTTGCTGCATTGTCTTCGGAAATGTGGTTTACGGCGGCAGTTGGCACACTTGCAGGGCTACTTACAAACTCGACGCTTTCAGAGAAGTCGCCAAGCCAGAGGATCGCTTCTGTGGTGGATGAATAAATATCCCTCATCAGGCCGATTTGGTGCGATTTTTCCGTATCGTCGGCCTGATTGATACAGAGTGCATCCACCCAGATCTGTCGCTTGTCATCAGAGAGGCGCAGTCGCCGGAGAGCATTGAACAAGTTGCTGGTGATGTCTACTTCCTTGCTGTCCACCTCAATAATGCGGCAGTCATGGGGATCGCCCCAACAATATGACAGGGCTTCGTAGCTTGGGTTGCTGCTTAACGAAGCAGTATGCAACTCGCAGCGGACGGGATCGTTGAACTGGCCAGGCAAGAGATGTAAGATGCGTATTTGACGTTGACGAGGCTCGAGTTGCTGATACCTCAGTGAGCGGTGCCTTAGCTGACCAGTAGCGGCTGTGACAGCGGAAGCTGGTTCACTGCCCAGATAGTCTTTGAAATCGACATGCATGCTTGCTCGCGTTCGCGTTCGCGATATCGAGAGCGGCGATAAGCGCGACAGGTCGTTGGAAGAAGTGCAAATTGAGGGTCCATCTGCGGCGGGGTTTGACGGACCCTGGTAATTGCGGCTTACCGGGGCTTCTGGCTAATATAGCTAGTGCGGTAAAGTTTCCAAATGGTTGAAAAAGATGGAATAACTTGCGACATCGTGTGTCTCATCCCGGGTTCGGTGGTCTATTCTCATTTCGAAGGTGTGCTTGCATCGCCTCGGCTTCTGATTGTTGTTCTAACTGTCGCCATTGATCTCCCCCGCCCGAGTAGTGGTGGTAATGATGAAAATGGTGATGCACATGGTGGTGGTGATGGTGGTGTACGGTCTGTTGTGCCGAGGTAGGTAGTTGGAATTGTTCGGTGTATGACTCAAGCAGTGAACCATCTGCTGGGACGCCCCAATCTTTGGGCGCCGTAGAGTTGCCCGTCGATCCCATCCACAGATTCTGGTCATTCGGAGATGTTCCACTTGGCAGTCCCAGAGACGACCAGCTCGATGGTGAGGGCATAAACGACCCGCTCGTGGTGTTTTGGGGTGGCTGTGCCTGTAAAGGCCTGGGTGGCTGCGGCCATTGCTTGGGTTCTCTATGTGGTTGATCTGGGACACTCGACGAGAGATCTGCAGGAGGTCCTGAGTTTGTCGGTGCAGCGGTATCATTTGGTGTTTCTGTGTCCTCGCTGCCCTCGGTTTCTCTCAATGGTGATGGCGAGGGGCCGGCAAAGGTCTCATAGAATGCCGAGTCGAGGAAGCTCGGACCCATGTGATCAGGTCCTATGTCAGCATCTAGTGTTGAAAAGGGCATGTTTTGGTCGGTTGCAGTTGCACTTCCCATATCTGGGTTGAAATTGGGGTTCTGGGGTGCGGGTGATATTCCATTGTCCGCGGGAGACATCTGTGATGATGATGAAGGCGTGGTGCCTTGAGACTTGCTTTGTCGAGTGAGCGACAGTCGTGAGAGAGTACGCCATCTGTTCCGGCAAGTGAGAGGTGGGCGACCAGAAATTCGTGATGAGATGGCAACCCAACGATGACCTAACGATGCTACGCCTTGTCGCAGGAGGTTGTCTTCCTCCGCTGTCCAATCGCTCAATCGGTTTTTGGCGGATGGATTGAGGATGTCATTGTATCTTTTTGAGCATTGGTCGTCTTTTCTTCCTGGAATGAGAGCAGCTGAAGCGACGTTAGATAGATAATTGAGATATGAGAATCAAGTTTACCAATGTCGTTCCAGAGCGGTCCCATGCGTGCATACGCAGAAAGAAGAATTTCATCTTCTTGAGATGTCCATCGACCTTTGCGCAGTGACGGGTCGAGAGAGTGAAGCCATCTTTTGCGACAATCCTACAGAACTAATTAGTCTTTCCCATTAAGTATCCATGAACCCGCATCAAATAGATGACGGATGTGGGCCATCGCGGGTTCGCGTTGAGGCGCGTGCGGAGACCGACTCACCTTTGCTGTACGGCCTTGCAGCCCAGCTGCAATGTCCTTCCACCTACCCTCTGCTCCTCTGCTAGCACCAAAATGCCCGACAAGCGTTCTCAGAGTAGCATCCTCGGCTGCATTCCAGGGACGTCGATGTTTGGGTGTGCTGGCGGGGGGAGACTGTGGCGAGGTCTCCTGACCGGACATGGGATATACCAGGAAGCGCGCGACAATGAATGACAAGGAAAGAGAGTATGCTCATCGAAGAGCATGCATCACCTTTCCATAGAGCGAGATGGATCGTTGCGGTGGTTATCGCTGAGAATTGAAGATATTGTCGTTGGTTGATTGGAGATTCAAGATGGGCCGGCCGTTGAGGTTCCGTTTTTCCGTGGCTAAGCGGAACGGAAAGTGGGGGGTTCAGCCTCATCGGTCTCTGACATCCGCGCCACATTTCTCCACTAGCCGGTGATCCTTCAGCTCTGCTGTAGGGTAGCAAGACCTGATTGCCATCCAAGTAGTTCAATAAATGATCGGGATATTTACCTAACTTTAATAAAAATAAACTGTCATAATAATTAGAGCATACTTTAGGTTTACAGTCGACTAAAATGCGTGTCTTGTTTTATTTTATACTACATTAAGTTTAGCAGAGTCCTGAATATTTGCTTGGCCTTTATTCCATACGTCCCAAAGCAAGACGGCCGGGCCAATGAGGAAACCCAAATGCTGATGCATGGGATTGTTGACTGTAAGTTCTAAATAGGGCCTGTCGGAAAACAGAACGGATTGTGTTGTTGGTGGTCACAAAAGTGAAACCTCTCTGGAAAGAAATAGGAACAAAAACATTACCACGCATCTGACATGTTTTACAGACGTTTGTAAATCCGTACTTCCTGGACCATTTTTGGCGACATAAAACACGCATTATGCGATTGCCGTCTGCTTTCTCACAGCTTTTTTTCTTCCACAATCCACATTGGTTTTGCCCATATGGGCAAAATCTTAGACACACACACTGATATTGGAAGAGCTTGATACATATAATATTTCTAGGTCTACCTTATAGCTTGTATCAAGATTCGACGATAAGTGACAAGCTGTGGGGTTCCGTTATCCTTGACCTCCAATATCACATGTATTACCTGTCCCTTATCAAGCGCTTTACGTGTCTTGAATTCAACACAAGATACATCCGCTGGGGGAATCTGAATCTCAACCTTAGTCTGCTCCTCGTTGAGACTCTTGATCTCGGCCTTTGCAGCATACTTGTGTGCACTCCACACATCGATACTGGGCTCCTCGTATTGGAACCATCTGAACGTCAACTCATCTCCATCGGGGTCGTAAGATTGTGAAGCATCGAGAATAATTGATTGTCCGGCTTTGACTTCCACTTGAACAGGCTCGGGGCCGAAATCTTGTCCTATGGCAGCAACAGGGTGATGGTTCACCTTGGAAAAGTCTTTGGTCATGGACCATTGGATCCTAGCGACAAAATCGTTCTAGAAAGCATCTCTCCACCGCCAAATTGTTGCTTGGTTAGACTTGTACATCTTTCCATCCAGACCCTTGACTCTATCAGCGACATCACCATAGTGATTGACGCGATTACTTGGGTCTGTCTTCGCGTATCGTCCACCCCATGATCCGAAGTTCGGGTTTTCTCGAGAACCAAGTCCGTTCTGTATCAGGTATAGGTAGGTTGGCGTATCACCTTCAAAGACAAACTCAGGGTCAGGATAAGTTGAACCCAAAGGTCCGATCTGGATGTTGTCCTTGACCCATGCCTTGCTGATTTTGGTAGCATCTGGTCCACCCTCGTCGAAACTGTAATGGGTTTCGCCCGAGATGCCAGCCCACGTTGCTAGACCGTATTGGTTCCAGGCATGAATTGAAGAGATATAAAATAGTTCGGGGAACTGGGTTCGGATCCACGCTGAAGAGTCGTCTTGATCGGAGATGGCGTAAACACGAATTTTAGATACTAGTGCAGCCGTTTTCGACGCGTCATATTCTTGTCGGATCTTGTAGAGGGCTTGCGCCAACACGTTCGTGCCACCCCAAACTAAAACCCATAGAGGCTCTTCTAGACTTTGGGATGCTTCTATTCTTTCTTTGAGAAGCTTACCGCCTTCGCTTAATGGGATGTCGTCGCCTACGGCCTCCATGCCATACATCTGAATAACAAATATTAGCCTGGGTCTTCCACTACATGTTCCTCGACCCTCAGAGACTTACAGGAGCTCCTGGTCTGATCAAGCTTCTTATATAGTCTGCAGAGGGATACTCATGCGACGGGTGAACATGGGCGTTCAAGTTATCCACTGCAGCCGCATATCCATCTACGATTTTGTGCATGTCCTCAGGGCATGTTCTGTCGCGTAGCCATACTGAAGTCACTGGAACGAGACCTTCAGTGGAGAATTGGTTTGCGTAAGTGAGATATCGTACAAGAGACTCGGCGTCATCGGGCTCGTTTGATATATCTGAAAGGATAAAGACTCGTGGTTTGCTTTGAAATTGCTGTAGCTTGGCCGTTGGGCTAGTGGATGTAGAGCTGGACGTCATGGTTGTTGATAGCCAGCCAGCATAAAGTTGTCTGGGGCAAGACCTGAAGGAACAGGTAAAGCGATATTTGTCTGTAGCAGCACCTAGATATGCATAACTTCAAAGATCCACACGGTTTTTATCGCTTGGTTGAGGTCCGAGAGTCGCAAAAAGCTACCCAACGGAGAACTAGCTCGCTTAGCCTAAGAGGGCAATTCTAACCACCACCATGCCCCCACGCCCTTGAGTTTCATGCTTTGACAGGAATAGTAGTTCCTACCACTCGGGGCTAGAATTGATCTTTCCCCTAGATCGTTGATTATTTTGCAAACCATCTGACTTTTCTTCCCCAGCGGAGGCTCCGTTCGTGGCACCACAACGTGGAGAAACCCCATATCTCCAGTTCCGGGGCGCACCGGTCAGTTATTACCGGAGAACCATGGTAACACGAGCTCTTGTTGCATGTAAGGTAGCGTGATATAGCTGAAAAATGATCTTCACAACATGATGTGATTCTTCAGGATACTTGGCAACGAACCGAGTAACGAACTATTACGTAGTAGTAGCTCAAGCGACCACAAGATTTAGGCCAGAACTCCCATACTAACAGATTTGACAGCTCGATCTTTGTTTCAAAGATACATCTCTATTATGACAACATTTGGCATTGCTATCTGGTAGAAGTTGCGTTACAATGTACACAGGGCCGAGAGTGGACAAATATTGCATCGAAAATTCACTGGCAAATCAAAGCAAAGGTGGGATTCAAAAGTCATATTTCAAGTTATGCCACTCGAAGAATGGATGCGGAGATTCACGACTAGCGTGATCAACAATTTCAGACAACTAAGTACAAATGTCTTTGAGGATAGGGTACTTCACAACATCCCCTTACAGCTGCTCATTTGCCTCGGTTGCCTTCTCACCCGCCACCTGAGTCTCAGGGCGATAGCTCTTGAACTTGCGAGCTGGGATTTTCTTCATGAACATCTCATCAAGCTCCTCAAAGGTGCGACCAGCAGTCTCGGGAAGCTCGAACCACAAGTAGATCAGGCACAGGACACTGCAGCCACCAAAGATAAACGCAACCTTGGCCTGGAGGTTCGCCTTGTCAGGGTTGAAGAGATACGGCAGGACGAAACTCCACATCATATTGAGGCCGTTAACAACAGCCAGACCAATACCAACGGTCTTGGCGCGAAGGCGCGAGGTGGAGACCTCGGCGAGGATGGTGAAAGCTACGGCTCCGATGGACAGGTTGTACATCCAGCAGTAGAGAATGATAAACGCGACGGTCGCCTCAACTGCACGTGTGTTGGTGTCGGCAGTTGCGCAACCTCCCATAGTAAGCAAGATGCAAGTCAGAGAAAGAAGGCCGTAGAAGGTCAGGTTTCGTCGACCAACGCGATCAACGCAGTACCACGACAAGGCACTTCCGAACATGGAGACGACCTGCTGAACAATCTGAAGAGTAAAGCTCTTTGATGCGCTGAAGCCAGCGAGTTGCATGTAGTAGGTAGCGTAGCTAGACGCAAAGGTGATACCGGAGAAGGCCTGCATGCACTTGGGAGCAACGCTGATGATAGTGCGTCTCAAGTTGGTAGCACGGAAGCATTCAAGATAGGTAACACCTTCAGTCTCGGCTCGGACCTGCTCGAGGGTGTGTTTGATGAGGGAAAGTCGCTTGAATCCATCGTCGCCGGTATAACCTAGCTTCTCGAGACTCTTGAGGGCGGCTTCTTCGCGGTTCTGGGTCATGAGCCACCAGGGCGATTCGGGCATGAAGAACATGAAGGGTGTAACGACGGCAGCAAATCCGAACTGGGCACAGAAGACTGATCGGTAGGCCCAGCGGTCTTCCAAGGTACCGGTGTACTTAACGATCAAGGCCGAGACGAGAGGTCCGAGGGTGTACGAAAAGCCGACCAGGCAGGTAGCTACACCTCGGAAAGCTAGGGGGGCAATCTATATATGGGTTAACTAATATTCTCGGAGCAAAACGTTCTCGTTCCGGAGTAACTTACCTCTCCAATGTAACTGACACAGACCGTAGCGATGCAACCAGTTGCGAAACCGTTCAGGAACTTGCCACCAAAGAAAAGCTCGTTTGTAGTGGCCACAAATTCCATCGAGATAGCAGCATAGCTGACAACGAGCGCGGCGTGAAACATGACTTTTCGACCAAACTTATCCGCGAGGTATCCGCCGCCGAGACAACCGATGATGGCTCTAGAACGTTGTCAGTTTCTTGTGATGTCGAACAATACTAGAAGGATAACTTACGAAGCCATTGGTGCGCCACTGAAAGCCGACTGCCAGTTCGCGTGCAATACATATGAACCATCTTCTTGCTTATACCCAAAGTCCTCACGGAAACGCGGAATTCCAAGAATGTTGCCAGAGGCCTGATTCTCGAAACTCACGAGCAGGACATACCACACGGCAAATATGAACCATGCGCAAGCCTTAGGATAACGACGAAGAGACTCGAGTTTTCCAAGCTCGTGCTCATCTTGGTTACCCAGACGCGCAAGGTGATCGTCAACACCAGCTGTCTCGTGGTGCTGCTCCTCCGCAGAGTGCTCCTTAGCGTGGTTCATTGTGTTTAGCGGGAAATGTCAAAGAGAATATGGGGTAAAGAGGAAACGTGGAGAACCTGGAGAACTGGAAGGAGACTTATCATGTATGACTGTTATTTAAATACTATTCTGTTCTGTAAACTTGAACTGACTTATGACCCCAGTCAAGAGACACCTGATTGGGGAACTTTTTCCCCGTACTAAGTTTTTTTCTTCTGGGGTCTAGCGAGGGGGATCCAGAGCTCCGGATTTCGATGCGCCTAATCCTGCCCAATTTGGCAATGTTCGTTCACCTGAGCTTGAGGCTAATAACAGTGCACCCCGTTAACTAAGCCCTGCCATTTTCCGGAAGTCTAAACTTCGAGTCTCCAGCTTAGGGTGACAGTCGCCCTGAACCCCAGTTTCTTCTTGGGGCACGGTTCGCCAGCAGACATCGTTATTGTCGAATACATGATCGATTATACGGAGATTCATTTTTGGACGTGACGTCAGGTACGCATCGAACCCATTGTACCGAGTAATACCAACGATACCTTGATGTAAACCCCGGGCTGTTGAGGGTTGATGTGAATAGCTTCATATTACGGGAGTCCTAATCCCCCACATTTTCCCCGCGACATAGATGGGGTATGTGTGAAGAGATAAGATGCCGTCTCATCGCATGATTTGTCGAAGTCATGCTCCTGGTGCGTCTTGTGTTACACTTCCCGCATTCTGGACTGATAGGTGCCATCTGCATATTTGATCTCGGCCCCACAACGAAAACAATCAATATATCGAGAAAAATACACCAAAAGTATACAAGGCTGTTCTAGTTGTGACACCATAATCAGGCTTGCTTAACTTACAAGGCCACTAAGGCTCATGTGGCGTATGACATCGGATCAGGTTCCGGGGGAAGCGTGACCTAGCCTCTACCACTCAGTCGGAAGACTTTATCCACACAGGATTTCTCGAACAGGAGATTCAAGGCTTTTCCCGGTGTCACGCACACAAGAGACCTAGCTCTGGCATTATTTACAGCATCCCGTGATGCTTTCGTTAACTTGCGGATTTATCAATCCGCCACTCCCTCAAATCCACTTGAAGTCGTAGCTGGTCCAATCTGGGATAACATTTCAGCGATCCATGACACATATTCCCGGTCCTCGGCAACGCTGAGGCTCTGGGGTGGATCAATATCGGCATTCATCGGAGGAGGCTGGGACCGAGGCATTCTGACTAGACCCGCTTGTCGCAACGGAAGGCTTGGCGTCGTGACAGCTCACGAGATATTTGTTTCTGATGTAGTTTTCGGTTAGTAGGACGGCAGAACGACTGGCGATACTCTTTGCGAGCCAGTTCGAAGCACATCAACAACACTTTGTATCATATAGAATCCAGATTGATAGCAATGACAGATGAAGTCAACTGTATTATTTACAATACTTGAAGCACATGTCTGGAAGACAGCTCTATGATATATACCTCTTGCCAAGCTTGGACATGAAGCATTGGGGACCGGTAGTCGTGCGACACCTCGACGATGGGTTTACAGATACTTCTTTGTTTGAATCAATTCAAGCTAATATATGCTAACTAACCGCTCAACTCTCCAACTCCGGTATATAAAAGTCCCAAGTGTCATTCTACCATGCTATTCTAGCCACAATAGAGTTAGGATACTTCCTCACAATGAACTTCCTAATCTCATCCACCAGCAAAATACCAAGGCCAAGAGGAATAGGAATCAACCAAAACTCAATTGGAACAGACTCAGTATCAAACAAGTTCTGAATGCCTGGCACCTCTGTGACGAAGATGGCAATGCACAGACTGATAATCATGCTGAGAATCAACCAAGGGTTGCGATGGGCCTTGTGTAGGGGACTGGCCTGGAAGATACTCAGGCGACGGTTTCGCACAGCGAGAATGTTGCCCCACTGGAGGAATACCAGGGTGATAAAGTAAACACACTGCCCAGTGTTGTTGAACTTGATAAGCTCATCCTGTGTGTAGCCGTGGTATCCCTCAGAATATCCCTCAAACAGGAAGAAGAGCTCTGAGACTGGCATCTTGGCATATCGGTACATGTAAAAGAAGAACATGGCATGGGCAGTGACGGTTTCCATGGAACCCGTGAAGAGATAGGCCTGAGAGTAGATCTTTGTGTTGATAAGATGATCGCGCTTGTGGTTGCGTGGAGGCAAAGACATGAGGTCAAATTCCTCTTTCTCCATGATGAGTGACAGACTAAGGAAAAGATCGGTGAAGACACAGATGATGATCATGAGGAATGCGCTAAGGGGTAGGGGAACACCGAAGAAGACGTTGAGAATGACGGGCCAGATCTCAGACCAACTACCAGCGGGAAGGAGGTATGAGATGACTTTCTGGAGGTTCTGGAAGACGAGACGACCAAGGCGCATACCATCGATGATAGAGTCAAAGCGGTCCATGAGAACGAGATCCGCTGCTTCTATAGCGACGTCGCTACCTGTAACAATAGCAACACCAACATCGGCAGCGCGGAGGGCGGGAGCATCATTGACACCGTCGCCAGTGACAGCGACGACGTTATCGCGCTCTCGAAGCTCAGTCACGATACGGAGCTTCTGCTCCGGGGTAGTGCGTGCGAAGACAATCTCATCATAGGCACAGACAGCGTCCCAGTCCTCTTGACTTAACCGACTAAGGTTAGAACCCTCCAAGAGCAAGCTTCGCTTGATGATCTCAGCTCGGTCTCCTTTCTTGGGTTTAACCTTGGTCTCAGCGTCGCTGACAGTGACATTGTGGGTAATCGAGTCAATAGTGTCGGGATCTTGCTGACAGGTAAAGATACCAGTGTTGCGAGCAATCGCTGCGGCAGTGAGCGCGTAATCACCAGTAACCATGAAAAAGCGAGTTCCAGCACGACGGCATTGCTCGACGGTAGCAGGGATCTCAGGACGGTGGGGGTCAATGATGCCGAGCATACCGACAACGGTGAGGTCTTGGATGGCAGACTGTGTGACTTCGTCACTGAAACTGTTGGTTCCAGCGACAGAACGAGGGGTTATGAACTTCTCACACAGGACAATAACTCTTTCCGCTCGGCAAGACGCCTCGTCTTGGATTTGTTGGAACTTGATGCGGGCGTCACGGGTGAGTGTCTCAACAGAGTTAGTCTCAGCAGACCAGTACTTGGTGCAGCCGGCGAGAAGGATATCAGGAGCACCCTTGATGATGGCGCGGTAAGCTCCTCTCTCATCGTCAGATTGGAAGACCGTGAGCATCCACTTGTTCTTGGAGTTGAAGGGTACTTCAAAAACACGGGGGATAGTCTTCTTGAAGCTGTCTCCAGCAGGACCAGATGCAGCAAATCGGAAGACGGCGCTATCAGTGGCGTTGCCCTGGATAGTCCGTTCCTGAATGGGAAGATGAACCGTAGTGGGGTCAAAGGATGCATCGTTGCAAAGAAGGGCAGCACGCTGCAAAGCCATTGCAGGTTGACTGACATCCTTCTCGTAGGCAAGATGCTGGAACTCATCCGCAGACTCGAACTTCCTATCGACAAAGGCAACGGAGCTGACAAACATCTGGTTCTGTGTAAGAGTACCCGTTTTGTCTGAACAGATAACGTTCACACAGCCCAGTGTCTCAACCGTCGATAGACCCTTGGGCAAGACATTGACAGCCTTCATGCGACGAGCCACCATCATCAGTGTTAGAGCCACAGCAACAGGCATACCCTCAGGAATGAAAGCAACGATACAAGCCATGACGTTGACAAGCATAGCTGGGACACTCATGTAGGCCTTATGGTCAACACGAAGCCATCCGACCCAGGTAAAGAGGATAAGAAGCGCAAGGATGATGGTCATGCAGACAATTATCTTGACGAAGCGGGTGATCTCCTTCTGGATCAGAGCGGCAGAGTCCTTGACGCTAGAGGTAGAGCTTGCAATGCGACCCATGACAGTTCGGGGACCTGTGAGGATGACCACGCCAATACCGTTGCCGTTCATCACAGTGGTACCCATGAAGGCAATGTTGCGACTCTCGAGGAAGTTTGCATCAGTAGCATCAACTGCACCCTCGATCTCATCAGACTCGCCAGTAAGCACAGAGCGGTCGAAGCGGATATCACCAGAGTGGCTGATGATTCGAAGGTCAGCAGGGACCTTGTCACCAACTTGAAGATGGACAACATCTCCAGCCACAAGACCGACAGTAGGCAAGCTCTTGAGCTCTCCATCTCTCTTAACCATTGCAAACGATGGGAGAAGATCGAGGATAGCGTTCATGGTCTTGGCAGTAGACCAATCCTGAAAGGCAGAGAATCCAGCCTGGAGGAAGATGACGATGATGATAAGGACGGCAAGGGATAGATTTTGATTCGAGGGAGGGTTGCTGAGGGGTTGCCAACAGAGGAAGAAGATGATGGCTCCAACCCAAAGGACCGAACAGAAGCCACCAAAGATGTACTTCAGGGTCCTCTTGATGTAGTTCGTCTTGGGATGAGGAAGCGAGTTCTTGCCATCACGCTCAAGACGCGTTGCGGCAGAACTCTCCGAAAGACCAGCAGCAGGGCTAACGTTGAGCTGTTGACACAACTGCTCCGTCTGAAGCTCATGGTATTGAAGGTTGGAGAAGTAATCTTCATCGGTCTTATTCTTGATAGCCTTGGAATCTTCGGACTCGTGATCGACTTGTTTGGCTTCGGTGACCTGGATGGACAGTGTGCGGTATTCGATTTGGACACCGGAGTAGGGCGAGGCAGGATGGATGCGGCTTCGAGAACTCGAATGGGAGCGAGAACGACGGCGCGAGAGGGAACGGGAGAGAGTGCGGCCGAGCCGATTTGCTTCAGAATCATCACGATCACGACCAGGACGATCTTGGAACGTAATGTGAGGATTCTGAGCCATTTCAGGATCAGTCTCCTTACTGCGGATGTCCGGGTCTGACATTTTGCTGATTGTCTTGCTTGCAAGAGTATTTGAATAAGGAAAAGATTTGCAGATGCAGAGAGAACCAGAGTGAGAAGAGTGTGAAAAGACTGGTACGAAGACAGCTATAGAAGCGATATTAATACACAACGGCAGCGAAGTCTAGACAATTCGAAAACTCCTCGCGAATCTCTTGCTTCAATTACAGGAGGCCTCCTCTCGTCGGATCTTCCCAAGTGAGGTATCCATAGGAAACAGCGCCAAGAAATAAATGCCGCATGCATGTTGGCTGGTCATGACTTTTACTGCTATGAAGTGCGTTGTAGTGCAGAGTGAAGCTATACAAGAGGTGTACATCCACCGACAGCCAAAATATCGTGTGGTTGACGGTACGAGTTAGTATGTCACTACCTGCGGGCTCATATTGACAGAGTTCCAGGGGGCCGGGCCCTCGTGTTTGCTTACGGGCGCAAAGCAGTTGAGGGGAAATGAGTTAGCTAACCCGTTGTGGGCGCCGCCGTTTGTGATATCACAGCGTCGACTCAGCCCCTTTGTTGGTGAGGAGTCGCTTGTCTCCACTGGAGTGAGTGAAAGTATTTGGCTCATATTGACATGCGGGAGCTGGACTTGGGGTGTCAAAAAACTTGTCTGACGTGGGTGGCCCTGGGAAAAAGGGTCAAATGCGTCTAACCGAGTTGGATGGTCGCTTCAGTCGAGGGAACTTTTGAAGTGCTTTGACAGATGGGACCAAGTGGACAAGAGACCGGTAAACTAATGTCAACTTTCCAATTACGAAAATCATCAATTTAGAGCATTTCAACACCCCTGGAGACCCTGAATCTCATGTTGCATCTTCAAAAGGCACAGAAAATAAGGTCCTCGAATTAAGCATTTTCAACGTGGGTGTAGCCGTCTTGGCATGGTCATAGCGTCCTGCGATCGGGATGCCAAATGCGGCAGTGGCAGTGCTTGAGATTGTCCTAAGCTCAACTCGGATATCATCGTCATCTCTCACATGCTGCAAGTCAAATGCCTCATTGTCATTTCCCAGAAACTCGCATCTACGCGAATCAAAACAGGACTCATTTCTGCTCACCGACTACAGTTTCAAGGACATCTGACCTGGTTTGGCATGGGGGTAAAGCCGTGGTTAGCCTGTCACACAAGACGAAAACAAACAAGATTTTCCTCCCTTCTGTCCATCCTGCCACCCTCCCCTCTTTGTTCTCTCTTTCTTTTGACTCGGGTCCGAACTCTTGCTCCTTCCTCTTACTTTTCTCTGATCTCACTCGTTTTCTCGTTCTGCTTGTGGCATTTTCCGGAAGAGTGAGGCTAGAACGTGAAGGATTTTCTAGTGGCTTTGTTCTAACCCGAAACTCTATTAATTTACGAAGAATCCAGTCTGTTCTTTTTTCGTTTACGCACTCGCCAATCGCTTATGCTCTGACAGCTACGGTGGTTGTGCTGACGTTGCCTACCATAAACTTTTCGAGAAGCCGCTCAGCCGAGCGCCTGTTAACCATTAATAGGATATGACCTATCTGGTCACAGGGCAATGTAGCATTGTGGACTCTGAGTTTCTGACAAAGACCCAAAAATCTGGAATCGTGTTCGGCAATTCAAGCCGTCTGCACAAAGTAAGAGCGTTCTGGGCACGGCGTTGTGGCAAGAAAGGGCCACGAAGCGTGATGAAATTGAACATCCTCGTAGATCTTGCAACAGCAAAGGCATCTCCAAAACAAGTTTACACCTTCTGAACAGCCTCTCGAACAACTAAATTATCGACCTTTGGGATTGGCAGGCAGGGGTCTCATGGTGGATGAAGAACACGTGGGCCGAGCCCTGCTAGTTTCTCAGCAAGGGTCCATCTGTTTCAGCTCCAAGGTCAATGCCAGAAAAGGTTACCCTGTATCAAAGGTCTCAAATGCATTACTCTGAGTAACTAGCTCTCAGGATGTTTTAATTGGATATTGTAATAAGTGCTAGTTTTCGCCTGCTTTTGAATAAGCGTTTTTCTCTCCTCCAATACGTACCAAGTAGACTGTTGAAGGCTCAAAGTATGGCATGGTAGACACGACATGCAAGCAGCTAGCGATTCGGTGGAACAGTACAAAACAGGACACAACTTGGTCCATGAAGGGGCTTTGCAACTCAACTGATGATCAGCAGCAACATATGATTGTAAGCCTCTTTAAATGGTAGAACAAACCCTGGCTTTTTCTCCACGATCCACCTCCTCGTGGAGAACACGTTATTAAAGCCTCGATTAGAAAGCCAAAGGAAACAGGAAACGCGACACCAAAGCAGCAGAATGGACGTTTGCCGGAATGGCGGTATTTACTACAAAAGTTGTCGATATCGGTCTAGGCAAACAGGATACTGCATTCAAACTCAGAATAAGACTAATCCTCAGGTCAGCAATGGCTCACTGCGCCGTTTTCTCCCTAAACGAGTCAGGCTCATTGAGTCAGACCAGTCGCGACTCGCGCTCTCCAATTTCCAAGCCAAGTCTTAGCAAATCCACGTGGCACGTGAAGCATTGCAAGCGGAAAACAAGGGCATGCTACTTGTTCAAGCTAAGAGACCGGGTTTTGAGCCGTTTAGTGTTTCGAGAAACAGCTAGTCTGTGCGGGCTGTCGAAAACGCGATCCCGCGCGCCACTACGCGCTTAAACCATCTGAGTCGCGTTCCAACGCGAATCAGCAGACGGTTTCATGGCTATCAAGTTCGATTCTTGGATTTTGGAAAGCTTTTTGCGCTCCTGTAAACACTGCCTGAGCAAGAGGTCAAAGACGTCCTTGGGAAGTTTCAGGAGTCAGCTGATGTTGTCAATGTTTTAGGACCACGTGTATCATCCGCGGCTTCAGCTGTGCACCCTTCTTCCATTCTCCCTCAATCTCTCGCGCCATGGGGTCGTCACTTGGGGCTGGCGCAGGACCGCTAGCCTTGCCAGAGAATTGAAAGTTAGTGAAAAGGTTTGTGTGATAAGCTATTTCTTCTGCCACGTCATGCATGACCGAAGATTGCTTTATGACAGAGGTGATGTCCACTCTCCATAACAAGGCGTTGAACGCGAAAGAATGCAAGTGCTCGGGAAGGTGTTTGTCTGTCTCGGGATATAGGAGTGGCTTTTGGTCAGGACACAAGGGACATTTGATAGCTGGAACTACTTTCCGCTGGCTCAACTCAATAATGAGCGATATCTCCTCCAGGTTGAACTCGCCCTGGTGACTTTCGTCCAAGTGCTTACGATAATTCTCTTTTCTGTCAAACTCAAAAGCACCTGGGTTATCTGATGCTAGCCAACAAGTGTCGCAGAGCCAGCGAGTATTGCTGTGATGATCTCGAAGGTGCTTCTTCCATTCGTCTGTTGTGACGTACATCGTATCGGGCTGGGTGCATTGAGGGTATACGCATGAATAGGGGCTCAAATCCTCTTCCAGGTGAGAACTACATGTGATTAGAAGTGGTTTCTTAAAGTGGGCTGAAGCCAGCCATACTGCCACTTATCGCTATTCGGTGGCACTGAATCGAGAAATTGGGCACAATACGGGCACAAGAAACGACCATTTTTTACTAAAGGGCTTTTGGGGTAGCCTTTTTCGAGATGGCATGGTTGGAGAACCTTATCTTCGCTCATTTTCGTTCCAGATTCCGGCCTGGGCTTGTCATGATCAGGAGGGTATATCGTCGACATTGATGACCGAGATGCTCGAGATTCGTTCAAGCAGGCTTTTAGATAGATATCAAAGCGGTTGCGACGAGCCAAGTTTGCATGGATCAACCGAGATTGAATAGAGCTTGCCCTCTCCTCATAAGTAAGGGCCTTGCCACGGGACTTTTGAAGAACCTGTAGAAGGTGGTCTTCGAATTCCTCGAGTTTATCAGTGCTCAGTTTTAGCTGAGTATCAGCGTCTTTATCCGTGGTACTGGCTTCTAAATCGATCGTTGGTGAACTTTTGAACAAAAGATCCACAGTCAACTCGACAGGATATCGTTTTTGGTAGAGTTTTGATTGTGGTAACGTGGTCTCAGGTCTCTGTGTGTTTGTTTCAGATGTGTCTATGGCGACAAAGGTGTTTTTTTTCGCTAGGTAGGTGCTATTCAGTACGGCAAGCGATGGCGTTCAAGCAATGAGCATTCTTACCAATATCTATACAGTTTTGCAAAGACGACTTTAGTCCACGTATCAAGTCCACTATAGCTTCTTTGACCTCCCGATCCTGAACACGACAGTCAAGCGAGTACATGCCGCTTTTTAATGCACCTGTGCAAAGAGCCCACCAGTGGAACCTGGCTGCTGATTTGTCAAACCACTCTGCTTCGGCAATGGCTTGATGCTCTTGAGCTTCATCAAACAAAGATTGACAAGACCTGGTGAGATCCTGTATGTCTAATGACCATGAAATTGATTGAAATCCTTCGACTGGAATCGATCCGTGCTGGGATTGGAATGTTCGCCGGTCGACTGGCGGCGGCGACCGTGCCTTCGACGGTGACCGCGTACCCGCCGTTGAGACATTGCTCCAATTCATATCTGGCAGATATAGGAATGGTAAGTGGCAAACTAGAGGGAGTGATGCCTCGCAGGTCTGGAAGGCACCAGAGAATTAATCTGTTTTGACAGTTGAAATACTGTAGTCACAGGCGGGGTTCCGCTGACCTCTCATTATTTCAGTATCTGCAAGACGGATTAAAAATGCACCGAAAATCCTGTTCATTGGTTATTCTAAAATCAGGCTTAGACACTGCAGCCTCATTCTCAATCAGTTCTGTGGCTCATGTGCTCAAAGTCAACCCCGCTTCAAGCATTGTTGTCAAGAAATGGATGAGAAAGCAACGCGTCAGTTTGCCATCGAGGTGACAAGAAGCCTCATAAGTATCACTAAAATGCTTTGCTATGATCCCGCTTTCACTCCATTTTGCGCTAGCTTAAAAGCAATACTTGAACTTGCTAGCAAGGAACTTCCTGGGCGATGTCTCCAAGAGCTCATCGAATTCCTAGACCAACTGGAGAAGCTATGTCAAGTAAGGGACTGCCAGATTTCCTCCAAGCTGATAATTTGAGCTAACTATAATGTTACTGTCTAATAAGAACCCTTTTGGCTCATTGCTTGAAACGGGACAGCAGGATCCAGCCATCTCACTTGACCAACGATTTCGAACCTTGACTCGACTCCTGATTGACAGTCAACCTACGGTAAAGGTCATTCGCGATTCTGCCAAGAATCCGTTCCTCGTGAGCCATCGCCAAAAGACACTTGCTCATTTAGAATCTCTCGTATCAGGCATATCTAATGAAAAAATGGCTGTACACCCATCTGACGTGGATCTGCAGACTGCTCGTAACGGCCCGGCAGATTATGGCAGGGAGCTTGCGTTGCTTTATGAAGCTATCTTCACCCATTGTACCTGTTCAACTCCAGAAAGGAACGTTGCAGCTGTCGCACGACTAAGGCTTCAAAATAACGCCCAAAGTGATAAAGAGGTAGCATTTGGAGTCATCTTCAAGGAACACCCCCATCATGATGGGTTATTGTGGCAAGACACGCATATATCCGTCCAGTCATCCGAGTATGCTACGACCCTATTATCATAATTGGCATGAGAAATCTGACTAATGCCTACTAGTAACTCTCATTCCAGTCGAGGAAATGAGTATCAGGAAATCCAACCAGACTCCAAACCTTCTTTCTGCGGACATATATCTGGCCAACGAGCTTTGGGACTTTCAGTACTTCACTTTTCTATCATAGGTCAGCGGTTCTACTACGAGGAATACCAAGAACCGAAAAGAGAGTGGGAACTTTTGAGGCCTAGTATCTCTTTCAAGAGGCTACTGGAGGAAATATTATTTTCTCCTCATCAATGGACGGAAAAGACGAAGGAAGTGCTCTCCTGGCTTCTGGCTAAAGCGGTTTGGCAATATTACAGCACACCATGGATGCTTGAGCCTTGGACTAATGAGAGTGTTCACTTTCTCTCCGAAAAACGCCGGAATGGCTACAGCCAGGAACTGACTGGGATTTTTGTCAACGAGCCATTTCTTTTGGTTCCAACACGCCGTCAACCATGTCAGAGTGAAAGCACCCAGCAAAAGCAACGAGCCTTACCCTTCCGCAACAAACCGATCCATCCAGTCCCAAAGATTCTGGCTCTTGGCGTAATTCTGGTCGAGGTTCAGCTTGGTCGACCTATACAAAGCCTCTATGGGGAATCTGAATGGGCCAAGTACTGCCCAATGGGTTGTGCTAATCACAACACCAACTATCAGATTTGCAGAGATATCATTGCGAAGCCATACTTCTTCGACGACGTGGCTGTTCCCCTGGAAACCTTGATCAAGAATTGCATTGGGCACGATGGGATATTTGTGCCTCCACATGCCCGAAGCGAAGAGGATATTCGAGATGCGCTTTCTAAGCTGGTTGGTGACTTAGGTACCTACGTCTCCCAACGAAAGCCCAACAATGTGAAACCTCTGAGAATGTCAGAAATCTCGATCAAGAAACAACAGCCTGATATCGGTACGTTGACAAAAGGCAAGCAGCCGATTGTTGACACAGTCTTGCCGGTCCGGGGCCCTCCTCAGCCTTCGCTACCACAGACTCTTCCCGTTGCCTTTTCGCTATCTCACCACCCGAAGATAGAATCGAATCCATTCATGTCAGCATGAGTCCCAATGGTTCCTTGATAGCAGGATGGTGAGCTTTCAGTCAAGAGCCTACAATGAGCACTTAGAAGCATGAAACCTTATACGAGAGACTAAAAGGATAGGGGTTGATTAGAAATGCACTATGGTAATTCAAGAATTTAAGCCATACACATAACGAGAATGACAAACAATTCTTAAAAAAAAAGCGCATTATTAATTTCCAGGCATGAAATCACCAACTTAGTATACCTTCCCGATTTTTGTGATTCCTGGCTCTTTGTAGGAAGTTAGGCAATTGTGATAGCTTGTGAATTATGCATCAAATAATACCTCAACCAAATGACAATTTTTTGATATTATTGTTTAGTAAAGTAACAAAACTGCATCAAGAGCAGTACCCGAAGCCCCACACGTACATACAAGTTTCAATGAATGGCTATGCCCGGATATGGAGACACGCTCAACATACCCTCTCGGCCAGAAACGAGTGTTACGAAGCACAACGTCCATCAACACGTTTTGAACTCTCCGTAAAGTTTGGCCGCGAAGTCCCACGAAAGACTCATTTGTCATTTTCCATTTCCAGTCGCAACTTGATCCAACCATGACAGTCTCCCTAACCTTGAAAGTGACTAGATTCAAGGGCAAATCAATAACAGAAAATACCTAGCACTTGAAAAGCCAATATCTGACAGCAGTACAAACCTCCATCTCCGTTCGCATGGTGAGATTCACCGTGCGATACTCAGAAGTATTCAGTCGCGTTTCTCGCTCGTTTCTTCCGTCTCCTGCTCGGCTGATGCCACATCGTTCGAGGCTGTGTCTTCAGCGGTATCCTCTAATTCCTCGACAGGAGAGCCATCGTCTTCGACAAACCCCTGTAGCAGCAACTGCTGTTCAAGTAGCGAACGTATGACCAATCTCTGAGTCATTTCCTCGGTGAGACGGGCGTTGAGTTCTTCGCCGATTTCCTTTCGACGCTCTCGCTCTTCATCTGTCAGGGGGAGTTCATTTTGCTGAACATGGCACTTGGAGAGGAAGTCTGGTGCCAGATACTTCTGGGATCTTCCCGATGCCTGAAGAAGACTGTCCAAGACTGCGGCACTGAGATCGAGGACGTTCTCATGACTGAATGACTTCGGATCCTGAAGCAGTTGAACTGCTATTCCAAAGGCAACAGACAGGATTGGGCCAACTCCGGGGATGAACCCTAGACCCAGCCCAACAACCTGAATAACAAGGTTCTTGAGGAAAGAAGAGTACTGGTAGGGTCTCCAGCCAACCTCAACGCCAAAAGTTGCACTGAGGATGTTGGCTAGATCCATCTCGCGGAAGAAATCTCCATGATGAAGAGTCGAGATTGAACTTCTCCAGGTCCTTCCTGACCAAGCACATACGACCAATTCATCTCCGCGAACTTTAGTTCTGAACAAACCTTGGTCTGGATTGCGTAGCTTGTGCGGAATGGTCAAATAGGTGATTATGTCAGGAATCTTGAAGCCCCAGGTCAAGTCGTCTCTCCAACCGAGGCCGTTGTGTGGCGTGACACCGATTCTTTGATATTGCCCAGTCAGATTGATGATGTCAAGCTGGGTTCTGTGCCTGAAGTCGATGACGACGTAGGTGCAAAGATTCTGGAACGCTTGATCGGTTGTTTGAGAGACAGGGAAATAGATGGCCCGCAGAGGGATGGTGGCATCAATCCACAACCATTGCGTGTTTCTGTCCTGGATCCTCACAGGACGAAGGATGTATTTTCTCGGACCCCCTCTGAAATGGTCCCGACATTCGTTCCAGTTTAGACTGTTGGGATGACTGTGGATTCTGAGCATGTTGTCGGGGTTTCTGTCGCGGCTTTCGCCCACAAAGAATCTGTCCCAGTCGCCGAATCGGGTGTTATTCCCTATCCCTTGGCCAACCCCATGCCTCCACTGGGACCTGGTATGACTTCTGGATGTCTGGCCGGTTGCTGGCCAGCCATTCCAGTAGTACTCCAGAAGGATAGTGTTGTAGAATTGGTCTCTGTTCTCCGCTGTCCAGTGGCCAGCGTAGGTGAGAGAGCTTCTCACAAAGTAGCATTCTCCCTCGGGATAGTAGGAAGCCATGATTTTGATGAAGAATTGAGTAGTAGATGTGCTTGTAGATGGTACTAAGGATAGTAGTCAAACAAACTTGTTATGTTTATCTAGAAAGCAAGCTAATTAACCCTTGGGAATAGCGACCTTGATATACCTCGCCGGTCTCACATTACCTTAAACTTGGCCCACTAGAACTACCGAGGTTCGTATTCATGCGAAGAACTTATTTGATCATTCATTATGCTCCTGAGAGCTTATGGTAGTTGAGAACCCCGCACAAAAATCGGGACCAGGGAAGCCGATGCAGCACGACTGCTTGACCGTCCGCTTGCAGTGCGTACTGCGTCAACAAAGTGTCCTTCCGTTGCTGTTTCGAGTCGACTGCAGGGACTATAACGTCACGGCATCGGAAACGGCCCGACCCTTGGTTGCATCCCGGTTGATACTGAAAGGACGAAAAGAACCTGAGCCAGTCGATTCAATGCAAACGCACGCAGCTACCGGTGATACGAAAATGAAGAGAGCCTTTGAGGCCCAACTACCCCGCTTGCTCAAGGAATACAATAGTTGTTTGTCCTCTGACCGAGACGTTGATCATGAACAGCCGCGGTCTTGGCATTACACAGGCTCTTTTCAGCATCATACGACTATTACGAGTAAGTCCATACCACAGACAGCATATGTATGAGCTTTCTGTTATGACAAGTATGTTTCAAGAAACGATGGAGTAATCTTCACGATACAGGGAGACAATATGAGATCGAAAGGTTGATAAATAGGCATTTTGGCTTGCACGTGAAGTAGATAAGAATAATCCCGACGCATTCCGAGCATCATCTATGCTAGACTAAAGCAGATACAATGATAATACTGGTGTAAGTGTAGTAGCGGTATACTCTACTTGCGAGCACCCTTGATACCTGCAAGGCGACGCTCGGTGTTCTTTCGAGAGTTGACAAAGTCGGGGTTCGATAGAGTCAGCTCAAGACCACCCGAGATGATGTTGTCGACAGCTTCGACACCCTGCATGAAACTACGAGATACACGGTTAGCTCATACAAACTCAAGTCTTCAAGATGAATGTAACTTACCTGTGGTCCTGATTGCCGACCTCATACTTCCAAGCTCCAAACCGACCTCGGGACAGAATATCCTTATCGTAAAGATAAGGCAGCGCCTCAGACAGCGCACCGTCTCGCTCCAAACTGGGAGTGGGATATCCATGATCAAAGCGACGGACATAGGTGCTGACAATCTCATCTTCAGGCTTGAGCAAGTCAGTGTTGGTAAGACCTTGGATGCTCTCCTCAAGTAAGGTCTTTTGGTTGACGGGCTTGTACGACGACTCTGAAACCTCAAGCATGATTGACCAGTACGGGCCAGATGCTGGCTCTGATGAGGCAGGCTTATCACCGTTGGCAAGCTGCTTAGTGGCGATCTTGACGTCTTTGCTTGGCTGGTTGTAGGGCGAGTAGTTGGAGAAGATGGTAGCTCTGTAGAAAGGAGCGTTATCCTCATGGAAGTAAAGCTATGGAAATGTTAGCTTTCAACGAGCAATTATCAGTTAGACAATACGGCCCACTTACCCAGCACTTGTCACCAATTCGCTCAGGGCGCTCGCCACGAATACCAACACCAACCACGTTAGTAGAAGAGTAAAAAAGCGGCTCAAGTGATTTCTGAAGCTTGACATCACCCAATGACTGTGCAAGTTGATCGACAGCCATAGTAGAGACGAGCGATCCGTACTTGACAAGGGTTCCTGGACACATGTAGTCAGTGAAGGATCTCATTCTCCAAAGGTGAATACGTACCATCTTTCAGGTGAACAGTCTTGGAGTCAGCATCAACCTTGGTTACTGCACCATGTTCACCAAAGCGAGTCTTGCTCTGGTCAAGCGTGTCTGCAACAGCAGTCCAGATGCCACCAGTGCCTCCTCGAGCGGGGAAGCGGAATGTGGCATTGGGGCCCCAGTTGCCAGCTGCTTTGTTGAGGATGGCATTCTTAGTGACGAGCTTGACATTGGGAGCAGCGACACGTTCTCCAACCCACGAAGTATTCATCTAAAATAAAATCAGCTACAGCCGTCATTTCAGGCCTTGAGAATATACGTACCTTAGTCGTAGGAACAGCCCAGACCTTGAAGTTATAAGGGCGCATAAAGATCTCGTTTAGTCGCTCGCCGACGTTTCGAATATTCCACTCGTCAAAGTTGGCTGGCTTGTCAGATGGAGACCGCACACGCGCCGCAAGGGCAGCGTCGATGAGATCTCCTAGGCATCGGGCTTGTTCCTCCTTGGGCAGGAGAGCGATGTTGTTTTGGAAAGGGTATGGAACCCAGAGGCCTTGGTAACGCACGTAGGAGATGCGCTGGTGTTCGTACCAATCATCAGGCTTCGGAAGAGCCTCGTTGATCACATCATCAAAGTACTTGTAATGAGAGAAGATGACATGACCTCCGACATCAAAGAGCTATCACAGTAAGCTTCAAAGTGTCGCAAAGCGATCTTGGTGGATTCTTACGAAGCCTTCGGGAGTGGTGTCGGTAGAGGCAAGACCACCGGGTGTCTCATTAGAATCTACAATAAGCCAGTCAACGCTGTTCTGCGATACGAAGTCAGTTTGAAATTCTCGTTCTTGAAGTTGAATTCCTCACGAGATGCTGAAGGCGCTTGGCAGCACCGAGGCCAGTAGGACCAGCACCGATAACAAGCACGTCAACGTTGCTAAAACAGAAATCAGCACAATTCAACTGTGATGACTTTGAAACAACTCACATTTCTTTGGGAGCCATGTTAACGAAAAATAGTGTTTTGGGAGATTTTAATGACAAAGGAACCTTAAACTCGCGCTGGAGGAGATCGTTGATTTTATTTGATATTGCCAGAACAAGGGGTAAATCCTACATGCCCTAAGATTAACACGTTGAGTTCTCATTCGTTGGTCTCAGATTATTCATCAGATTCCTATTGCCTCAGATAACAGGAAATGGCGACATCTATAATTTGAAACTGAAGATCGATTGCGCAAACTAGGGAGCTGTGTTCCTAATTTTAGCCTGTCAACCTAGACAAGTCGTAAGCCTTTAATTTACCGCTGTGGCTGAGTCGAGTTACTCATTTAAACCCCCCTGTATGTGAAACATAAACACGTACTTCTTATCACCCAACAAGTATCGACTCTGAAGATGATAACAGTACTCATTTAAACCCATGCATCCTTTATTCCATCCCTCTATTCTGTTGTCTCGTTTATCAACTACCTGCCTATTATAGCATATAACCCAAGTCCCTTGCGATATAGGCGGGTGATAACTAAGAAGATTGCAGCCAAAAGTTCCTGTAAGCGAGCATCATGACGAGCTAGCCCTGAGAATCATAGAATAGTGAGGGATTCCAAGGATTGATACAACCCGAAGATCCTTAAATCCCGCGGCCAGATACAGTGGCCGTCCAGCTTCAGTGGCAATCAGGTAACACTCCTTACCCTCCTTTGCAGCATGTTCAAGACCCCATTTCAATAGCATATTTCCTATGCCTCGTCTCTGATTATTGGGGCTAACTCCGATATAATCGAGATCTAGTCAAGTCAGCATATGCAGGCTGGGCGAAGGAACAGGAGACAAACGCCAAATACCCGCGATCCCTCCCTCTCCAAAAGTCTCTATAGCATCTTGATTGACAGTTGCTTTCATCTCGTTAAATGCTTCCTTGTCAAGTGCTGCGCATTGTATCTCTTTGCTAGGCCCGCTTTCACCACCGGTAGCAGGCGGTGCGTCCCAGAGACAAAATCCAACAATTCGCTCATTGTGTTCCTTATCATCGTCTACTGCCACGATGAGGTGCGATTCTGGCGACGCTAGACTAGATGCTTTGCGGGCTGCACGCCAATCGTATGCTGCTTCACCGTCGGGTATGTCTTTCGGCTGGAGATGAGCGGGGAACAAGCGACGGGACAGGGCATCTGTGTCTGGATGAAACGCTGACGTTGCAATGCGAGCAATGGCTGGAAGATCCTCATCAGAGGCCTTGACTAATCGGATTGTCATGTTGAAAGTTGTAATTCTTTCTCGGAAAGGGCACGCGTGTTTGTCCCGAGATGATAGAATCGTGGCCTTTCAGTGCAAGATACCGATGGTGCGGAGGCGGTGAAAATTAGTAATCGCCGGCATAAACTGCCTTGCTGGGTCGCTCGATCACTGTTTAAGCCTGAGCGCCTTTGCGCTGCATTTAGTGATATGGAATTGTTAAGAACTTCTTTCAATTAATGTTAACCACTAACAGAACTCCACATGACGATTCAAGGGCGTAATTGACAACGCCGATCGGCGCTAACTCTTTCTTCCGATTACGCCCAAGTCTTGAACCCTCGAGCCTTCAGCTACAGAATCCTCGACCGGATCTAAACCGCGATCTCGAATAAACGTCGTACCGAGGAAGCACAACCCGATCAAAGGTACCTGGAGGATAAATACACTATGGCTTGCTGACATGTAGGCATCGAGAACTTCGGGCACTTGGCGCATCGCCTCTGGCAGCACGTACGTCGAACTAGCCAGGTATTTATACTCCTTCGGCAGGGTAGCGCGCAGTTGAGCTTGTAGAACTGCTGCCGAGATAGCAAGGCCACAAGCACCTCCGATGCAACGATAGAAGTTTCGGTTCGATATGATGACAGCCCGGCGACTCTTGGGTGATTGGGCTTGGAGTGCAATGAGGGTGGGTTGAAAAATGCACCCGACTCCGGTTCCAACGATGTATAAAATTACAGCGATGACTGCAGGACTGGTTTGTCTGTTGAACAAAAGGGCAAGACCTGCTCCTCTGTATGGGTAGAAAAAAGTGAGTTAACCGTGAGTCTGCAAGATGGTGATTACGGGGAACCTACAGTGTCCAGACCGCAAACCCAGTTATGATAACCTCTCCATATCTAAGACGGCGGCTGATGTATTGTCCTGAGCCGACAGAAGCAACCATCTGTGCAGCTACTAAAGGAGTATAGATAGCCGCGGATGTTATAGCTCCATACTGATGGGGGTTCTGTAGGTAAAGTGGAACGTAGTAGAGGTAGGATTGATAAACCGCGCCAAACAGGAAGTTTTGAGCTAGCATGATAGTTAAAGTTGAGTTCTTGTATATGTTCACTGAGTTATTTGTAGATTAGTAAGACGCAAGACGACAGTCTGAAATTTGAAGACTCACCTGGCATCATAGGAAGCTTTGCCATCTTCCATTCCCATGCCACGAAAGCAACCAACAGTGCGGCACCAGTTGTGAGCGCGCTGATGGTGAACGCAGAGTCCCATGCAAAGTATGCTCCGCCTTGACATGACGAGTTAGAGGTATTCAGATGGTATAGTGGATAGAGTTAGCTTACCTCCAGAGATAGGAATCAGTAAAAGAATAATCCCACCGCATGATACTATGGTGCCCATCCAATCAATCTTTCTAATACCTTCCCAGAACCCAATGGTAGGAGGCTTGGAGGGGAGGAAGAAGTAAAAAAGTATTGCGGTAAGAAATGCGAGAGGGGATAGAAGCCAGAAGAAAGCCCTCCACGAGGCTTTTTCCATGATGCCCGCAGCGATGAATGGACCGAGGACGTTGCCAAGTCCAACCACAGCTCCCACGACACCTTGAAGCTTTCCACGTTGCTCAAGAGTGACAATATCGGAGATAATAATGTTACTGAGGTTCGTTACACCACCCCCTCCAATGCCGGCGATTGCTCGGAAGACGTAGAACATGACGGCATTGCGACTCAAGGAGCAAAGCAAGTCCGCAACACAAAGAAGCAAAACTGCAGATATGAATACAGCCTTGCGTCCAAAGACGTCAGACAATCTACCGTAGAGCATCTGAAAACATGTATTAGCGATGAGACTGGCGGTGCCAGCCCAAGAGATGGTATTCTCGGCATTCAAGTCGTGTGCGATTGTTGGGATGGTGACTGATATGCCATTCTGATCTATCATGACAAGAAGTAGACCAGCAGAGATCGTCGTCATCGCAATGATCAATTGGGATCGAGGCAGCAAATTGACCTGGTCATGGAGAGCCTTCTCGTCGCGGGTGAGTTCTTGACCCGCCATGGTCAATGGTGTGCGAAGATCAAACGCGAATTTTTTGAAGCGCCCTTAAGATCAGTCGAAGCTGTGCAGAGTAATTCCAGTTCTGTAGTTCTTTGAATGAGGCAGAAACTATAATTTCATGGATAGTCCCACTATGAATTGCGATCTTATAGCTGAGTGTAGACTGGCCCTATGACAGCCGTGAGTCACATACTTACATCTATACCACTTACCATTGGCTAATGTGATCCGCAATCGGGATGAACCAGTTTCAAATGTGGGCAATGGCAGAGAATAAGTAGATACGCCCAAGGACTAGGTTGAGGTTACAAGCCGGGAATGTCATAGGCCGAAGAGGCGGACTTAGTCCGGTCAATCGGAGTGGGGCCGTATGTAGCATCGGAATTGTCTCGGAAAACGGTGCGGTCATGCGCGAAGTGGTTAGGGCACAGGTACAAATCTAGAAAATACATCAGCACAGCACAGGGTCCTCTTGAACACTATCATAGGGTGATGCGAATTTTAAATATTGTTTACTTAGTGGCTTTTGATCAAGTCCGGCAATTTCGGTTTCGCATCATAGGAATCATAAGTCAATTACTATACATCATAGTAGAAGTTGGTGAGAAAGAAAATGAAGAGGTATACTGATCGAGAAATTCCCAAGTAGGTAGCAGAAGTGATATCGTCAATGTATATATATAAGACTATTTCGAGCTCAAACTCTTGCTCGACTCCATCAGGTGTTTTCAAGACATCATTCATCATCCAGGACACCTTCACCATAGGGAGCAACGTGTAAGCCACCATTTATTAGCAACCAGTGAGATGCGCTGAGCATTGCGCAAATGCGCAGAACGCGTTGGCGCCTGACTGACAGCCTGATATTTCAACTCATTTTTCTCCAACTCAAACCCTCGCATTTGCGGCGTTTCTTCTGTCATAAGGCTGCTTCTACGGCATGCCTGGATCTTTTCATCTCTGCTTCGAAAAGATCTCGCGGAATAGATACTGCTGAAGACAGCTTCGCTACGTGTTCAGTAAAAAAGTAGGAACCTTACCTCCCCCCTACTCGTTCCAAACAAGGCTGAGTTTCCCCAGGAACACCAATCCCTCTACATCCAAGACGATCAAGTTGCATCACAACGTTAGTGAGGCCTCATCTACCGCCTCATCATCCGTGCTTTTGCTTGTGGGCATAATAACCATTATTTAGACAAAGTTTGTGGGATGCCAGCTGGCGCATCTCAGCAATAGGCGCCGTTGGCTTTCCAAGGTCAACTGAAAGCAAACACCCAATGGGATCGTTTGCGCCTGATAACTTCTGGCATACTGATTTCTTGGATCAATATCTGCACTCGGAGACGTCCATTGAAGACGTCCCTCCCTTGGTAGGTGGCAAGGTTCTTTCCGCATTCTCCTTCGCCCACATTTCCCTTGAAACCAACACAAACGTAGCCCTTATCGCTACTTTAGCCATTTCGTCAAGCATACCAGGAAAAGGTTGCAGCTATGGAGCTGGCGAAGGAGGATCCTCCAATTTCCAGGGCTCTGAGGCACTTGGCCAACACCAGAGTTGATGCTCTCAGAGTCATATCCCATTGGAATGAAGGTGATGACTCGAAGCCAATGTTTCGGTTCAGTGGCATGGCAGGAACTGGAAAGTCGACTATCGCACGCTTTCTTTCCCAACAAAGATCTGATCATGGTGACCTCAGCGCCAGCTTCTTTTTTAAGAGTGAGAAAACCAATCTCCGTCTGGAGAAGCCTACCAAGAGCGTGGATATATCCAAATCGAGGAATCCTGTTCCACACACATACAAGGCTTTGAGCTTGGACAACAGTCCCATGCACCATCAGAGACCGCATTCGTACCATGATGACGCCTTGAACCTTGCGAAGCCACAGGCCCCCAGCCCATCCACTGGCAATCGAGCTACCCCTGAACGCTCAGAGCGGTCCCGTTGGGAGAACGCTTGGGCCCGCATATTTCCCGACTTGCTTGTACCTCAACCCTGCGATTGGAGAAATGACTTCAAACCAATCTTCGACGAGACCAAGCCATTCAATTTTGGCGGAACCGGACGGGTGTATCGGGTGATAATTGATTCGAGTCTGGAACACAATTTTATTCCAAGTGGCCTGGTGAGGAAACTCAGCTTAAGTGGCACGCAAGAGTCCGACGTTGTCGCTATCAAGAAACTCGACAGCGCCAATTTTCGCGATTTCTCACGTGAGTACAACAACCTCCAGCGCTTGACTCAAAAGCCTCATCCTCACATCGTCCCTTTCCTTGGCTCCTATCATAATGGAGGACAGTATCATCTCCTTTTTCCCTGGGCTGACGGCGACCTCTCCATGTATTGGCGCCTTTACCCCGAGCCACATATCAACAAGTCTACCCTTGACTGGGTGGCAAAGCAAACAAGGGGTCTTGCCGATGCGCTATCTGTTGTTCATGGGTACGAGGATGGCAAAGAAAAACCAAATTGGTATGGCAGGCATGGAGATATCAAACCGGCCAATATCTTGTGCTTCTCCGACAACATTTTGCCTATTAACAAGGACGATCAAAGAGGACCCAAATGCTGGGGGAAAACCTCAAAGCCTCGACTTACTCTTGCAGATTTTGGGGCATCTTTGATTGCCCCTCTTGGTGGGCAACGTGTTCCTCAAGCCGAGAATGTCAAACATACACCAGTGTATCGACCTCCGGAATGCGACATAAACTCGGGAAGGCTTACACCAGCCTGTGACATATGGAGCCTCGGATGTGTCTTTACCGAGATGCTGGTATGGTTGGTCGATGGAAACATTGGGCTCCAGGAACTGTCTATGGCTCGATTCGATGAGGAAGAGAACAGTCCGAATCGTGATGCCTTCTTCCAATTGCAGCGGGGTACGAGTGGTGGTCTTACTGCTCAAATCAAGCCCGATGTGCAGATGGTAATTCAAGATCAAAACTGATTGTTGGACAGTTATGCTAATCTTTGTAGTTGCTCCTTTGTCTTCGGAACCATCCTCGTTCCACTCCTTTCAGTGATGATATGCTCAACCTTGTCATGGACGGAATGCTCAAAATCGACAAGGACCAGAGGCTGACGTCGCGAGATGTCTTTAATTCCCTCAACAAGATCTGCGAGAAGCTTGCAGACAGTCCGGACTATGCTGCACCACGATGTGGTCGTCTCGACCACACTGCACGATGTAGCAGTGTGAAGGTACTGTTTTCTTATTCTTTGAGACATCCCAGCAATGTGTGATGTCACTCACTCACACATAGACAGGCTCTTTCTTTTCAAGCTCCAGCAATTGCGACAAGAGATATCTCGCTAACGGTTTCCGAATCCCAGGTCCACTCGAATCAGTATGCCAGCAAAAGACAGCGACTCGACAGAACGGTAGATGCCAACTATTACACAAACGCAACGACTCAAAGTCTCAGCGAGCCTATTTCTTCTATCGATTCGAAATCACATTTGAAGTTCGCTTGCCCTTTCTTCAAATGTGGAATTCTTGTCTCTGAGTATAGTCGGGCATGTAAAGGCCCTGGGTTCAAGACGGTGGCCAGATTGGTGTATGTTTAATCAAGATCAGATTATCTTACGAGCGCTAATCATATACGGCAGAGAGCACATCTTCCGTTGTCATACGCCTGAAAAATACAGACCCGATCGGGTTGATCGGCTCTGCGCGCGATGTGACGAAGAGTTCGAGACCGAAAAACTTTGCCTGGTCCATCAACGTCAAGACTCTCAGTGTATCCTTCAGACACCTGAGATCCCATACGGCATATTGAACAGGGAACAGGCTGTGAACCTGCGGTCGACCAAGAGGAAATCGAGCAGCTACACTGACGAAGACCGATGGTTCGATATCTACCGAATCGTGAACTCCAGCTATGATCCAAGCGTTGACAAGATTTCACCCTGTAAGAAGGCCCCTTTTTCCTTCCAGTGGGTGATTCATGAGAAACCTAACAGCATCTGTGACCAAGACCACGAGTCCAACACGACATCGCTGGACACACTCAATACGGAGAGCTCAAACGGACTTTCTCAATACATGGAACACATCAGCAAGCCACTAGCTGGAAGTAGGCTTCAGGAATTCAATGCTGACATGGATAACATTCTGGAAAACCCGGACCCGGAGGTCCGTAAGGCATTATTGCAAGCCAAGTTCCATGAGTACCAAGTCAAAGGGCTTAAGGAGTTTAACGATGACAGGCTGAAGCCTGTTTATGACTATGACATCCAAGGGGATGGCAGTCATGACAAGGTCGAAGCTGTTGGAAGCAGTGGTGGACAAGTCCCCACTGCGGCGAGTCCCATTAGTCAGCTCCTTGTCTGGGACAATCAGGAGCCTTTCGGAAACCTATAGTCTCTTCCAGGAGGCAGATGGGAGTCTTGCCGATGTTTTGGTCTGCTATCGAGTGTGTCCGCTTAGTTCTGCCCTTATACTAGCTATAGTCTCTCATTGAATGCCAGTTCTTGCTCTCTATTCGATGTTTCTGATCACTTAAGTCGTAGCAGATCCTACGCCCGTTCTCGATCGCGGCGGTGAGATTCGTATAGGTCTTGTGGTGAGTTTGTCTGGCTGCACTATTCTAGATCATAGATGTGTAAGTTGCATAGAGCGTTTTTCTAAAGCGAGCTTTGGGGGCTGGATGTAGGAGACAGAAGTATGTTCGATATGTTGAGTGCCTCATGATGATGGAATGACTTTATGGTGGCAGAGCGGGTTCGGCTGATATAACATCATGGACTGTGCCCGAGACATCTACAGACCTTTAAGATTCTAATAATATTACCATAAGACTACATATATCATACGTATGTAACTTCACAAACCAGATCCAGCCGCACGCTACTAACAAGCTCAAGATCCGTAAGGGAGTCTACATTAAAAGTCCAGGTGCGGAAGGGACTCAGCAATAAAGACGACTTTTGGTGGCCGATAAACTCGCCATCCATCACGATGTTTTTACTTCGACTCAGGTATTCAAAGCCAAAAGTAGACTTTGTAGTAACAAAATCTAGGACACGAGACGCAACCCCGCCTTCTGACATCCCCATCTCCTCCTGCAAACTTTCCCGAGCGAGGTCCTTCATGGCAGTACCCAGGGTTACCCGGAGACTGGCAAGCTTGTCCACTGTGTCATTGACACCATTGAGATAGATACGAGCTACTCTGACGCGGAGTCGACCATACCAAAATAAGTAAATATTAGGATATATTACCTTGAATTATGTTATTTTATTTAAAGTAGTTAAATAAAAGCATTATTATATCAAACCAAAAAAAAGACATATAAAAACACAATAAGCATTAAGCTCTTACTACTGAAATCAAGGAGTATCTACTTGGAAAAAGAGTTATGCAATCTTGCAACCCGAAGTCGGCGGCTGAGGAGCATGCTTATGTCCACAAGCAGCAATATTCTCATCAGGCTCTTCCTTTTCCTTGACCACCTCATTACTTCCGCTAGTGTTGCATCTACACTTCTTTCCCGAGTTCTGACAAATACAAACCGGAGTGGCAAAAGAGCCTCCAACATGACTGGGCCCGTTCGCCTGGTAGAATGGCTGGACGTAGTCAGGAATCTGGAATACATCAAGCACCTCTTTCGTGTATTTAGAGACACCATAACCGTCGAAGCGGAGTTTCCAAGCTGTACAAAGTTAGAAAACCTGATATATCGCTCTCATTCCAGTCGAGTAAATGAACTTACTGGTTGGGAAGGGAACCATTTCATCCCACTCAGGAGTCAAATAGGTGGCTGTGGCCGGCCTGCATATGCCCTTGGTGGAGACATACTTTAGCTGATTCTGATCGAAGGTGTCATCCTTCTGCGCCTTCTCAAGATTGATCTCGATCTCTCTCAATCGCATCTTGGCCATGTAATTGGCGTAGGTCTCAGTGGACGAATCCATCCAAATCTTCTTAGAGACACCCTGAGTATCATGACCACGACGGAGGTTCTTGAGCTGTGCCAAGACCTTGACCATTGTTGTAAGACTAAGTGCAGCAACATGCTTAGGGTGAAAGTCGCTAAAAGCTTCCCCCAAGCTCGAGCAATAGGACAGTTCGTGCCTTTCATCCGAATTCATTTCGTTGTTGCCCTTCTCTGCGGTGTTCTAGAGTCTGTATGAGTAATTGAACTAGACTGTAAAGGTTGGGATTAGGTGAGCTTACGATGTCGCAGACAATGATTCCGCCAGCCTCAACTCGCATCTCGCCTTTCTTGTTGGTTTTGGGGTCGTACCGCTGAATATTGATCGACTGTGTAGCTTTCCGGATAACAGGTAACCGGACGTTGTGCCTCTGGACCCTGAGAACCAGAGCCTGGATTCGGTCGAGGGACTCTTTGTCATCCTTGAACGCTAGCTGCTGAATTTCCAGCCAGGCGTTCTTGGTTTCTAGTATCCTACCTTTCGGGTCTTCTTTATAAAGACTGTTGAAGAAGGCTTCCATTACCGAAGTGAACTTGCAACAATGTTAGCTTGATAACCACAAAAGAATAAGGTTTGAATTCTTACCGCCAGAATAGTGTTGTATGCGCTGTCTAGTCCTGCCAACAGAAGCATAGCCGCCGCTTTACTGTTGTCCGACTCCCTTTCAATGATCTCACCAGCCACTCGAAGGCCCAATCCCTCCATGAAATTCGTCTTCGGTGTGTGTCCAAGTAGGAACACAGCACCTAGCACGGTGCGAGCCAGCCGTGTCGTACGCCAGCGGCCTGCCTCCAGAATACTTCCCTCTTTTGTGAGTCGAAGGAGGAAATTCATCGATTCTTTGAAGGCCTTGCGTCGCTTTAGAAGCTTTGTTTCATCAGTGTTGTAAGAGAGAAACACCTGACAGTTGGTGATGTGCTGGTAGACTTCGTTTTCGGAGTACGGGTTCATTGGTTTGCTTTCGCTTTGGAGAAGATGTCCAAAACCTAGGAAGTCGGCAACATATCTAGTGACCACGGGAATAGCGTAACTGTCCACCGTTAGTGACATATATCGACCATGAAAATAATTACTTACTCGCGAATAATATCAAGCTGGTAAACTCCCTCGCTCATTTTGACGAATTCGCGCTTGATGATCTCCCGAGAAATTTCAATCAAGTACTCCACCATCTTCGAATGATCCGAACCAAAAGGCTGAATCGCCGCTCTCACAGAGACTGAGCCTGCATGTTTTTGGTGATTCGCCCCACCTCCCTCACGAGGTGCCAACACTACCTGAAGTGCTTTGGGCAAGTCGGCAAGCTTAGTGCGAGCTGGGTGGACTAATACATCGCATGTATCCAGGAGGATCGTTCTGATGTCGTCACTATTGGTAAGGATTATGGGCTTGACTGGAGTTTGAGGGTTCGCCTGGCGTTGAGAAGTTTTCTTTGGCTCATCAGGTTGGAGGAAGTCCATGCTGAACTCGGCCCCATAGCCTTGCTGTTTCGCAAGCGCAGCATTCTTCTCTCCAGTGTAAAATGGATGGAAGAAGCGAACAGAGTCGTATGGGTACCACTCGGGGAATGCACGTTGAAGAAGTCGATGATACATGGAGCTCTTAAACACGTCGTTGTCTGGGGTTACTTCTTTCATACCCCAGTTGGTCAGAGAGTTGGTATTCCAGTCCTGGTGTTATTAGTAAGAATGATAGAATTGCTAAAACAGAAGAGAACATACAGCAGTATAAAATCGATCAGATCGAACAAGTGTGATGGCATCAGAAAATATGGCCGCCCATAATGCTGAGTCAAGATCACTGGGGCCAGGATCTGCGTTCAGTTTGTTGTTGTCTTTGTTAGTCTCGCAAAAGATGCCAGGATATAGCTCGACCTTGTCAGGGTGTTCGTAAAGATCCCTCAGCGCCTCTTGTACCTTTTCACTTTTAGTGATAGAATCAAATGAATCATGGCGCTTCATGCCGAAGAATTCACGGAAGTCATTCAAGGTACCAATTTCCCTGGTGAAGTGTCAAGTCAGTGACTCTTTTTCCTCATCTGGCTAAGCAGAAAAGCTTACCATTTTCTCGCCTGCATGATGCCTAGGATTTCGACGGCCTTGAGACATTTCGGGACGTTGAGCGGACCAAAATTGGCTGAGTGGAACTCTTAGGTTAGCTTGAGTCTCAAAGCTGTGAGTGACGGTATTGTCTGACGTACAAATGGGGTCGTCCATAGCGCTCGTCAACTCATTGATCATGTCCTGGTCATTGAAAAGGCCAGTGATTTTGTTCCTTCTGAAAGGCTTGAAACTCTCGTGGCCATCTTTGCTCACACCAAATTCTTGCTGCCAAGGCTCCGGCTTAGGCCTCAACTTTGCCTTGGCCTGCGCTGCACCCATCTTGCCCATGAACTCAGGAAGGTCGAGCTTCTTGGGATCCCACTGGTCGGTTTCTTCGAAAAGTTCTCTCATAAACGTTTCAGAGTATCTCTCGTCTTTCATGGAAATGGCGCAGTGAAACCGATAGAGGAGATTGAACTCAACCGTGACCTGGTTGCCCAAGCCTCGAGTCACACCCTTGTGATGCTTCATGTCCACGCGAGGGTCTTTGGAGAAGGTTAGCTGAAGTATCAGCACACAGAAAAGAAGTGTTTAAACGAACCGAGTGTGAAATTGGTGTTCCAGTTATGGAAGCCCATAAGTGCTCGAAGGTAGTCATGAATTGAGATCTGGATGTACATGCCGCAGGTGATTCTGTGGTCGTGTCAGTGGTTAGATTGCTTATAGAAAAGTGTGATACTAACAGTCGGGCAGTCTGGAAAAGATCCTCGTCGAGTTTATCCCACGCAGCTGCATGAGCTTTCAGAAAGTCTCCAAGGGCTTGTTCTGGATCAGCGTCCTTAATCCTCTGGTCCTCTTCTTCCTCACGCGCATCATGCCCAAGAACCTTTGCACAGAACTTTTTCTGTCGCTCTCTCTCAGCATACAGCGCTGCCTCGATACCTGCGATGATACTTTGGTGAAGAAACTCTGTTAGATCTGTAAATTCTGTCTCAGGCTCAGCCTCGTCCCCGAGTCCTGCTGACTTGCGTTCTTTCCAAGTCAAGTGATACTTGGTAACTTGGTCTTGGAACTCCTTGGACTGGTTTTTGACAAATTCGTTTGCGGCAGAAGCTAGTGGAGCGAGGCTGTATTTTTTTGGGATAGAGAAACGTCCATTCTCATTGATTCGACGAAGCTGAGTGGCGACATAGTTGTGATATCGGTTGTACATTACAAGGTAGATACATACTCCCGGAGGTTGTCTAAGTAGACGGTCCTCGGCAAAGGTATCTGGCTTCAATAAACCTAACTTGTATTTGTCGTCGCGTACCTTGCGCTGCATTTCATCCGTGAAACCATAGAGCGGAGAGAGATCTAGGTATGACGACGAATCGGAGATATTCTTATCATTGTCATTGGTCCTGAAGATGTCGTGGATAATAATGGTAGCATGATAGATGAGCATGCTGGATAGTCCGGATGTACTAGGGCGGCCTTTGTACTTTCCATCTGGACCTTTCTCACCCGGATCTCTAGCCATGAGACGATCAAAAAGATCTGCGGGGTCTGGAAGTGCGCCAAGAGGGTGAGTCTTGGACGGTACCGTCTTGGCATATGGGGCCCCAGCTTGTCCAAGTTGAGGATGAAGAGCGCTGTTGAATTTTCCATCCGCCGTGCGATATTTGAAGGCATCTCCGAGGTACGTCACAGGAGGATGGAGCATCCTGTCATACTTGGCTTTAACTTCAGTCTCGATGAACTTGGCCCGCAAAGCGCTATCGTTGGATAAATGCCCGACAAGTTGTGCTAAGTTCGTTTTCTATATTTTGTTAAGATATTCAATCACCATCAAATGTATGAGAGATACTCACGTCTAGAGTCTTGGTCTTGATGTAATGAACCAAGACGTTCTTGATAGCTCCAGCATTATGGAATCTGAGAATACGTCCAAGGTCATTCCACCAGTTCACTTGAGGGTGAAACTTGTCCTATTGCCGTGTGAGTGTCTGCCATTGATGATTAAGCCACGCATCACTCACCCCGATAAGCGCATCGCCATGAAATCCCGCCATGTACCTGGCTTCCTCCAGTTCCGAGTTCAGGCTCTTGATTTCATCGTTTCGCTTCTTGTCTTGATTAGGATCGCCCGAAGCAGAGTATTCATTGCCATGGCTGTTGCCGTTGCCGTTTGCGAAAGGTCGTTGAGAGTCCATAGACATGATGTACATGGGAAAAAAGAAGTGCACTGGTCTAAGATGTGAGCAGGCGTAGAAGAGCTGCGCAGACAGACCTTATTAAGTAGATACAAGCCAAAATAATACTTCAAATCAAGCTTACAATTGCATTGCTACAATTCGTCCAACTTCGAGTTTGGGTTTCAGCTTCTGGTTGCACATCTCCACTTTGACCTCCCTTGAAAGTCTTGTCGATGCAGCTCAAGGGAGGAGGTCATCCTAATCCAGCCATTCACGTCCAGATTCATCATGGATCTGCAAGCCACCAGGGATAGATCGGTGCATGTCTAAAACTCAGCTGCAGATACTCATCGCATATTGAGCTTGGAATTTCAGCTAAGCCTCCAAGGACAAATAGGGCAGTAAGTCCGGGAAGTGAGTGGACAAGCTATTGAGAACTAGTTTCGAACTATTGGAGGTCGTTGACGCGGCTCGGCCCTCCCCCACTCATATCAGACAGCCACTTTTCGTTTATGCAAACGAATGGAATGCCTAAGAAGTTAGCACTGTTTATCTGCTTTACATAGGGGAGGGGAGAAGGAATCAGTAGTGCTAATAGGGTTAGAGTTAGGCATAGTATTATAGTAGATTTACAGAGAGAAATTAGGAAAGGATTTTTTATTATAAAAGTAAATAAATTAATATAGTTAATAAGCGCGTATATCAGATAAGTATATATACTACTTTTCTTAGCTTTTAAGATAGAAATTCTTTTTAAATAATTATAAACTATCTAAT